>CM076572.1:158821830-159346635 GCA_034641835.2 Pinus albicaulis | reverse complement strand
GCTCATGAACAACTTCATGTCTGGATGGTGAAGCTGGTGTATTCTGAATTTCTCCCAATTGAATTGTCAATCCAAGTTGTGTATATGGTACTTCTTCACTCATGTTAGCACTCTTCTTGCCTCCTTTCTCCTCTGTATCATCATTCTTTTCTCTATCTCTTTTATTTTCCTTCTTAGAGATAGCATATGTTTCAATAATAGTGTTATCAATCCCTACAAAACCCTTATTAGCCAATTTCTTAATTTATGTCTTTCTCTCATGAATATAGGAAGAATAACCATTTTCAATCCCTCTTTTAGAAATAAACTAACGTGAGTCATAAGCCCACTTTTCACCCAACAACAAATGCATGTCTTCTAGATTTTGACTGGATTCCTTTGTAGCTTACCTCATATTTACAATGAAAGGTCCAACAATCATGGGTAACTTGAACATATGACCATTCTTCACTGGTACAAAATGAGTCTGATCAACATTTAAACTCTACTTAGAAAAATCTAAGGAAAAAATACTCGAGGGAACAAATGTAGGCAATCTGTAAGGTTCAACTGCAACCCAATACAGCCTAATATTTGAATAATATTCAAAAATAAACCTATCCCCATACCTAGAATTGCTACTGAGCTCAAGGAATTCTTGGGAT
The DNA here is from genome assembly GCA_034641835.2 of Pinus albicaulis. Lineage (NCBI taxonomy): Eukaryota > Viridiplantae > Streptophyta > Pinopsida > Pinales > Pinaceae > Pinus > Pinus albicaulis. Next base: position 159,345,991 of record CM076572.1, on the reverse strand, counting down.
TTAGGCAGAAAACATGGGAGAGCAGTCCCATTCAAAAATTTATAAGCAATTGGTAAATATTAAGTGACAAAGTAAAATAAACCCCATCATTAGGTTCATTCCTTACTAGGTCAGTCCAAAACACTACCGATTTCCTTCTCTTAATTGAATCCATAATATTCAACCATAAATTCAAAAATTCCTCTGCATTTTGATACATGAAAAAATATGTAACAAATGAGGGAAATTTGAATGAACTTGTTAAAGTTAAACTTGTGAACTGAGAGTTGATATTATCTTGCCAAAATGATGGGATATATAACACTACTTTAGGCTTCATCATTAAATTAAAAAATTCGAGTACTGATTTGTCAATCTGTGAAGAATCCTCTTTCCCAAGATTTTTTTATAAAAATTGCAAAATAGATTTAATTTCTGCATCAAATATTTCCAAAGAGAATACCTTTTCATTTGGAGAAAACATCCCTGCTTGTGGGTTCAGGAAGAAAATCATCTGTGTGTATTCTTACCCTGCAAGACTATCATAATGAGCTATCACAGACTCTTCAATGAAACTAAAACAAGCTTCTGACTCAGGTTAGCAAAATTCTTGACGGATTAACAAGGAGGACACCTGAAAGACACTCTCTCCCAAATGGTTCATGAAAAAACATTTGCTAGGGTATAAAGCTAAAGCTAACGAGTGAATTAATTTAGGAACAATATGGATTCTTGGAACACAATATGAAAACACTCTAGACCTAACCATGGCTGTAAATATAGGGGAATTATGCTAGTTGAGAATCACCTACTAATAAAGAGGTAAGTGTTCAACTGTGGACCTAGTGTCAATGATATATTTCTCTGTGTCCATGAGGGGAATCCGACTTCGAGCTAGATAGGGATGACTTTTCCATTATAACACTCAATGTGATTACTGGATTAACTATAAATGAAGCAGAATGGTGACTAGGATGTCTGAGATAATTTTAACCAGAGAAAACAGGTGAAAAAATAATGGGTTTGACTCTGTATTTATAGGTGCAGTGGGAAAATTGTGGAAAATAGTCATTAATTGCTTGAAAAGACATTGAATAGAAATGTACATGACTGATGAAGATAGTGAGCTGGCTCGCTTGTTGATGTCTTCCTCCGACTGCGTGCATCACTGTGGGGTAACCTCGGGTATGACGAGTTCATCAGCGCTGTGCTACCGTATTCATCGTGGGCCGTTGATCTGAGTCAACAATCCTACTTCATAGTCAACTATGGTGGCACCCTGCAAAGTAAGTGTTGGGATATTTATGCCCACAGGTTTCTCCAGATCCACCTTCATGAGCTGTCGACTAATCTTCGCCTAACAACTTGCATGCTTTTTGAAACTGTGGATGGACCCACCTTTCACCTGCTCCAAAAATATCATTAATGTTTTACATATAAATTCCAAATAAATATTTAGCATATGAAATCTTATTTAACTTTTTATTTTTCACAATATTATATATATTTTCTATATTTTTGATAATCATTGGAAAAAAAAATAAAAATGTAAAATGAACCACAACATCTGGCTCCACCTGGGGATAGTGATTTTTCCCACGAAAGCACTAAGAACCACAGATTAGTGCCTTCACCTTGGGCATGGAGTCAAAAAATTTCTTTGGTGACATATGAACAATGAAAAATATGGTATTTACAATGGTGGAATGATTTTCTCTTAATGTTGGAAATAGTGCTTCAAATACTGCACATTCACTAGCAACTACAGAGATTCTCCATCTAGATTCTCCAGAATAAAAGTATTATTTGATCTAGATTTAGTGATTCTCTAAGGTCCACACCACTGAGAATCAAATTTACCATGCTTTCCCTTATCCTCCCTTTTGGTATCCCATCTTAGTACTAAGTCTCCTTCTCGAAAGAAATTTTCCTTTTCTTTCCTAGCAAGAATGGTTTTCATATTTTTCTGATAAATAATCAAGTTATCTCTAAATTTATCTCTATTTTCACCTAACTGAATTACTTTATTCATACTTCTAACCAAAGCATTGGGTTCTTCTTAAGCTTCCTGAATAAAATAAATAACAGGTTTGGCCAATTAACTAGGGAACAATGGATGTGTTCCATATACCAACTCAAAAGGAGATCTGCCAATGGACCTTATAGTAGTAACCCGAAATGCCCAAAGAGAAAACTTAAGTTTTGAGTCCCAATCCTTTTGATTTTTAGTGATGGTTTTGTTCAGGATCCTAACCAGAGTTGTTTCATAGGACTCTGCCAATCCATTCCCTTGTGGATGGTAGGTTGTAGAATGAGACAAAATCACATTATAATTTTGAGATAAATCAATGAATAATGTAGAATTGAATACCTGAGCATCACCTGTTACAATCTTGACTGGACAACCAAAACTGCTAAAAATATACTCCTCCAGGAACATCATCACCACATGGTCATTTTCTTTCTTGGTGGGTATTGCTTCAACCCACTTTATGAAGTAGTCAGTGGCAGTTAAAATCCACTTGAACTGTCCACTTGATGGTGGATTGATCTCTCCAATAAATTCTAGTCCCCAGTGTCTAAAGGGTTTGAATAATGGAATTAGGGGTAGAGGATCAAGTATCTTATTTTCAGCAAACAATTGACAATTTTGACAACATCTGATGAGTCTGAACACATCTGAAAACCATGTAGGCCAATAGAATCTTGATTTGAGGATCTTATGTGATGTGACCTTCCAACTGTAATGTCCTCCACAAAAAATTTCATTGTATTCTTTGGTAACTTCAATGAACTCTCCTTAAGTTAAGCATAGCAACAAGATACCAGCAGGATCTTTATAGTATAATTTTTCTTCTACTATAACATATGGTTGAGACTAAATCTTGAGAGATCTGTATTTTGTTCTATTCAATGAATTTGGACAAGAAAAGAAACACAGATAATGAACAATATATTTATACCAATATGAACACAAACAATTGTATTGAATACCTGGTTTGGGCTTATTTTGACCTTCTTCATTTACAGCTTCATCCACTCGTGCTAACTAATTAATTCCCAATGCTTGAAAAAAAATTTATGCTAAAAACTTTGCCAAATCTTGTCCATTGATTAACTTAGTGGGTTTAATGTCTAGATCATACGCTTGAATTTTAGCTATCTGTTTTCCTCTCTTCCCTTCCACATCACTTTGAACCAGCACATCTTTAACAACAACGTTGGGGACATATGTAGTTATTTTAGACTGTAATACATAAGTTATAAAGGATTTGAGTGATTTAACCAATGCATATACTTGTTTCTCCAAAATTTTATATTTTAGCTCAACATCTCTAAGAACTTTGCTGAAGAATGCCACTGGCCATTCTCTATTCTCCTCATTTTTCTGTAATAACACAACAACAATAGTAGAGGGGGGAGAAAATGAAAATATTTTGAAAGCCTTCTGATAATAAAGACTAATTAGGACAGGAGCTTCTTGGAGAGTTCCCTTTATTCTAGAAAATTATTCTCTTGCTTCCTTTTTCCATTATACTTCTACCTCTATTTTCAAATTATTGGTTATGTTTCTAACAATCTCTCCATAATTTGGTACAAATCTTCTCATAAAGTTAACCTTTGCCATATATCTCTAAATATATTTCTTTCTTCTAGGTAAAGGAATTTTCTGAATTGCTTCTACTCTTCTTATATAAATCTTTACCCCTTGTTTTGAAACTATGTGGCCCAATAATTTACCTTCTTCCAAGGAAAATAAATATTTTTCGGGGTTAAGAGACATTCCATACTTCCTAGATTTCTCAAAATTCTTTGTAGATGTTCTAAGTGTTCATCATCTGAACTTGAATAAACAGTGACATCGTCTAGATATATAACCACATATTTGTCTCCAACAAAATCTAAGTGCATGGCCCTTTGAAAGCTTGCACCTGCATTCATGAGTCCAAATGGCATTCTAGCATACATGAAATTACCCCATGGGGTTGTGAATGTTTTCTTTTTCTGGTCTTCCTTGTCTACTGCCACTTGATTATACCTAGAAAATCCATCAACCACAGACAACCTATAAGCTCTTGTCACTTTTTGTAAAACATAATCCATTTTCAGTAAAGGATAATTATGCTTCAAGGATTCCCTATTCAGTTTCCTAAAATCCACACACAATCTTATCTCTCCATTTTTCTTCCTGACAGGAACCATATTAGACACCCAATCAAAATATCTAAGAGGAATTATGATCTTTGCTTGGAGTAATTTTTTTACCTCTTTTTCAATTGGAGACAACAATAATGGATTAATTTGTCTAAGCTTTTGTCTATGTGGTTTGACTCCTTCTTTCAATGGAATCTTATGTTGTATGATATCTTTGTCATATGTCTTCATATCTTTGTATGAACAGGCAAACACATCCATGTACTTCTTGAAAAGATTAGTGTACCTTTCTTTAGAGTTTTTGGGAACACCTTTGAATAACTTCACTATTTTTGGTTCCTACTAAGTTCTCAAATTACAGCCTTCCTTTTCTTCCTCTTGATGAGTTTTATTTGAATAAAATGCAACATCATTTGAATCAAACAAACTCTCAAGAGGAACCAAACCTTTAGGAAGTAAATTATCTTTCAATTGAATAATTTTTTGATCACCTATTGACTGCTTGAAATGTTTTACATTTTCTTTCTGCTCTATTTTTTCTTCATCCTTATCTATTTCAGCATCCTCAAAATTTCTAGTCATTATAAAAAAATGATTTATCTGCTCATCATATTTAGAAAACTACCAATGTTTCACATTATATAGGACAGTGGTCCCATGTCTAATTTTTATCTCATACCTTGGCCTTGGATTAATTGGAGGCTTGAAGGTGTTGGCTACAACTACTAATGAATCAGCCAGTCTATTCTCCTCTCTTGGAATAAATTGAATGTTGAAAGCTTCTAAAAATTTCTCAATCAAGTCCCACACTTCATATATATATGACCTTAGTCTTGGATGTTTGGTTTGACAATGATGTTTTTTCTGTCTTATTATAAATTTAGAATCACCAAAAATTGAAATACACCAAATTCCCATCTGCTTCGAAATTTGAAGGTTATGATCAAGGCCTCATACTCACCTACATCATTTGTTGAATCAAAATCTAACTTGAAAGAAAAAGGCATGAGGTTACCTTCTGCTGATATTAACAAGAATCTAGCTCTCGTGCATTCCTTGGAGTAGGCACCATAAAAGTAACACTTCCAAATATTTTTTGAGTGCAATTGTTATAGGTCAATTTGGGAATCATCCCTCATGACCTGGTCAAACTAGACATCATCCCCAAGACCAATGAAATAGGTTATATCATCCCCTATCATTTCAGTTTCTATATTCCTTAAGAGAAGAAAAAATCGTTCATGGCTTCTATTGTGAGATTTCCAAGGTTTGAAGTATATGTTATATCACTTATGAGCTCACCAACACTGCTGCTCAAGGGAATAATTGCATTTCATATGAAGCTCCCTCTATTCAAGGGAGAACTGCGATACACTTCCCGATATTCAAGGATGTGTTGGTAAAATGAGAGTGAAATTCTCATTTTTCCATAATTTTTCATGGCCAGTGCCTTCTAGAAGAGTCCATATGTGTCAAAATTCGAATCCAAGTGTCCATATAACACCTCTGAACTTGGAAACATGTCTTTCATATTATTAGAAAGTCATTGATTGGGAAAGTACCATTAGTTGCCATATAAATTGAGCACAGATCCTAGTGCTAGGGAGTGAATAATTTTGGTAAAGAAATGTTGTTGGATTCTCAATTTAGAGAGTGAAAGGAATGATATGCTACTGGTGAGACGTTGAACGTGATGAGGGTAGGATGAATATGGAGTTGGTGACATCAAATCAATCATTGGTTGTAACCTCCCCCTTCTACTCTTCAATAAATATATTTTTTTATTTTCCCATATATGTATCTATTTATGTTTTTATTTCTCATGCAATGGACTCTTGAAAGATATATATGTTTCATGTTTAATCGATTTAACTGATTAAGATAAATAGGAATATCTATATTTCAATGTCTTTTTTTTTGTCCATTTATACTTCCAGGAACCAATCCGGCGATCTAAGTTGGATTGGAGGCTACAACAAAAGTGACAGAAGGAGAATAGGAAGCACTTGGATGACAAGTAGGTTCTTCTATCTTTCTGTGTGTCTATTTACTCTTAGAGAAAGTGATATCAAAGTCTTTAATCTGTTGTTCTATGTTCCTAGCACCAAACTTAGGGAAATTGATTTATATTTAGATCATAATTCTACATAACCGCAACTCATTATTAACAACTGCTAAAGGGAGTTTTTTCCCTATGTCTTCAGCAAATTCGACATCTTCATGTAGCATTAAACATGACAAATATTCTTTTTTCTTGACTCGAAATAGGGAACTACTTGAATCCTTCTTGGTAGTGGTTTTCACAAACCTTGTTTCTCTATATAATCTCCTTTCCTCCCCATTAAAGACAAGAATGATAGCATAAGTGAAAGATAACTTTATAACACCTCCCAAATTTTCTCCCTAGGATCATGACAGAAGCATCCCAAATCTAGCTCGAATGTTAGCAACAACTACATCCATAACAGTTTTTTTTTGCTGGAATTTGCGCCAAAGAAACTACCATGTCTTTAATTAACCCAACACATTTTACCCTTTTGTAATCAAATGAATACAGATCCCTGTAAGGCTTATTGATTTTGAAATTTAATTCCTTCATGACAAATAATGGCATAAGATTATGGGAAGCCCCTGAATCTAACATACAGTTATGGAGAGTAAAACCATGAATCAACAATGAACTGTAAAAGGGAGGGACAAAAGGATATGCCTCTTGTACATGAGGACCAAAGGTGACCACTGGCTTCTCTTCTTGCAAGTTAAAAATATCACTTATATCTTCAATCTTTGAGAGATTAATAAATTTGAAATTTCTTTATCATAGACTGGTGTTTTAGCTAATTCTAGAAGAGGTACCTGAATATTTGTGTTCTCCAAATCCTTTGTCAAACTAAAAACCTGAGCTTTCTTAACATTATTTTCTTGTTCTTCTTCACTCTTTGTAGAAGTTTAAACCTGTTTAGGTACAGGAACAACTTTCTCCAAAATATTAGTATGAACTAATTTTTTTTGGGAAGGTTCACCTACTCTACTTTTGTTCTATTTACTAAATTTACAACTTTCTTCCCCTTATCCATTTGATTTACATGATCCTTTTCTTTTGGAGTCACCATTGGAGGAGGGGTAGAACACCTTTTTTCACCCTCACTGTCTTGCACTCTATATCTCGTCCTTGATCTCAAATTATACTTCTTATGTAACTCAGCCTGCATTAAATTTGTGAATTTCTTATAGTATTCATTCATCTAATCTTCATCAAAAGGTACTTTAGTCTCAGCATATTCCTCCTGACAATCTCCTTCTTCATCATCCTCTCTTATGTAGGCAATAGATATTTGATCTCTAGCTTCCTTTTGGTCATCTTATATTGTTTCCCCATGTCGAGCTTCTAAATATAATGGTTCTTGAACCTCATGTTCATTTCTTCTTTCCCTTTGCAATATTTTCAAGGGGTTTTTTTTTTTTTTTCCTTTTTTTTCTTTTTTTTTTTCTTTTTTTCTTTTTCTGAATTGAGGATTAAAATATCTGTTCTGCTGCACTTTCCTTTCGTGGTTTTTATTTTCCATTTCCATCTTAACTAACTTATTTGATATATTTTTTATCACCTTAGTCATAAATTTAATTCTTTGATCTTGTGAGGATTCTTCTTTTGATTTCCCCTTCTCTTGGATTGACTTCTTTTCTTTTACCTTCCCAGCTACAGTAATATTGTCTTCAATTTCTAAATCATCTTTCGGTATTTTCTCAAGAATAGGAGATCTTTCTCTAAGTGTGAAACTGAAAAAATCTTCAAAAGTCGCCGCAAAAACCACCTTCTCTGGAAAAGGAGGGGGCTTCATTTCTACAGGTAAACTATTATTAAATTTATTCACTCTTTTGACAAACTCAGAAATATTCTCATTATTTTTTCTGTTAATTGCATTGAATTCTGTTAATGAATAACAATGATCGCTTTTCTCTCCCCATATCTGAGTGAATTTGTTTTGTATATCATACCATGTATTAATAGAATTAGTTGGCAATCCTTTGAACCAATTTCTAGCCTCTCCATCTAGGGACTAGACAAAAAGCCTCATTACAACATCAAGATATTCTACATTCAATTTTTCACGAAAATTATAAAAATAGAGGTAAATGTTGCTCTGCAATTACTTCATCTTCTCCACTGAAATTAGGAAGTAATTTAATATATTCTTGACGCATTGCATTCATTGGTTGCATAATATTGAGTGGAGCATATCTATTTAACAAAAAGGCTGGTGCTACCATGTATACACCTTGATTAACTGCTCCTTGGGTTGATGCAATTGATGAACCTGCTGTGAAACTGAATGGGGATAGTGGTGAAATGGATATGGGCATAGGTTGATGAACAATAGTAGAGGAACTAACAACTATAATTTGTTGACCTTGTGTGAAAGTGAAAGAAACATACTCAAAAGAGAGTTCTTCCAACTTAGGTTCTTGAAAATGAATTGGTGTAAAAGGTGAATCTGGTTCCAAGAAAGGAAGTACTTTAGATATATTTTCAAAAAAAAGGATGAGTAGAACTACTTCCAGCGGCAGACAATGTAGTACTAGGTGTTGAGGGGGTTTTAGGTTTTTGCACTCTTTTAGAAAGAAATATTTCATGGTTTGATAAAGCAGGGACCTTCTGCTGTGAGGTATCTGACCTCGTGTGAGGACTTTTGTTAGCCATAATTCTGACAATAACAAAAACAACCAAAATTTTGTCCTCATTGAACAACCATAGGAAATAATGTGAAATACCCAGGGAAAATAAACTTTGACTCTTCGTTCCCCAGGAATGGTGCCAAAAATGTTGGTTCTTAAGAGATAATTCCTTGGCTATGGAAATGAACCACTGATGAAGACATTTTAAAAGTATGTCACAGAAATAATTATATTATGAAGTCTTTTTTCTAACCCTTTGGAAATTAATTCTTTAAAACCCTTATAAATCTGAACTAATAAAAGATTCCACAATTCCTTTAATTGTTGATATTTAAATGAAAATAAGAACTATTGGCAAGCTCAAAATAATATTTTGTAACACAGAATCTATTACTTTAAGTCTCATAATGAATTTGTGAGGAGAGAAAAGTTGGAGTGAAGGGGCGCATATTAAGGTTATTTAACTCTTACTTACAAATGTAATTAAGAGACAGAAAACTAAATTAATTCACTTCATTCAAAGAATAAAGAACACAACATGCCACAAGAAATATGAATAACCATCACAGTTGTAGGAAATTTGATGCTTATTTCATTAATTCATCAGAAAATAAGTATAAAATTGTAGTCTTCCAGAGGTCCAAAAATTATATACCTCTTCTTCATTTATCACTTCTTAAATACATTGAAAGACAAATTGTAACTATGAAAACTTCTTGAAACTACCTAAACTACTTCTTTCCCCTATAAACTACTTTCCATTACATTCGAGGGTAATATTACAACCTCTTTCTCAAAACAGAAAGAAAATAAGATAAAAGAAAGAAATATCATGATGTCTTGTGAACTTCTTTAGCTGATGATGTGCTGCCCTTTGATGCTAATGTGGATCCTTTCACTGCTGATGTAGTCTTTACTACTAAGGTAGTTTTCTGAATATCATCTGCTATTGGTGCATCTTCCAGATGATTGGTCATATATCTTCTTCATTTCTTCCAAAGTTCAACATTTGTCCTTGGGGCATTAATTAGCTTATGATGTTCTAGTCTAAAATAAGTAATTATGGTATAAGTAGGCTTGTCCATAAATAATTTATTAACTATCCAAAATAATTAAAAATCTTTATGCAGAAAATTGATAACAGTTGTACCCTTTAACACTGCATTTTTCTCATGAGTATTATCAACTTTTCTTTTTTAATCTACCAATAGAGCTTCATTGGTTTCCCAAGACAATAAATTACCCTGCAAGTCCTAGCAAGATGGAAAACTAGCCCTGGTTCTCTTGTCAAATAAAGTGTTAAAATTCTCCACAGCTTTCTTGATCTCTGTCAATCTCTTTTTTGCTGACTTCATGTGTTCGTTCTTTATTATCACCTTGTTAATTTCAAGAAAAAATAATGTTCTATAATATTTTTCATACTCATTTAGTTCATGATCTGAATTGGAGTTGACAAAATTTATTAACTTCTTAGCCCAGATGACTATATCATGCATTTTTATTCTTGTCAACTAGAAGAATCTGCTCAAGATCTTTGATTATAGTCTTCTAATCTAAAATAAGTACTAAAAACTCCAAGAATGTTTTCATCACTCCAATAATCTCATTCCAAAGTATATGCTTTACTTCAATCAGATACATGTTCCCTTTCATCTTTTCCTTGAGATACTTGACTTCTTCACAGGCTGATTTATATTCGGTTCTAAATTTGTCTATATTATCCTTTGGTATAATAATTTCATTATATTTTTCCCTTATAACCTTCATAGATGTATCAAGATCAATTTCAGTTTTCTTTCTATCAATTTCTTCCATGTTCAATTCTATACTCAATTGTGATATATTTGTTGTTGGACCATGAGTTTCAGCTGATAAAACTATTATGCCCACATGAGAGTCAATCTACCCCTGTATCTTGGTTACTGCTTGTTTCAATTTGGTAACATCTTCATCTTTTTCCAACACCTTCAATAAAAGATTCTCTTTTTCATACTCAATTTCTGCTACCTCAGCTACCATTGTGTGTTCTCCAAAAAGAAGTTTTAGCTTCTTTATGTGTACACTTACTTCTGATTCTACACTCTGTAATAAACTCCACATAGATGATTTGTCAGTGGGATGTACTCCAATTTCGATAATAATATTCTTTAGTTATTCATTCTGAGTAGAGAGAGCTCTGGAATTATCTTTCTCAAGTTTCATCTACTTGATCACCTTTTCCAGCATCCTTTTAGCTTTTCTTGAAACTGCACTAGTTTTAGTCAAATCATTACCAATCAATAAACCAGTTTTCATATGTAAATTGATTTTGTAAGGTAACGGAATATTCCAGGCATCAACAGTCAAACTCATAGTCTTGAAATTTCTTAATGACCCTACTGTCATTTCAGATGGGTGTGAAAACACAATCTTCAACCGCTCCTTTTCTAAATCCATAGCAGTCAACAACCTAGTCTAATCAGAGGTGATTTCGGACTCATCTTGAGCCTCCATGCTTTCCCTTATCCTATAATTCTTCTCAACAATTTTGGAAAAAAACCTGTTTAATTAATGGTACCTACTCATGAACAACTTCATGTCTGGATGGTGAAGCGGGTGTATTCTGAATTTCTCCCAATTGAATTTTCAATCCAGGTTTTGTATATGGTACTTCTTCACTCAGCTTAGCCCCCTTCTCAGCTCCTTTCTCCTTTGTATCATTATTATTTTCTCTATCTCTTTTATTTCCATTTTCAGAGATAGTAGGAGTTTCAATACTAGTGATATCATTCCCTACAAAACCCTTATTAGCCAATTTCTCAATTTCTGGCTTACTCTCATGAATATAGGCAAAATAACCATTTTCAATCCTTCTTTTAGAAATAACCTAATGTGATTCATAAGCCCACTTTTCACCCAAAAATAAATGCATGTATTCTATCTTTTAACTGGCTTCCTTTGCAACTTACCTCATATTTAAAATGAAAGGTCCAACAGTCATGCATAACTTGACCATATGACCCTTCTTCATTGGTACAAAATGACTCTGATCAACATTTAAACTCTTCCTAGAAAATTATAAGGAAAACATCCTGATGGGAACAAATGTAGGCAGTCTGTAAGGTTCAACCCCATCCCCATAAAACCTAATATCTAAATAATCTTAAAAAATAAACCAACCCCCATACCTGCAATGTCTACTGAGCTAAAATAATTCTTAGGATTTAGGCAGAAAACATGGGGGAGCAGTCCCATTCAAAACTTTATACACAATTGGTAAATAGTAAATAGAAAAGTCAAAAAACCCCACATCATTAGGTTCATTCCTCACTAAGTCAGTCCAAAACACTACTAACTACCTTCCTTTACTTGAATCCATAATATGCAACCCTAAATTCAAAAATTCCTTTGCATTTTCATACATGAAAAAATATGTAACAACTGAGGGAAATTTGAATGAACCTGTTAAAGTTAAAATCATAAGCTGAGAGTTTATATTCTCTTGCCAAAATGATGGGATATCTAACACTACTTTAGGCTTCATCATTAAATTAAAAAATCCTAGTACTGATCTGTCAATCTGTGAAGAATCCTCTTTCCCAAGAATTTTTGATAAAAATTGTAAAACAAGTTTAGTTTCTGCATCAAATATTTCCTAAGAGAATAAATTTTCATTTGGAGAAAACTTCCCTGCTTGTGGCTTCAGGAATAAAATAATATGTGTGTATTATTCCCTGCAACACTGTCATAATGAGATATCAAGGACTCTTTAGTGAAACTAAAACAACCTTCTGACTTAGGGTAGAAAAAACAGCCTTCTGACTCAGGGTAGAAAAATTCTTGTTGGATTAACAAAGAAGACACTTGAAAGACACTCTCTCCCAAATGGTTCATGACAAAACATTTTACAGGGTATAAATCTAAAGATAACCAATGAATTAATTTAGGACCAAGATGGGTTCTTTAAACACAAGAAGACAACACTCTAGACCTGACCATGGTTTTAATGACAGGGAAATTATGCTAGGAGAGAATCACCTATTGATAAAGAGGTAAGTGTTCAACCATGCACCTCGTGTTAATGATATATTTCTCTGTGTCCATGAGGGGAATGTGACTTGATGAGCTAGATCGAGTTGACTTGGCCATGATAAAACTCAAGGTGATGACTGGATTGACTGTAAATGAAGGACAACGGTTACTAGGATGACTGAGACAATTTGAACCAGAGAAAACAGCTGAAAAAAGAACGGATTTGACTTAGTGTTTATAGGCACAGAGGGAGGGAAAAACGCTCATCAAATGCTTGAAAATACATTGACTAGACATGTATGGGGCTGATGCAGACAATGAGCTAGATCACTTGCTGATGTCATCCTTCAACTGCTTGCATCACCACAGGGGCACTTCGAGTATGATGATTTCATCAGTGTTGTGCTACCGTAGTGATTATGGGTTGTTGATTTGAGTCAACAGGCTTACGTCACATTCAAATGTGGGGGCACCCTGCAATTTAATTTTCAAGCTATTTGTGTCTACGGGTTCCTCCCGATCCACCTTCATGAGTTGTTGATTAATATCCGCCTGACAACTTTCATGTTATTTAAAACTGTCGTTGGACTCATCTTTCACATTCTCCAAAACCATCATTAATGTTTTAAATAAAAATTCCCAATAAATCTTTAGCATATGAAATATTTTTTCACAATATTATCTATATATATATATATATATATATATATATATATATATATATATATATATATATATATATAGATTATATTTTTGAGAATCATTGGAAGATAAAAATAAATGCAAAATGAACCACAACACAGCCTAAGAAAATTAAATAAATTAAGGAATGGAAAGTCCCCACAACCATAAAGCAGTTGCGAGGATTTCTCGGGTTAACAGGGTATTATCGCAAGTTAGTTAGGAATTATGGGAGAATATAAGCACCTATAACAACATTATTAAAAAAAGATGCATTTTCATGGACTCTTGAAGCAACTAATGCCTTTTAACATCTTAAAGAGGAAATGCACCTAGCAACAGTCTTAGCTACCCCAGAATTCACAAAAACCATTGTTGTGGACTGTGATGGCTCAGGAAATGGAATTGGCATTTTTTTAATGTAAGAAGGAAGACCCATTTCTTTTGAAAGTTTCCAATCAAAGGAAAATATTTACAGAAAGCTATTTAGGATAAGGAAATGTTGGAAATACTACATGCACTAAAGAAATGGCGACCTTACCTAATGGGAAGACACTTCAAGGTAAAAAATGACCATGATAGTCTTAAATAATTTTTGGAACAAAGACTATATTCAAAAGAGCAGCAAAAATGGGTCACAAATATGTTGGGTTATGACTTTGAAATCATCTACAAAAAAAGGAAGCTAAATGTTGTTGCAGATGCACTGTCAAGAAAGGATGAATACGTGGAAGAATTGTTTTGTGCCATTTCTATTATCCAACCAAATTGGATAACTGAAGTAAGGGATGAATGGAAGAATGACGAAGAAGTGTGGTCACTCATTCAAAAGTTGTAGCAAGATACTAGTACATCCGATACATTTAGTTGGAAAAATGATTCCTTATGGTACAAATATCACTTATATATTTATAATAATTCCCAACTAAAACAAAATATTCTTTTGGAATTTCACATCTCTCCCTTAGGAGGACACTTAGGATTTTTAGAAACTTACCACAGGGTGAAGAAACAATTTTTTGGGATGGCCTTAAATCTGATATTCAAAATTTTGTTGTGGAATGTTTGGTTTTCCAACAAAATGAAGTTTATACAATTAAGACCTAGGGTCTTCTACAACCTTTATCCATTCCAAGTCAATGCTGGGAGGAGGTTTCAATGGATTTTATCACAATTTTACCTATGTCCGAAGGAAAGAGTGTCATCATGGTGGTAGTTGATAGAATTACCAAGTATGAACACTTTTCTGCATTATCTCATCCATTTAAAGCAAGCATAGTTGCTACTGAATTTATGGAAATAATTCAAAAGCTACATGGAAACCAAAATATTATTGTAAGAGACAAAGATCCCATTTTTACTAAAAATTTTTGGATGGAATTATTTTCTTGTTTTGGTACTCAACTAGCTCATAGTTCATCTTATCATCCTCAATCCGATGGGCAAACTGATATAGTCAAAAAAAAAAATTGGAAGGATATCTTCGTTGTTTTGTATCTGATAAACAAACACAATGGGTCAAGTAGTTACCTCGAGATGAATGGTGGTATAACACTTCCTTCGATACTGCAACAAAAAATTTTAGGGCACTTTGGAGGGGTGCATACCCATGAATAGGCAGATGCACCTCTACATATCCTTGTTGTAGGGTTCCAAAACAAATTACATAAAATACTAGGAGGAGACAAGGGCTAGGACAACAGATAATTGAAGCTGGCACCCTCATCCACTCAAGGAATGACATCCATAGCTCTTGGGAGTATTTTTTGGCACAAAAATAAGGTTGGTTAAGGACTGTTGTGTGCCCTAATGAGACCTAGTTCGTTGCGACCAAAAATAACTCAAAATTGTTATTTAGTAGGTGATTGTTGGATAAAAATTTGGTGTTTTTCTGGGTCAAGAAGTGACCAGTGTGGATCAGTTGTAACATCCTATTGGTGTCATCTGGAGGACCTTCCGTGGTGGCAAAGAGTACATAATAGGAGCAGAACCTACATTGTAGTATTCGGTGACATTGATCTACTGGAGGGAAGTTTTTTTGCTACCCAAAGTAGTGTTATATGATCTATCTTGAAGTGACAAAGAGGATTTGAAGGTTGAGTGAATATTGATTCCAAAGTGTATCACCTTAATGGAAAAAGTCAACTACTAGCATTACAGTTTGGAGCTCGAAAATTAGGCCTGCCTAGAGAGAAGATTGGATCAACCACTGTACACTCTAAAAAGGTGACTTGCAAAAGTATTAAGTGGCATCCCTCATAGATTCTTGATGTGTTGTGGCCTTGATGGACTAAGGTACAAATAATGGGCATTAAATAAGTGAAGGATTGGTAGGACGAGATATGACATCGAGTTTTTCATTATACATTGTATACCACATACTATTTTATTATTCATATTTTCATTTAATATAACGAATATTGGTGTTTGTACATTATTGTACAATTTGTAAAAACTGTGTATATTTGTGCATGTGTGATTTAATACTTTATATTTCCGATGTGAAAATTAGTTCATTGTTGAGATTATCAATTTGGTATTGTCAGTGATTTTAAGACTCTAACCTGACCCAAGGCCATGGAAATTTAGCAGGGTAGAGGGATCTAAAATATTCTTCTAGGTAGTTCCTATAACAAAGGATTATCTATATGAAGGACGTGCATTATTTTTAATTCGATTAATAAAAATCCCATTTCAATCGATCCAAATTAAATGTCTTTGTAATATATATTATTATGAGGAATTATTTTCCTAATTTGTATCATGATGAGAACTAAAGTTTTCTTTGCATATGATAAAATCAAGTGTTCTTATTTAATTTTTATATTAGGTTATCACAAAAGGCATTGGAGTAAGGATATATATAGCTATTGTATCTACTTCAACGTTTTTTTTCCATGTAAGTGATGGAACCCTTAATACCAAATAATAAACATTTATTATTCTCTATCTCATTGAAGTGGATGTTTCTTCCCATACTCTTTTATGGTTTGCAACCATTACCATAGGAAGAAATTTCGGTTAATAGTATCATATCCTCCCCCACTGAACATGTTGTCATTTCAACATCTTCCAACCAACATATATCTAAGCACTATGAGCTTCCTATTTTTTAATTCTAAAAATTAGACTTCATACTACCTCAGTGCATCTTTACATTACCAATTATTCTCTAATTAAAGTTTTTTCCCATTGGAGAAAGTGGTTATACTTTAAATTTTACCAAAATAGGAGGCTGTGTGTGTAACTATTTCTTCTAATTCTCAATTTTCATACTTGCAATTAACATGAGGGATTTACATGATGTAACTTGACTAGGATAACCTTTACTAGTATTATGACGGTTTCACTATTTTATGGGGAAAATTATATGGTCAAGTCTCATGTGGTCTGTATCTCCAATCAATAAGTGGCATTGCTAATATTTTCAAGTAACTTGACTAGCTATTTTTAGTTACACAAAATCCTTGGTATTTAATTGAAGTAAGATAAAGTTATCTAATTGGAAACTTTCCTATACCCTATCATGATATACACAACAATTTATCACTTCGATTGTAATTTTCAATTGAATGTGAGTCATATCCAACTATGTTTTCCATCATTTCATGAATCCCAACTCTTATGTGTTTTTCCCATAATAGATATGCATATCTATGCATAGTGTCAGTGGTTTCTACCCATTTTCAACTCAAATGGACTATATCACATTAAAAAAATATTATGCATGTAATAACTAAAATGGGCTACATCCAACATATCTGATCATTTAGACTAGTTTTATGCACAAAATTCCTTAGTTAATGTTACAAAATGAAATTTATAAATTCTATATTCCCGTCAACATGTGTATGAAAACTTAAATTTATTGGTAGCATTGTTCCAACAATCTTAATAAAATATACCTAAAAGCATCCCGTGAACCTTATGTATGTATCTAACACAATGCTTAATATAATATCCCAATATTTCATAACGTTCTTAAAGAACAACTTTGCAACTTCCTCCATTGCATGTATAAACGTTTTTTGGCAGCAAGATTACATACATGGAAATGTGGCCAACCAACACAATAATCTTATTATGCACCTATTTGACCAAAAAGTTTTTCCATGAAGTTCATAGAAACACTTTCTTGTTGTTTCTCTAGCTTTGGAAAACGTAGTAGCATACCAAATTATATCCTATTTTGTGTTTTATTGTTGACACATAGTATTGCTCGAGACATATTTTTCCATGTATTTCCTCATATGTTCCAATTAGTAACCTCTTTCAAACAACATCATTTCCTTTAATTTTCTTGGGTGGAAAGAACTAGGATAATCATGGTACTACCTTAAGAGTTCCTTACAAATGTCACATGAAAAAGGAACATATATGTGACCAACAAAGTACAAAATCCGATTTCCCAGTCAAAACACCCTTACATTTATTTTCTTTACATTCTTCATGAAGGTCAAAGCTATGGTGTCCTTGTGAAATTCTTCTTTGATCTTGCATTTCAAGTATGTAAAATCTTTCATTCGGCTCCCCATGGGTACTAGAATTGTGTCCTCATACAAGATTGCAATTTGTGTCTTTTGACTTAATGCATATTCTATTATGTTCGTCTTTCTTGGTTAGTATTTAATGTTCATGTCAATCTCAAATAAGGAATATTTCCAGCTTTCTTTCTTGGGTGGAAAATTTTATATTTTCCACACTATATGCATCACAACAAATAGTTTTCCTATCAAACAATGCTTCTATGCTTGCAAGAAACATACAAATACAGTAATTTATTTAATTTATTATAGACCCCTAGATGAAATTCAATGAAGAAAATACTCCAATGGAACATTTTAAGTGTCCATATCCTCTGGAAATGACTATTTAAAGTATACCAACATTAATATAGGTATTCACACAATTATGTGCTACAATTCACAGTGTTCTACTCGACACTTTTCCATCCAATTCTGATGCAAGAAATATCATTTAATGTGTAGTAAACTACTATGGATTAAAACCATGAGTAAAAAGTCATTGATCTATTTAAGAGAGAAAATATTAACATACACCATCAACAATTCATAAGACGTATGCACCATAACACCTCAATGCAATATTAATTTTGTAGCGATCAATCTTGGGAAATACTTCAACCATGTGATCTCCAGTAATCAAATATATATGATTTGATATCAAATTTTACCATTATTTAGGTGTGATCATGTCCATTAAACTCCTTGTCGACATAAGGTTCTAATGCCACACCAAAAGGTTTTCGATACATAAATAAAATATACAATAAAACACACAATGTCATGCTTTAGAATTCAATTTAAATTTCCATCACAACATTTCCAACATATTTTCCACTTCTAATGCACTTACAAATTTGTACAGAAAAAATTCACTTTATCTCGATATCCAATGGAAATTTTATCATCCTAAGATGGCCACTCTTCTCTATAGTTGAGCACAAATTTGAATTCTACAATAGTATTTTGGCTAGAACTAAACCCTCACAAGACAAAGAAACTCAGTTGGATCAAAATGATCCATTCCATAATTTCATGTTTTGCTCACACTTCCAATGGTCTACTAACAGTTGGGTGCCTTATTTTAGTTAATTTTACTCCTACTAAGACATCAGCAATGTTAGTGTCCAACCCTAACCCATTTATTTATGTAATAAGACTAAGGGGCCTAGTCAAATTTATAGTTAGTTAGCTGGGTCAATAAAGCCCATAAGTGGTTATCCGCATTAATAATAATTGTAAGTGGTTGACCCACATTATATAAAAGGGACAAAATTAGTTATAAATGGGCCATAGTTAATAAATAAAGTGGTTAACCCATGTTATGCAAGGGACCACTAGTAGTTAGGTTTTTGGATGTCATTAAGATATAAATAGTCTTCGATAGCAAGGGAATAATAATAGAGTCTTATTGTAATCCAGTTATACTCTGTTCGAGGTTTCATCTAGGTCCATATATAACTAGTGTATTCCCTTACTGTTGTTAGTGTAGCCCCCTTATTTTTATTTTTTTACCCCTATATTCCCCATATTGTTATTATTGTGCCCCATAAAAGCCCACTATTGTTATTTGTTTTCCCTTACATTAATATTTTTAGGTCGGCGAGGATTATTATATTGTGACCCCATGGAATCCTATATATAGAAAGGAGGTTTTATCATCTGGATCATCCAATAATTGTTCATTTGTGTAATGTAAAGGATTTTGCCTCATTGAATAGGCTTATTTCTAAGTCGTTGATCTACCTTTTCTTCTATTTTGTGAGTTGGGTTCACAACATTTGGTATCAGAGCTTGGATTCTAGGGTTTCGTTGCTACAAACATGTCATCATGGAATTTTCACTACAACATTTGTTTCTATAAAGTTACAGAATCTACAAAAAAACCCATTTGAGATTAAATTTCGAGGAAGGCCATGTAAATATTTTAGACCTTGGTGTTATACATTTTGGAGGTATGATCTAATACGTTTATGGTTTTTGCATGCTCCATAACTTCATCTCAAACAGGTGGCCGAGGGAAAATCGTCATAACTTCCATTCCAGACATTGGATTGGAATATTGTAAAACGTGGATGCAATTTCACATATTGTAGTTTTTGTTGTATCAATTTCAGAGACAAAATATGAAACTATTACACATGGCACGTCGTACAAGTTCGCTCTATTGAACCAATCCATAACTAGGTCACTGTGGGAGATTGGACATAACTTTGTCTTCAAGAATCCAAATCGGGTATAACATATGGAACTAGAAATAATACTTGGAGGGCTGCTAGAAGACTTAAGAAAAAATATTGGGGATTCGAAATCTTTGGGATACATTAGTATTAATATCGAGCTCCTAAAAAGAAAGAAAATGGTATGTAATTTTTTTTTGAAAATTTCATAACTTTTGTTTGAAAAATAAATTTGAACTGATGCCAAGGGAATATTGAAGAATATATATCAGTGTTGGGTTATATAATTCCTCCCAAAAATAATTACACACCCGTTAAGCCCTCAGGAATCTATAATATGGTGCATGAATATGAAGAAGTGCAACATTATATATCAAAATTACAAGACCAAGTGCAACAAATTTCGCTCTCGCAAAAAGTAACCAAAAATGAAATGGAAGCTAACATGGATGGTTTGAAGAATGACATGGAATATAAGATGGATTTTTTGAATAATGGCATGGAAGCTAAGATGGATGGTATAGAAGGAAACATGGAATATTTGAATAAAGACATGCAAGGTTTGAAGGAAGGTTTGGAAAAGTTGCTATAATAAATGATTCCTAATGGTGAAATTGTAGTAGAGGAAACTCATGATGAGAACAAAATAAATGTTAATCATGATTTCATAGAATCTAATGTTGGATTAAATATCCACCATATTCGAAAGATCGATATGAGGAATTTTGATGGAAAAGATCCTGTAACATGGATAGTACAGATGGAGAAATACTTTAATCTCCATGACGTGAAAAACATAGAAAAGATATGCATTACAACTTTATATTTAGAAAAAAATACATTTTTATGGTATCTATGGCTTTTCTATCGTAAAATAATTGTCACTTGGTCAATTTTTATGAAGGAAATGATATCACATTATGACGATACAAAGAGAAACACATTCATTATCCAAGTGATAAATCTCAAACAAAAGGGCTAAATGGTGGAGCACAACGAGGACTTGTAAAAATTGAATATAAGGGTAAAGGATATTCTATAGTATCACATGATTTATTTTCTCATAGGAACTTTAAAGGATAACATCCAACATGATGTTTTCCTTCGGGAACTTGATTCATTGGAGAAGGGATTTAGGTTGGAAATTAAAATTGCAAGAAAAATTATGGCGACAAGGAAGCCTACGACGCACAACTATAAAGATGGAAGTGTTGCTATCCTATAATTCCACAACATACAAGTTGACACCACAACAATTTTAAAAAAAGGAGAAAAAGGGATTTTCTATATTTCTGATAAAAAATACACTAAAGATCATAAGTGTGCCGAGAAGAAATTATTTTACATAGATTTTGAAGAGAAGGAAAAAAAGGAACAAGCAACTTCAAAAGAAGAGGATATACACTAGGAACCAATCTTAGAGGAAGAAGAAATGAATCTAACCATATCTTGTAATGCATTGGTAGGAATTAACACTCCTCAAACTCTTAATATAGAAGGACATATCAAGAGGAAAAATGTAATATTGTTTACTAATTAGGGTTGTACCCATAATTTTATTCATTGTAAGGTAGAAAAGGAATGGAATTTCTTCCTATACCCAACACCAGAGTGTCAAGTGATGGTTGCAAATGGAGGAACTATAAATTGCTCTAAAAAATTCCATAATATCAAGATAACCATGGGAGAATATATATTGAATAGTCCAATTCTCTTCACTCCAATGGGTGGTGTGGATGTTGTGCTAGGAGTAAAATGGTTACAATATTTGGGGACAGTAGCTTTTAATTTTGAAGAACTTTTCTTAAAATATTTGAAGGAAGGAAAGAAAGTTGAATTAAGAGGTATCACAGGGAAGCCAAGAAAGATAATAAGTAATAATTTCATGAAAAATATTCTAAAGAAATAACAACGAGGCCTAATTGCACAAATTTTCCCACTAGAAGTTTTAACATCGAAATCATATACTTCTCCAGATCTCCAAAAAGTCTTCGACGATCATTCCTAGGTGTTTTAAAATCCCAAAGGATTCCCACCTATTCATGATCATGATCATGCTATTAATTTTATTAAAGGAAGATTTCCTCCAAACATCAGGTCTTACAGATATCCTTATGTCCAAAAGATAAAAAATGAGCATATTATTGCAGAAATGTTAGAGGCTAGTATAATTAAACCTAGTCAAAGTTCTTTCTCTGCTCAAGTAGTATTGATGGAAAATAAGGATGAATCATGGCACATGTGTCTGGATTATCAGGAGGTCAATAAGCTTAGTATCAAAGAAAAATTTCTCATTCCTGTGATAGATAAATTATTGGATGAATTTCATGTATCATTTTATTTTCCCAACTTAGATCTTCATTCAGGATATCATAAAATTAGAATGAATATTGAAGAAATTCCAAAAACAACATTTAGAACTCATGAGGGTCATTATGAATTTTTGGTCATGCCTTTTGGCCTTACCAATGGACCTTCTACATTTCAAGAGTTGATGAATTCCATGTTCAAACCCTTCCTTAGAAAATGTGTGTTAGTATTTTTTGATGATATAATAATCTACAACAGGTCTTGGAAGGATCATGTTCAACATGTTGGTAGGGTGCTCAAAATATTGGAGGAGAAACAATTATATGTGAAAAAATCGAAATGCTTCTTTGCAGTACAAGAGGTGGAATATATAGGTAATATTGTATCTCGGGAGGGGTTAAGGTAGACCCTAACAAAATTAAAGTGATCAAGGAACGGAAATTCCCCACCACCCTAAAGTAGTTGCAAGGATTTATCAAGTGAACAAGGTATTATCGCAAGTTTGTTAATAATTATGGGATAATAACACCACCTCTAACAACATTATTCGAGAAAGATGCATTTTCATGGACTCCTGAAGAAACTAAGGCCTTTGAACATCTTAAAGAGGCAATGTGCCAAGCACTGGTATTAGCTGCAAAAGAATTCACAAAAGCCTTTATTGTGGAATGTGATGCCTCAGGAAATGGAATTGGTGTTATTTTAATGCAATAAGGAAGACACATTGGTTTTGAAAGTCATCAAACCAAAGGAAAGTATTTACAAAAAATCTATTTTTCGGAAGGAAATGCTGGAAATATGACATGCACTAAAGAAATGACGACCTTACCTAATGGGAAGGTACTTCAAGCTAAAAAATGATCATGATAGTCTTAAGTACTTTTTGGAACAAAGATTGTCTTCCGAAGATCAACAAAAATGGGTCACAAAGACATTGGGTTATGACTTTGAAATCATCTACAAAAAAGGGAAGCTAAATTTTATTGCAGATGAAATCTCAAGAAAGGATGAGGATGTGGAAGCATTTCTTTGTTCCATTTCTATTATCCAAGTAAATTGCATAACCGAAGCAAGGTAGGAATGGAATAATGATGAAGAAGTGTGGACACTTATTGAAAAGTTGTAGCAAGATCCCAGTACATATGCTACATTTAGTTGGAAAAATGATTCCTTATGGTACAAAGATCACTTATATATTTCTAATAAATACCAAATAAAAAAAAATATTACTTTTGAATTTCACACCTATCCCTGAGGAGGACATTCAGGATTTTTAAAAACTTACCATAGTGTGAAGAAAGAATTTTTTTGGGATGGAATTAAATATGATATTCAAAATTTTGTCGTGGAATGTTTGCTTTTGCAGCAAAATAAAGTTGAGACAATTAATACCTCAGGTTTTTTACAACCTTTATCCATTCCAAGTCAATGTTGAGAGCAGGTTTCAATGGATTTTATCGCAGGTTTACCTAAGTCATAAGGAAAAAGTTTCATCATTGTGATAGTTGATAGACTTAACAAGTATGCACAATTTTGTTCATTATCTCAAACATTTAAAGCGAATACAGTTGCTACTGAATTTAAGGAAACAATTCAAAATCTACATGGAAACCCAAATATTATTGTAAGGTATAAAAGGAAACATGGAAGGTTTGAAGGATTGTTTCACAAAGTGTGTACAAGAAAATATTCATAATGGTGAAAAGGTTGTAGAGGAAACTCATGATGATACCAAAAGAAATGTTAATCATGATTTCATAGACTCTAATATTGGATTTAAGACCCACCATATTCCATATAAAAACATGAGGAAGTTTGATGCAAAGGATCTAATAACTTGGATACTAGAAATGGAGCAATACTTTGAGCTCCATAATACGCAAAACACAGAAAAGATACGCATTGAAACTTTAAATTTAGAAAAAAATCAGTTTGTATGGTATCGATGGTTTTTTTCTTGTAAACCACTGGTCAGTTGGTCAATTTTTACAGAGGAAATGATATAACATTATGAGGATACAAAGAGAAACACCTTCTTTAGCCAATTGTTAAATCTCAAACAAAAGTGTTTAATGATGGAGCATATTGAGGACTTCCAAAAGTTGAATATAAGGGTAAATAATATTCTAGAGCAACATAGGATTGATGTATTCATAAGGAATCTAATGGATAACATCCAACATGATGTTTGTCTTTAGGAATCTAATACATTGGAGAAGGTGTTTAGGTTGGAAATAAAAATTGAAAGAAAAATTATGGCGACAAGGAAGCCTACCACTCACAACTATAAAGAGGGAAGTGTTGCTACTCCTAGACTTCCACAACCTACAAGGTTGACATGACAACAATTGGAAGAAAAAATACAAAAATGATTTTTCTATAGTTGTGATATAGATTACAGTAAAGTTCATAAGTGTGCTGAGAATAAATCATTTTACATATATTGTGAATATGAGGAAGGAGAGGAATAAGAAACTTCAAAAGAAGAGGATATACATCAGGAACAAACCCTAGAGAAAGAAGAAATGAATCTGTTGATATCCTATAATTCATTGGTAAGAATTGCCATTCCTCAAACTCTCAAGATAGAAGGACATATCAAGAAGAAAAATGTAATAGTGCTTATTGATTCAAGTAGTACCCATACTTTTATTCACTTTAAGGTAGCCAAGGAATTGAATTACTTCATATACCCAATGTCGAGTGTCAAGTGATGGTTGAAAATGGAGGAACTATAAATTTCTCTAGAAAGTGCCATAATATCAAGCTAACCATGGGGGAATATTTATTGAATATTCCAATGATTTCCATTCCAATGGGTGGTGCTGATTTTGTACTAGGAGTATAATGGTTACAATCTTTTGGGACGAGATCTTTTAATTTTCAAGAACCTTTATTGATTTTTTTTTTCAGAAGGAAAGGAAGTTGAATGACGTGGTATCATAGGGAAGTTGCGAAAGATAATAATCTCTAATGTCATGAAAAATCTTCTGAAGAAATAAAAACGAGGCATCATTGCACAATTATGCTCACTAGAAGTTCCAAAATGAAAATCATCTATTTCTTCAGATCTCCAAAAAGTCTTGGACAATCATTCTAAGGTGTTTGAAACTCGTAAAGGACTCACACCTATTTTTTATCTTGATGATGCTATTCATTTGATTCCAAGAAGTGTTCCTTTAAACATTAGGCCTTACATATATCCTTATGGCGAAAAGGGAAAAATTTAATGTATGATTCCATTAATGCTAGAGGCTAGTATAATTCAACCTTAGTGAAAGCTCTTTCTATGTTATAGTAGTATTGGTGCACAAGAAGGATGGATCATGGCGCATGTACCCTGTAACAAATCCATTTACCACAAATATCTTTTTTCTCTAATTATAACATAATTACTAATTTTTCATCCATGACATTAATGTACTTCATCATAGTTCAACGAAACTCTTTCATTGTATACATTGTTGTTAAATTTCTTTTGGAAGTTATGATTCATGTAAAAACTACTTTTTGGGGATTTATTATCCTTGACATTATTAATGAATTCATAATTTAGTTTCAGTAGTGACTGTCCTTGAAGTCAATTCGTTACCACCTTATTATTTTTATGATAGAATTTATAATTTTCTGTTTGATTCTGTCCTTACCAATTTATACTTATTCTAGCATCATATGGTAACATAACCTTTTATTTTATACATTAGGATGTTTAATTATATTCTAAGTTATTTTCACCTCTTATTCAACTTCCACACTATATGTCACCCTTAACATCGACAAGGGTTAACATTATTTATACTATCACATTTCACCATTTGATACATATACCTTTTGTTTAAGTAAAAGTGTATAATGAAACCATTTCAAAGGATTTACTAATATCTCTAATGTACCATAGAGCCTTCATATAATTTCCATTTTATATAATCTAGTTATCTCATTTTCGAATATATCATGTACTATTCTAGACTTAACAAAATATGACTTTATAAAGGGAAGTAGTACTATAAATTTTTAATAATTTTCCCTTTCTACCTTAAATATGAAAGGGCTCCTTCATAAGGTTGTCAAGTTGTGTTAATATCTTTTGGGTTTGATTTATTTAAAACTTATATTACATTATCAATGTGTAACATATTAATACACCCTTCGTACATTATTATGGTGATACACATTAATAGTTTGGATTCAAATTTATGATGAAGCTATCTTCCGGAAAGATATGTTATTTGTTTATCCTTTCAAGCCTAAAATTTATTTATGAATGTACTCAGGGTCATTAAAACAATCACATGGCTACAAATATATTTTCTTATCCACTAATGGTTTAGATATTTGACACATTTACGGTCAATATGGGTTCATATATCTGCCATGGTTAATTTCGAAGACCTAACCCTATTCCTAATTTTCATGTTCATTTCAGGCATTTTGGCTCTTCGGCTCTGGTTTTTCTCTCAAACCCTCGTTGCTAGTTTACCACACAACCCATAACCTCGTTAATTTTTCCACTCAATCCATGTTGGTGTTGGATATTATTATGCATTCAACCTCCTGTTTGATAGACTATGTGTAATTTTCAGACATATACTTTCCTTTCAGGTAATACGATTTACATTTAACGCATTTTCTCTCGTTATAGTATTTGTGTCTCTGTCAAAGTTCTTTTTATTGAAATTGCATTTTATTTTGATGTGAAACTAATGTTTTATTGCGTTTTGTAGGATTTCATTTCTGGGTCGAGGTCTTTAACCTATCATCCCTCAGTGGTTCCGGAAACTGTGAGGTAAATTTCTTCTCTAAAAGTAATAGGTAAGGATTATCGACCCTTAACGAAATTCTTGTTTGGATATTTCTTTCGTGCTCCTACGAACACTCTACCAGAATTTTCTTTACCTCATTCCTATCATTCAGTGCACTATTTTTCATTTGAAATTTCTTGTAGGCTTACCATGAATAGAATTCTTAGTTTTTTTTATTTATTTACCTCTGAGACTTTTAATTAATTATTTATTAATATAATACCTCCTCTTTAATGCAAGGACATAGCTATGATTTAAATATGGCATATATTTCTCTGTAGTTAATTATAGATTCGTTGCTTTTCACCGTAGCTCTCTTATGCGAAATTTTTTTTATAAACGTTTCGAGTTATTATTAACTCAACTAATTTGTAATTTAAGTTGTGTTTTCCATACAGTTTGTATTTACAACAATTAGGTAGAATTAATTTTGGGTTTTTGTTGAATATGAATTTTCATTACTCAACTTCAATTTTTCCCAACTTAATATGAAAAGCCAGCGCTAATCTTGGTTGTCTTACCATTCCATAGTAGACATATTTGGTTTACCTTATATTATCATGAAAATATCCTTGTATTGTTATTGATTTTTCTCGTTAAAGAGATTTCACTTTTGGGTTTTAAATCAATATTATTTTCTCTCCAACGTGACTATTAGAGAGAGATTGTATATTAACGTTTTCATACTAGAATGATAGTTAAGGTATTTCTATCTTCTCTGTCACTGTATTCATATTTTCAACTGAAATCTTTGAAGGAATTTTTTTATATTTATTTAGTTGTGACATAAAACAATTATCATCGAATTCATGTATTTTTGGACATATCATTTTACCTGAAGTAAAATCGATTTTCGATTTAACTTAGAAACCCTTGTTCCATCATAAGGAATTTTGAGTTACTCTGTCTCTTTAATGTTCTTCATAACATTCTCCCTGTTATGAAGCTGACATTTATGTTGACTTAGTTAATTTTATATAGAATTAGAACCACAATGTTAAATACTTGCAATCTGTGTGAAATTGTCTACTTTAAATTGAGATCTCCGTTGAAAGTAATTTTTACTAGATTTAGAATTTATTAATTTAATCAAATTAATAAAATTATGAATTGTACAAGAACAGTTAAATCCATTATTCACAGTTTCTTAGAGTTTTAATATGCACTATGTCGACAAGACCAAAGGTACTCACTTTTCGTCTCAGCAGATTTATTTCCATTTACTCTTAGGTTTAATTTAATGCTTTCCCTTAAGCATTATTCTCGTGTTTATGTGCAGGTTTATTGTCCCTTTTTAGCATATAATAGTAACGTAATTTTCCATATTTAATTACCCTTGTTAAATATTTATATATTATTTTATTTATTTAATTTAAGGATACCTATACACATACTAATTCATATGTAATAATTTTATGTGCATGTACTCCACTTCCTTCAATGCACAATTTCTCAGTTTAATTAATCATTATGTCAATTTGAGTAACTCATTATGCCATTCATTGACAACATAATTTGATTTCTTCTATACAGGTTGGTCCATATCTCTTTGAAGAATTCATCCTCCTGAATTCTGAATTATATTCAAATTCATGATTCTATTGTGATTATTTAGTTCGAACCATGGACTCTATCCATAATTTATGACAGATTGTAATTGTAATTTATATCCATAATAATATCATGGTTTAAACTATTGCAGTTGTGATACAATGTAGTTATCACCAGAAATTTGAGTTATATTTTTTTACTGCATGTACTTTATGCTATATGACATTGTTACACCTATGGGTTAATGCAATAATTTGTGTCTATCAATAAATATTCTAGTTATTGTACAACAAGAGGTCTAATTTGATTTTGGGTACTCATGTTTACTAAGAGAAAGTATTTTTTCTCTTTAGGTATATAATTTCCTATTTAATGTTTTCTTTCACAAACTCATAAATACACTAATTTACCTTCTTTCCACATTTATTTATCTATGTTTTTATGTATATACAATTTTAAGATTTACAACTTAACCTCAAAATTAAACCTAATTACTGGGGTTTAGACATTCTGAGTGTTGGTTTATTAATTTATAATTGTCTAGGTAACCATACAGATCAAATATATCTACTATAGTTGTTTTCTGTTAAATACATCAGACTCTCTAAATCAATTTTCTTCAGAATTTAATCATTCATAAAACCAAATTTCTAACACAATTCCATCTATTCTACTTGAATCACAATTCAATACAAATAGATAAAATCTAATTTTCTTTACCACTACAATTCATAACATGGAATTGAATTACTTTTGTATACCAATTTTGGTAAGACTATTTTCCACCCAACCTTGAGCTTTCTCTCCATAGGTCCCCGCGAGTAGAGACCAATTTCTCAAAAGTGTAGAAAACCTCTTGTCTACCCAGAAATGGCTTATTTAAGCTTGCTTTCCCTTCAACATGTTTCCATAACTGTGTCCAGTTAATCAATATGTTGTTTTCATTTTTGCATAGGCTTTCATTTTGTTTTTTTCCACAAAACTACTTTAAAACAAGATTTTTCCTCTTTCTAGTTTTATTTCACCTCTTTTCAGTAACTTTCCACTTTATTGAGGTATATTTTAGATTTTTATCTCCAATATAATATTTTTAATTTATTTATTTTCTCCAATGATATTTGGAGAATCTAGGAAAGTCTTTGGAATCTTATCCATCCTCATGGATTCGAAATCCCGGTCTCCATTTATACTCTAGTCTTTGCACAATAATTTAAATTCCACATTTATTAAATTTCAAAATAAAATTTCTCCATAATAATTGTTTTCCTATAGTTCCACTCAACCTTTAATATTGTTCAAATGTCTAATAAAATAAATAAAAATAGGGATATCACATATTCCCCTTCTAAAACAAAACATCGTTCTCAGTGTTGCAAAATATCAGTTGAATTTGCAAATAACGATGGATATCTTTCGTTCATTTCTTCTTCTCGCTCCCAAGTAGCTTCTTCAGGTGAAAAGTCCCTCCACTACACTTTCACCGAAGATATCGTCCTATTACAGAGCTCGATTTATTCCCGTGCCAGTATATGAAGGCGCTCTGGAATAAATTTCCCTTCTGGTCCCACCTGTATCATAGTCCAATCAATTACATGAGTAGGATCATGTACATAATTTTTCAATAAGGAAACATGAAAAGAATTTTGAACCTTAATGTGACTAGGTAGAGCTAGTTTATAAGCTACTAGCCCCACTCTTTCTAGAACTTCAAATGGTCCATAGTAGCGTGGTACTAATTTAGCACAACTACCTGTATATATAATACTTTTTTTAGGCTTAATCCTCAAGTAAACATGGTCTCCCACTTTGAATTCTCTATGAATTATATTTTTGTCTACATAGCTCTTTTATCCGTCTTGAGCTATTTTAATGTTTTACTAAATTCTGCTCACATTTCTTTCCATCTCTTGCAACGCATCCGGTCTAAGAAATAAATTATCTTGTGCTTGAATCCAACCAAGCAATGTGTGGCACTTTATTCCATACAATGCTTCAAAAGGACTCATATTTATTGAATCTTGATAACTATTATTACATGAAAATTTTGCTAGATGCAGATAATCTTCCCATCTTGTAGGTCTATCCATAACATACATGCGTAACATGTCTTCTAGAATCTGGTTTGTCCATTTATTTGGGGATTGTAGGCGATACTAAAGTTTAATTTGGTACCCATTCCTCCAAACAGAGTCTTCCAAAAAGCTAAAGTAAAATTTGCATCTCTTTCTCATATAATCATTTTAGGAATACCATGTAACTTCACAATCTCTTTCATGAATACACTAGCTACTTGAGCTATACCAAAAGTAGATTATACTTGTAAAAAGTGTGTAGCTTTAGTCAATGTCTCTACAAACACCATTATAAAATCATGTTGATATTTAGTTCTAGGAAATCCAGTAATAAAATCTATCGAAGCTACTTCCCATTTCCATTTTAGAATAGGTAAAGGATTTAGAAATCATGTTGGATGTTGATGCTCTACTTTTACCTGTTGGCATTCTAGACATCTAGATAGGTAATCAGCCACATCTTTATTCATATTAGGCCAAAAAAATATTTTTTATAAATGCTAAAATCAATTTTTGATAACCAGGATGCCCTGCATAAGGTCATTTATTATACTCATATAAAATTTCCTATTTTAATGAGATCACAATTGGAATATACAATCTGTTTTTATAATAAATCAACCCCTTTTGATTTTGAGTATATCCCAGTGTTTTAGTGTTCTACAATTTTTCTTGGAATTTTTCATAGTTTTGATCTTGACTCACCACTTCTTGTATCAATCCCTTTATATCAGATTTCAAACTACTTCTAGCACTATTTAAAATCTGCGTAGCATTCCTACTCAAAGCATATGCAATATTATTTTCCTTTCCTTTAATATTTTTTCTTTCCATGTCAAACTCGCTAAGGAAATACAACCATCTAGCTTGTCTAGCAGTTAAATCAAGTTGTGTGAAAAATTGTTTCAAGCTTATATGATCTTTCATTAGAATACAATTATTTCGTAACAGATAATGTATCCACATCTTCAAAGCATGTATTACAACAACTAACTCTAAGTCATATATAGTGTAAATTTGTTCATGTTTCTTTAATTTTCATGATTCATAGGTTATGACTGAGTTTTCTTGTAGTAATACCCCTCCTAATCCTTCTGCACATGGATTTTTACACACTACGAATTCTTTGTTTGGGTCATCAATCTTCAAAACATGAGCAGTTGTTAGTTTAAGTTTTAACAGTTCAAAACTATGTTGACATTTTACAGTCCACTCAAACTTCACTCCATTTTTCTGTAAAGAAGTAATAAGATATGCTAAGGCTGAAAATCCTTCTACAAATATCCTGTAGTATTGAGCTATGCCAATGAATCATATTATGGCTTGGATATCAGTAGGTACAAGATAATCCATGATAGCTTGTATATTCTCTCGATCTACTGCCAATCCATCCTCTGAAATTACATGACCTAGATACCGAATTTTGTCTTTGTAAAATTCACACGTACTAAGTTTGGCATATAACTTATGTTCTCTATGTGTATGTAAGACAATTCTGAGATGTTATTTATGTTCTGTTTCATTTTTGGAATATACCAGAATGTCATCAATGAACACCAAAAATAATTTGTCTAGATACTTATGTAACATACTATTCATTAGACACATGAATGTAGCAGGTGCATTAGTCAACCGAAAAGGTAGAACTACAAATTCATAGTGCCCATATCTAGTCTTGAATGTTGTCTTGTTGATGTCCTCATATTTGATTCTTATTTGATGATAGTGTGTTGTTAAATAAATATTTGAAAATATAGTAGATCCTCTCACTTTATTAAATAAGTTATCTTTATGGGTAGAGGATAAATATTCTATATGGTTAATTTATTCAGTTGCCTGTAGTCGATACACATCATGAATGTGTAATATTTCTTTTTAACAAACTGTACAGGTGCTCCCAAAGGAGACACACTTGGTCTGATGTAACCTCTTCCTAAAAACTCTTGTAGTTGCAATTTTAATTCTAACAACTCAGGAGTACTCATTTGGTAGGGTTCCCTAGAGACATGTGTAGCTCCTGGTACTAATTCATTTGAGAAGTCAATTTCTCTTTTAGGGGGGTAGATGGGGGATTTCATCTGGAAACACATATTTGAATTCTCTAATTACTGGTAAATTTTCTACAGCTTCTTTTTCAGTTTGTTGTCCCAATTCCTCCACTTGTACAACATACACTTGACAGCCTTTCCTTGTTGTCCTTTTTAATCATAGTGCTGAAATCTATCATATTGATATCAGTCTTGGTTTTCCTTTTACTATCATTGGTTTTCCTTCACCATCTATACAGTGAACTATTTTATCTAGGAAATTAACTATTACTTTTTGTTTCTCTAACTAGTCCATTCCCACTAACACGTCATAGGATCCTAGAGGAAAAATATTTAAATTCAGTTCAGTTTCATACCCATTTAAATTTACAACAATCTTTGGTAGTTTATGGGTCACTTTTTTTTTTGTTCCACTAGCTAACTGGACTAACCATACTTGCTAAAATTTTTCTGATTTCAATTTTCACTTTTCCACCATCTGAGGACTTATATAACTTAAATTTTCTCCTGGATCTATCAAAACAAAAACATGTTGTTCAAAAATCATAACTTCGATTTTGATCATGGTTGATTGGTGTTCATATTGGTGATCCTCTAGTTCAACACTAATTCTTGATATGTTTCTATCAACATCATTGACTGTAGTCACTTCTCTTAACACTTGAATATTTTGAACTGTTTGATGAGGAGAATCACGTAACAGGTGAGGTTCTCCACAATCCCAGCACTTTAACGGTTCCTTCATTTTTACCATATTTTCCTTCTTTTTGTTTACATCCATATGTTTAGATCCAGTTTGTGATTTTGTTGGTTGATTTTATCTAGTTTTGTTAAAATTCTTCCTTTAATGATTTTTCCCAAAGTTTTTAAGTTATGCTGGTTTTACTCTTTTTCCACTATCTAGAGTCACCTTTCCCTTTTTCTTTGTTTTTCCAATTTTTATACTGATCATTTCTACCTTTGAACTGTTGATAACACAGTCTCACATTGCGCAAAACTTCATCCATTGTCTTGGGATTATCAAATTCTATTGTCTCCTTATAGATAGTAGGTAGGTAGTTTAAAAATCGTTGTACTTTGGCATTTTCTTCTATGATATAAGGCACATAGTGAAGCAGGTTAGTGAATTTGGTAACAAAATCATATATAGTGAGTTGTCCCAATCTCAGCTCCTAAAATTATTTGGCTTTGTCATCATAATATATCTCACTCATATATCCAAACTCTAATTTAGTTTTAAAGTCTTCCCAAGTAACAATTTTCTCATCTAGCCCCGGATGCAGGTGCAAGTGTCGAGAGTGGGAGCGATGGGACGTAAGGCATTCGGACGGGAGGCCACCTGCCTTCCCTCACAGAACCTTGGCACCCACCTGATCGTAGTTAATGCCCGCGCTTGAACTTAATAGCGTTGATATGGAGTCGATTCTCATCAATCGAATTGGTATTCAAGGCAGCCTCGACTGCTGCAACCGCATTTCACACAAGATTTTTAGGCTTGGTCATTCAATGCAGAGGTTGGATGGTTGCAGGAACGGATTGTTATATGCCATGGAGCCACTCGCCCCTACGCCAATGCATTCGTGGTGTAATCCTGCTCAGGACAGAGCCAGAGTTCGCACCACCACAGGGAAGCGCAGTCACCATACATGTTGTTTGGTGCCCGCTGACAGTTTTCACATTTCAATTGCAGGTTCTTGCTTGTCTGCAACAGTGGTTTTGGGCACTCCTCCTGAGCAGAATCCCGTCAACACTCCGTCGCTTCAGCACTCCAGCTCCTGTACAGTTGCTAATATGCCAAGGCTTAGGCAGAGGATGCGGTGCCGGAGAGGGTCCTCTCATTCGGCTAGAAGGCATTCGCCATCCATTTCCTCCTCTCCGTCAGATTCTTCTGCGCGCTCTGGCAGCCTCCCTTGTTTCCTTCGTGGGCGATTACTTCGCTCTGGTCGATGGCTTGATTTGCCTTCTGGTGATGCTTTGCCAGCTCAGTCCCACACGGTCCTCTTCTCATTTGACTGTGCTCTCAAAAAACCACGAGTAACCGTGGCCATCTTGGTTGTCTTCCTGGAGGAGCCCCAGCCTGAAATTCTGCCAGACGAGCATGCTCCAGACGACAGCGCACATTTGGAAGCGGTGCAGCAGAATTTGAGGGGTCAGCCTTCTGAGAAGAGGGAGTCTTTGCAGGTTGATGCTGGGTGCGTTCATGCACATGTCGAAGCAACTCCTCCAGTTGTCCACAACACTGCCACCCTCTCCCATGCTCAAGGCGATCCAGAAGATTACGGTTGCAGGATTGAGGAAGTTGCGCCGGATGAGTAACTCGGCCCTCTTCTCTTGTCTTTTTTTGTTTTTCTCTGCCCTCTCTGAGGGAATGTTTGGTTGTTTTAATGTTTCCTTCAAATCTGGACCAATTTTTTTCAATGTCCAGTCTCAGTCTATACAGTGGTCCAGTACTATTAGAGTCCAGTGTCACAGCTACGAAATGTCTATGCTACTAGTGTTAAATCAAAGACATTCCAGTTCGATCCCCTGCGTGGGATTTTTTCAGTTGAATGTTCCTCAGGCTGGTTTCCCTCGAGTTGGGCAGCCAAAAACTAGTCTCTGTCAGTTAAAATTGCCTTCCAGTAGGCACTGTTATGGCCTTGGCCAGATGTAATATATTTTCCACTGATTAATAGATTACTCTAACTTAAAAAAAAAAAAAAAAAAACAATTTTCTCATCTAGTACATGTACCCTTTTGGTTTCTTCCTACCATAAGGTAGATTTACCCTATTGGTAGATAGCCAATTGGGATTTTAGGCTACTTCCATATTCATAGACTTGAAAGTATTTTACCATATTCATAAGCCAAGCTTCTGCATCTTCCTCCTTTTCACCATCATAAGTGGGATGTTTAATTTTTTAGAATTCTCCTTGCAATTCCTTTTTCTTTCTGGACTGTTGTCCAACTGCTTCACCATCCTCAGATCCTTCTGGCTGGGTTTTAGTTTATTTTCTCTTTATTTTAAGGTCTTCACTTCTATGACTAGACCTTGAGGTTAATTCCTTAATCAACCTCTATTTCTCTTCGCTGGCTTGCAAAAATCGTTCATTACTGGTTCTCAAATGAATCAATTATTGTTGCATCTCTCTGAACATATCCAGCAATTGAGAATTTTGATCTGGTGGATTTCCCTCACCGCCCAGATCTACATACAACTCGCCTCCATCACTCATAATGACAGCTATACTTTTATGCACTAAATCACTATACATAGAAAATAAGTAGTGCTATTTTTTTTTTCAAGTTAAATTAATTTACAGTTGCAAATTTTTGGATTTTATTTATTTCTTGTGTGAGGACACATATATGCCCAGTGTTTGAACATGGGAATTGATACCATCTGTAACAAATCCACTTACCACACATTTTTTTTCTAATTATAACATAATTACTAATTTTTAATCCATGACATGAATGTACTTCATCATAGTTCGACGAAACTCTTTCTTTGGGTTTACTGTTGTTAAATTTCTTTCACAAGTTATGATTTCATGTAAAGCACAATTTTCTGGGGTTTATGATCCCTGACCTTCTTAACAAATTTATAATTCAGTTTCAGTAGTGACTGTCCTTGAAGATAGCTCGTCACTACCTTATTATTTTTAGGATAGAATTTATAATTTTCTATTTGATTTTGTCGTTACCAATTTATGCTTATTCTAGCATCATATTGTAACATAACCCTTTATTTTATACCCTAGAATGTTTAATTATATTCCAAGCTACTTTCACCCCTTATTCAACTTCCCCACTATATGTAACCCTTAACATCCATAAGGGTTAACATTATTTATACTATAAAATTCCACCATTTGATACGCATACCTTTTTTTTAAGTAAAAGTGTATACCTAAACCATTTCAAAGGATTTAATAATATCTCTAATGTACCATAGAGCCTTCATATAATTTCTATTTTCTATAATCCACTTATCTCATTTTCGAATATATGGCATACTATTCCAGACTTCACAAAATATGAATTTAGAAAGGGAAGTAGTACTATACATTTTTAATAATTTTCCCTTTCCACCTTTAATACCAAAGGACTCCTTAATAAGGTTTTCATGTTATGTTAAGATCTTTGGGGTTTTATTTGTTCAAAACTTATGTTACATTATCAATGTGTAACATATTAATACACCCATCCTAAGTTATTATGGTGATACACATTAATATTTTGAATTCTAATTTATGATGAAGCTATCTTCCGAATAGAGGAGTTATTCGTTTATCCTTTTGAGCCTGAAATTTATTTATGAATGTAATCAGGGTCATTAAAATGATCACATGGCTACAAATATGTTTTCCTATCCAATAATGGTTTAAATATTTGAAATGTTTACGGTCAATATGGGTTCGTATATGTGCCATGGTTAATTTTGAAGACCTAACCGTATTTTGAATTTTCATTTTCGATTCGGGCATTTCGGCTCTTCGGCTCTAGTTTTTCCGTCAAACCCTCATCTCTAGTTTACCACGTAGTCCATAACCTCGTTAATTTTTACACTTAGTCCATTTCGGTGTTGGATAT
Organism: Pinus albicaulis; assembly: GCA_034641835.2. NCBI lineage: Eukaryota > Viridiplantae > Streptophyta > Pinopsida > Pinales > Pinaceae > Pinus > Pinus albicaulis. The sequence goes on along the minus strand of CM076572.1, from coordinate 159,308,430 downwards.
TATTGTACATTCAATCTCCTGGTTGACAAACTATGCATAATTTTCAGACATATACTTTCCTTTCAGGTAATATGATTTAGATTTAACGTATTTTCTCTCATTATAGTATTTGTGTCTTTGTCAAAGTTTTGTTTATTGAAATTTAATTTTATTTTGATGTGCAACTAATGTTTTATTTTCTTTTTACAAGATTTCATTTTTGGGCTGAGGTCTTTAACCTATCATCCCTGAGTGGTTCCAGAAACCGTGAGGTAAATTTCTTCTCTGCAAGTAATAGGTAAGGGTTTAAAACCATTAACAAAATTCTTATTTGGATATTGCGTTCGTGTTCCTATGAACACTCTGCCTCGATTTTATTTACCTCATTCCTATCGTTTAGGCCATTATTTTTCGTTTGAAATATCTTGCAGGTTTACCATGAATTGAATTCTTGGTTTGATTTATTTATTTACCTCTGGGATTTTTATTTAACTAGTGATTAATATACTACCTCCTCGTTAATGCAATTACATAGCTGTGATTTAAATCTGGAATATATTTCTCTGTACTTAATTACAAATTCGTTGTTTTTTACTGTAGGTCTCTCATGCAATTTTTCTTCGTAAATGTTTCCAGTTATTATTAACTCAGCTAATTTGTAATTTCACCTGATTTTTCCATATAGTTTTGATTTACAATGTTTATTTAGAATTACTTTTGGGTTTTCATTGAATATGAATTTTCATTACTGAACTTCAATTTTCCCCAACTTAATCCGAAAAGCCAACGCTAAGCTTGGCCTTCTTACAATTCCACAGTAGAAAGATTTGGTTTGTCTTAGATTATCATCAAAATATCCCTGTATTGTTATTCATTTTTCTAGTTAAAGAGGTTTCACTATTGGGTTTTCAATCAATATTATTTTCTCTCCAATGTGACTATTACAAAGAGTTCGTATATTAACTTTTTCATACTAGAATGATAGTTAATGTATTTTTGTCTTCTCTGTCACTGTATTCGTATTTTCAACTGAAATATCTATAGGAATTTTTTTTAATTTCTTTAGTTGTGACTTAAAACAATTCTCATCGAATTCCTGTACTTCTAGACTGATCTTTTTACCTAAAGTAAAATCAATTTTTGATTCAACTCAGAAACCCTCATTCCATCATGAGGAATTTCGAGTTACTTCATCTCTTTAATGTTCTTCATAACATTATCATTTTTATGAAGTTGAAATTTCCATTGAATTAGTTAATTTTATATAGAATTAGAACCATGGTGTTAAATACTTGCATTCTCTGTGAAATTGTCTACTTCAAATTGACATTTCTTTTGAAAGTAATTTGTACTAAATTTAGGATTTTATTAATTTAATCAAATTAATTAGATCATGAATTGTACAGGAACAGTTAAATCCATTATTCACAGCTTCTCAATGTTTTGATATGCACTCTATCGACGAGAGCAAAGGTAGTCACTTTTCCTCTTGTCAGATTTATTTCCATTTACTCTTATGTTTAATTTAATGCTTGAACTTAAGCATTATTTTCATTTTTATGTGCAGATTTACTTTCACTTTCTAACATATAACAATATGGTAATTTTCTAGATTTAATTACCCTTTTTAACTATTTATACATTATTTGATTTACTGAATTTAAGGATATCTATACACATACTAATTCATATGTAATAATTGTATGTGCAGGGACTCCACTTCCTTCAATGCACAATTTCTCAGTTTAATTAATCATTCTGTCATTTTGAGTAACTCATTCTGACATTCATTCGCTATAGAATTTGATTTCTTCTATACAGGTTGGTCCATATTTCTTTGAAGAATTCATCCTCCTGAATTTTGAACTATATTCAAATTTATGATTCTGTTGTAATTATTTAGTTAGGACCATGCACTCTGTCCATAATCTATGACAGATTGTAATTGTAATTTATATCAAGAATAATATCATGGTTTAAATTATTGCAATTATGATACAATGTAGTCATCACCAGAAATTTGATCTATATTTCTTTATTGCATGTACTTTATGTTGTATGGCATTGTTACACTTCTGGGTTAATGCAATAATTTGTGTCTATCAACAAATATTCTAGTTATAGTACATCAACAACTCTAATTTGATTTTGAGTACTCAGGTTTACTAAGAGAAAGGAATTTTTCTCTTTATGTACATAATTTTATATTTAATGTTTTCTTTCACAAACTGATAAATACACTAATTTACCTTCTTTCCACATGTATTTATCTATGTTTTTATCTGTATATAGTTTTAAGGTTTACAACCTAACCTCAGATTTAAACCTGATTCCTAGGTTTTAGACATTCTAAGTGTTGGTTTATTAATTTATAATTGTCTAGGTACCCATGCAGATAAACTATATCCAGTATATTTTTTTTCTGTTAAATACATCATACTGTCTAAATCAATTTTCTATAGAATTTAATCATGCATAAAACTAACTTTCTGACACAATTCCATCTATTATACTTGAATCACAATTCAATACAAATAGATAAAATATAAATTTCTCTACCACTAAAATTCATAGCACATAATTGAATTACTTGTGCATACCAATTTTGGTAAGACTATTTTCCACCCAACCTTGGGTTTTCTCTCTAGAGCTCCCCCCGAGTACAAACCAATTTCTCCAAAGTGTAGACAACCTCATGTTTACCCAGTAATGGATTATTTGAGCTTGCTTTCCCTTCATCATGTTTCCATAACTGCGTCGAGTTAATCATGATGTTGTTTTCCTTTTTTCCTAGGCTTTCCTTTTGTTTTTTCCACAAAAGTATTTTAAAACTAGATTTTTCACCTTTCTATTTTTATTTCACCTCTTCTCAATAATTTTCCACTTTACTAAGGTATATTTTATATTTTTATCTCCAATATAATATTTTAAAATTTTATTTTCTCAAAGGATTTTTGGAGAATCTCGGAAGTCTTTGGAATCTTATCCATCCTGATGGATTTGAAATCCGAGTCTCCATTTATACTCTAGTATTTACACAATAATTCAAATTCCACATTTATTGAATTTAAAAATAAAATATGTCCGCAATAATTCTTTTCCTTTACGTCCAATTAGCCTTTAGAATTGTTCAACTCTCTAATAAAAGTAGTAAAAATAGGGATATTGCCTTTCCAGATTATAGGGAGCTCACTATTAAAGATAAATTTCCCATTCTTGTGATTGATGCATTATTGGATGAATTACAAGGAACAATTTATTTCACCAAGTTGTATCTCTGTTAAGGATATCATCAAATTATAATGAAGACTGAAGGCATTCGAAAAACAAAATTTTGAACTCATGAGGGTCATTATGAATTTTTGGTCATGCCTTTTTGCCTTACAAATGCATATTCTACATTTCAAGGGTTGATGAATTCCATTTTCAAATAATTCCTTAGAAAATATGTGTTAGTATTTTTTTATGGTATACTAATCTACAACAGGTCTTGGAAGAATCATGTTCAAAATATTGACAGGGTGCTCAAACAATTGCAGGAGAAACAATTATATGCAAAACCCTCCAAATATTTCTTTGGAGTACAAGAGCTCGAATATCTCGGTCATATTATATTTCCCATGAGGGTGTTAAGGTATACCCTAAAAAAATTAAATCCATTAGGGAATGGAAATTTCCCACAACCATAAAGCACCTATGAGGATTTCTTAGGTTAGCAGGGTATTATCGCAATTTTTTTAGAGATTATGGGATAATAACAACACCTCTAACAAAATTATTGAAGAAGGATGCATTTTCATGGACTCCTAAAGAAACTAAGGCCATTGAACATATTAAATAGGGAATGTGCCAAGCACTAGTATTAGCTATGCCAGACTTCACAAAAAACTTTATTGTGGAATGTGATACCTCAGGAAATGGAATTGGTTTTTTTTAATGCAAGAAGGAAGACCCATTGCTTTTGAATGTAGTCCAATCAAAGGAAAGTATTTACAGAAAGCTATCTATGCGAAGGAAATGTTACCAATACAACATGCACTAAAGAAATGGTGACCCTACCTTATGGGAAGAGACTTCAAGGTAAGAACTGATCATAATAGTCTTAAATAATTTTTGCAACAAAGACTATCTTCAGAATATCAGCAAAAATGGGTCACAAATATGTTGGGTTATGACTTTGAAATCGTCTACAAAAAATGGAAACTCAATTTTGTTGCAGGTGCACTCTCAATAATGGATGAGTATGTGGAAGCATTTCTTTGTGCCATTTATATTATCCAACCATATTGGATAACCGAAGCAAGGGAGGAGTGGAAGAATGACGAAGAAGCAAGGATAATCATTCAAAATTTGATGGAAGATCCCAGTACATCTGATACGATTATTTAGAAAAATTATTCCTTATGGTACAAATATTTCTTATATCTTTGTAATAATTCCCAACTAAAACAGAATATTCTTTTGTAATTGCACACATCTCCCTTAAGAGGAAACTCGAGCTTTTAAAAAACTTACCATGGGGTGAAGAACTAATTTTTTTGGGATGACCTTAAATATGATATTTAAAATATTGTGGCAGAATGCTTGTTTTTCCAACAAAATAAAGTTGAGACAATTGAGACTTCAGGTCTGCTACAACCTTTATCCTTTTGAAATCAACGTTGGGAGGAGGTTTCAATGGATTTTATCATAGGTTTACCAAGTCATGCACACTTTTGTGCATTATCTCATCCATTTAAATCGAGGACAGTTGCTATTGAATTTATGGAAACAATTCAAAAGATTCATGGAAACCAAAATATTATTGTAAGCAATAGAGATCCCATTTTCACTAGAAATTTTTGGATCAAATTATTTTCTTTTTTTGGTACTCAACTAGCTCATAGCTCATCTTCTCATCCTCAATCTGATGGGAAAACTGATAGAGTGAACACATGTTTGGAAGGATATATTTGTTTCTTTGTATCTAATAAACAAACACAATGGGTTAATTGTTTACCTTTGGCTGAATGGTGGTATAACACTTCCTTCCACACTGCAAGAAAAATGACCCCCTTTAGGGACTTTATGGATATCATCCACCATCCATCACATCATCTTTAGGAGAAAATTATAAGGTTTAAGAAGTGGAATATCACATCGAGCATCAAGAAAAAGTTCTCCAACACTTAAAGGATAACCTAAATTTGGCACAGAATCGAATGAAACAACAGGTAGATCAACGTCGCCATGAGAGAAGTTTTGATGTAGGTGACTGGATATTTTTACAGCTACAACCATACAAAAATTTTTCCCTCAATAAAGCTAAGAAGGATACTAAATTATTGCGAAATTACTATGGTCCTTACAAGGTGTTGCAAAATATTGGTACTATGGCATGCAAATTGGAGCTTTCTGTATCTTCCCAAGTGGACCCAATTTTCAATGTTTCATGCTTAAAGAAGGTAATAGGTTTCAAAATTCCAGTCCAAAAAATATTTTCAAAACTTGATGAGGAAGGAAAAACCATATTGGAACTTGAAGCAGTCATGGAAACAAGAACTTTATAAAAACAAAATCGTTCAATTTCAGAGTATATCATCAAGTGGAAGAACTTACCCAGTGAAGATTCCACATGGGAGGATGAGAATTTTGTATAAAAGCATCCAGAACTACTCAAGTGTTGACGACAACACTTTTTTGAAGGAGAGGGGCTGGTTATGTTCCTATATTTCTAGTGTAGTCCCTTATTGTTGTTAGTGTAGCACCCTTATTGTTATTTCTGTACCCATGTAGTCCCCATACTGTTATTATTATGCCCCATAAAATCCCACTATGGTTATTGTTGTGCCCTTACATGATTAGGCTAGGATTATGTTGTGACCCCATGAACTCCTATATATATAAAGGAGGTTTTGTCATCTGTATCATCCAATAATTTTTCATTTATTTAATATAAAGGATGTTTCCCCCTCGAAGATGCTTATTTCTAAGTCATTGATCTATATTTTCTTATATTTTGTGAGTTGGGTTGATATTAGTTTCCCCCTCAAAGAGGAAAGTGAACATTGTAATTTTCTTCTGAATAATAACATATCTTTAAATCTTGTCTCAATTCATGTGATATTTTTTTTTCTTCTCGAAATCATGTTTCCTATTTCTATCATTCTATTATTCTCATAGGTCAAGTGCATAACAAGTGGTTTGAAAGAGCTTTCTCGGGCAAGTTGTACCTCCAATTTTCACATAATTTTTTATAGTATGGAGCCGTGTTCCGATGTATTTAAACCAATATATTTGTCACTGAGGGCATAAACCTGCTGTTTTTGGGAGGCATGCATGCATGAACTACAATGGATGGTCACGCTTGTTGGGTTCCCTTATAACCCTTGTGGGTACCTCTTCTAGTATTAGTTCATTAGACATAACAACACATATACTGCTCTTCCAAGTACCCTTGGGTATATCAGAAGTACCCTAGAGTAACATAAAACTGACTTTATATAAGATTTGGGTCGTCTTCCTGCTACAATACACTAAGAACAACGCTCAGGGAGATTACGCGTAGGTACAATAGGGTACTCAGATAATACGACTAAGGGTATGGTCAATCCGCCTTAGTTAGTGGTTTGAAATATTAGGTTGAGTAATGTTATTAGACCCCTACATATATTTTGGTCTGTAAATCCTAACACTTCTTTGTAACCATAGTTCCCTCAAGACTACTGCTACCTTGCCGTCTAGATCAGATCCAACAATTGGGGTTCAGTCGCCACTATACAAATAAAATCCAACAGTTGGGTTTTTTTTGTCACAGTACATATCAAATTCAACAGTTTTGGTTTTAAAAAAATAGATAAAAATATTTGTACAATAAGGGTTATAGCCACCATAATCCATATTAGATTGTGGAAACACATCTTGCAGTGCCAAAAAATTTGGGGTTTCGATTACTACAGTCCAAACCTGATTTTCGCAAGGTATTTGGGAGTATGAAACATTAGATATTTCAAAACCAGTGCAACATTGATCAAATAAGAGTAAAACTCCTTTCAAAGTTAAAAAAATAAAAAAAAATTAGGGCCATCATAGGACGCATGCAAGAGATCTAGCCCATCAGAATAAGGATGACGAGCTTATCACAGTGGTACCATTCACCTACAAGCCTCCAATTTTCATGCAATCCATTTTTTTCCTTGAACGACTTCGAGTGACTCACATCACTAGAATCATTAGCTTGACCTCTTTCAAACCATATTACTCGTAAGTAAGATTAAAATTTGACTAGGGATAGTGTATGTATTGTACCAGGTCTCAAGTCATTGTGGTAGAGAAGGAAGTGGAGAAAGTCGAAACTCTAGAGAAAATATTTGGTGAGTTTCAGACATACATAAAAAAAATTAGACGCGTTGAATTCCGTACAAATGTCTCATTAACCCATAATCCGGGAAAATTTTAGGGGCTAATATTCGCAAGTGGGCTAATTTTCCATGTTTTTTCCAAAAAGAAATATTCGCCAATTTCCATTTTTTTGAAAATTGATTTGCCCAAATTTTATAGTATAAAATTATTTTATCCTAAAAATCGCCAAAATTTTATATATACTAATATAAAATAATTATATACCTAAATATTTTTACAAAAATATCATCAAATTTTCTACAATTTACATGTTGGGCACTAGTAAGATTTGCCAAGGTTACTAAACTTTGAGATAAACTTCCACCCTTAAAATTTTCCCTGCCCATAATGGAAGAATATAGTGTCAATTCACACTCGAGAACATCATTAGAACAAATGGAACAATATTTCCTCCTTAAAAATACTCGGAAGATGAAACTAAAATACATGTGGTAGCCCTTTACTTGGAACAAGAGCGATGGAAGTGGCATCATAAATGCTACCCAGGGAAGCCAACTTGGAACATATTCTCAAAATCCATTTGTGACCATGTTGATGGAGAATCTCACTTTATGGGTCATCTCACTAATCTTGCGGTAATAGGTACATTACAGGACTACATTGAATTCTTTGAACAATTGGCCATCAAGACTAACAGACTAGGAGATGCCTTTTACTTGGAATGTTTCATGAGTGGATTAAAGGAAGCCATCGAATCCCATGTCCGAATGAATCACCCAATTACTTGGTTGGAAGCATGAAAAAAGTCCATAGAGGCGTAAGTCACCTTAAATTCCCAATCCAATCATCCTAATTTCATCACACAGGCACATACCACCCTAGTAAGAGGCCCCACCCAAACACTTGAGTTTCAGAATGTATCACCGAATGAAATGGAAAAAATAAGGAAATAAGGACTCTACTACTATTTTTATGACAAATAATTCCCAGTATATAAGTGCAAGGAACAAAAAATATTTGAAATTGATGGTACTGAAAACAACTCCACCAATGAAGCTCCATCTACTAAATTGACTGAGGAGGAATAGGTTTAACCACTAACAACTTCAGAAATTGGTACTCTAGTTACACAAGATGATTCCTTCATATCACTCCATGGCCTAACCAAAATCATCTAGTAATGGTGTAGATATATAGTGGCACCACACATAACTTCGCCCATAAGAGAGTAGAAGAAACAATTCATTGTTTTTTAAGGGATGTATCTAATTTCCAAGTGCTTATCACTGATGGGGGGACCATGAAATGTGAAATCCATTCAGAAAATATTAGGATTCAAATGGAAGATTATAATCTCAAGACACACATTTTTTCCATTGAAATGGGAAGTTTTATGTTTTCCTTGATGCTGAATGGCTTTGCATGTAAGGCCTTATCACAATAGAATTCTAGGAGTTATAAATGATGTTTAAGTAGAATGGAAAAACTCATACACTAAATGGATTTCAGGGAGTGGCTCCTTATACTATCATCAACTCACATTGCATGGAGAAGCTTTTAAAAAGGGTCATCATGTTATAATGCCACTACTTAATTGCATTCATGCCAGTGAATCAACTCCTCCCATTCATCTAGATATGTAATAGGTATTAGATTGCCATTAGTGATCCTTTAAACAACCTAAGGAGCTCCCACCCTTTAGGGGTGAAAAGGATAATAATATCCCTTTTCTACTGGAACCAAGCCACTAAATGTCTACCCCCATTGATATCCTTTCGTCCAAATTATTTAAATTGAAAAAAATCAAGGAACTCCTCGAAGCTAGTGATATTCAGACCAACAAAAACCCTTATTTATATTCTATGGTCATGGTTCTAAAGAAATACGGTGAATGGTGCATGTGTCCATAATTTAGGTCCCTTAACAAGATCACTATCAAGGACAAATTTCCTATCCTAGTAGTTCGTGGTATCCTTGATGAACTACATGGTGCCAAATTTTTTACCAAGATGCACCTCCGTTGAGGCTATCACCAAGATGAAGGAAGTTGGCATTCCCAAGAAATTTTTTTGAACTAATGGAGGCCATTTTGAATTCTTGGTCTTGCCATTTTCTCTCTACAATTCCCCAACCACTTTTTAAAGCATCATGAACCACCTTCTAAAACCATATCTCAGAAAATTTGTCCTCATATTTTTTATTAAATTCTCATCTACAACATAACATGAGACACTCACATTCAACATGTTGACTAGGTAATGAAATTACCCCAATATCATAAAATATTTGTCAAATTATCCAAGTGTTCCTTTGGCATGGAATATGTAGAGTATTTGGGACACATTGTGGGTCATGAAGGAGTAAGGGTTGTTCTGAAAAATATTCAGGCAATGTACAACTGACACCAACAAAGAACCTTGAATAGTTTAAGGGGATTTTTGGGTCTCATGAGCTATTATCGCAAATTTTTCTACAATTATTGACACATTTCCAAACCTCTCACTAATATTCTCAAGAATATTTCATTTTATTGGATTGGAACACATCAACAGGCCTTCTTGTCTCTCAAACATGCCATGTTCTCCACTGTAGTATTGGCCCTTCCATACTTTACAAAAACTTTTGTGATTGAATTTGATGCTTTAGGTAGGGGCATTGGAGCAGTATTAATGCAGGAAGGTAGAATATTGGATTTCACGAGTCAAAAACTCAATGGAAAGAATATGGGTAAATAGACATATCAGAAATAAATTATTACCATCTTACATGTCGTATACACTTGGTGACCGGACTTATTGCACTGTCATTACCAAATTTCCATTGACTATCATAGCCTAAAATATTTCCTTGAGCAACATTTTTCGTCACCACAAAAAAATAGGTTGATCAAAATAATGTTGGGATATGATTATGAGACAATTTATAAGAAGGGGCGTGAAAATGTAGTGGTTGATGCCTTATCACGTTAATTTGAGGATGAGGGCACCCTTTTATCCCTCTGTCTTCCCATAAAAAATTCGATTGAAGAGGCCCATCATGAATGGTTATCCCATCCATCTTTGTCCCAAATCATCATTAACTTAAGAGAAAATCCAAAGTCATAATAGGAATACTCTTAGAATGATGACGTTCTTCTCTAGAATGATCGGGTAATGTTATCCCTGATCTCCACCCTCAAAACCCGCATCTTAGAAGGGTTGGACTCCTCTCTGGTTATAGGACATTCAGGCTTTCAGAATACTTATGCACGTGCATGTAGATATTTCTTTTGGACCGAAATGAGGAATGCCATTCTTAATTTTGTAGATGAATGTGGTGTATGCCAGCACAAAAAAGTAGAAATGATCAAGCCATTAGGAACTTAAAGCAATTTCCACTCCATTCTTCCACATGGACATATGTTTCCATGGATTTTATTACAGGTCTCCCACAGTCACGCAAAAAATAAGTCATCATGGTGGTTGTTGACATACTTTCCCAATATGCTCATTTTTGCGCTCTACCACACCCATTTACCCCAACATTGGTGCCTCAAGTTTTCATGGAAAAAATATTCAAATTCCATTACATGTCGACTTCCATTGTTCCTAATAGAGACCCCATTTTCACTAGCAATTTTTGGTAGGAAATTTTCAAGCTACAGGGCTCACAATTCCAACTAAGTACATATTATCAACCCCAAACCAAAGGTGAAATAGAAACCGTCGACAAATTTTTGGAGATATATATCTGGTGCTTCACTTTGGAAGCATCAATGGGTACATCGGGTGCCTTTATCTGAATGGAAGTATAATACTAAGTATCCTGAATCAACCAAGATGATGCCATATGAGTGAACAATTTCATGGGTCAGCAAGTCTAGAGAAATGGGTTAAGGAGGTCTCACTTTGCATGCAACCCAAACGGGTCCTCAATACTCGTGAAAGACATCTCCGCGGCCACATGATCAAGGAATTCCTCATTAAGTGGAAATAAAAATCCCAAAAGATGTGACATAGGAATTGACCATTATTCTTTAGCAATTTACGCAGCTTCAGCCTTGAGGACAAGGTTTATTTTCATGGGGGAGGGCATGTTAGGGTCCAACCGTAATCCATTTATTTATGTAATAAGCCCAAGAGGCCTAGTCAGATTCATAGTTAGCTATTTCAGTCAATATATCTCATAAGAGGTTATTTGTGTAAATAATAATTGTAACTGGTTTACCCACATTATAGAAAATGGACCACAATTAGTTATTAACGGGCCATAGTTAAGAAATAAAGTGGTTAACTCGTGTTACCCAAGGCACCACTAGTGTTTATGATTTTGGATTCCATTAAGCTATAAATAGTATTAGAGAGCAGGGGAAGAATCATTGAGACTTACTGTAATTGATATTTGTTTTGTTGGACGTTTCCACCTCGAAGAGGCAAGTGAACATTGTAATATAATTCTAAATGGTAAAATATCTTTGCAGCATGCCTCAATTCATGTGATATTTTTGTGCTTCTACAAATATTATTTTTTATTTATGGAATTTTTTTTTTTTTGTAGGCCAAGGGCATAACAACAATAGCTTCATTTTCTCGAGACTCTCCTGTGCACACCAAAAATGACTTCTTCAACTAGATAATCAATACATAATTAAACTTTGACTTACAACAAAACAAATGAACAATACATGCATGGTCTTCGATATACATTAATTCATAATGAAAAATATCCAATATACCCATTACAGTAAATGCATGGATTCCCTTCCATTAATATAAATTGTTTCATACATATGCTCAAAGGAATTCATTCGCTCTTCACCTAATTTCCCATGCATTTAAGCATAAGTTTTTCCCTCATGCTTTCAATGTTTTAAATAACATATACCAACAAAACCATTTTTATTAGATCCATAACTCACTCCACAAATCACTAATTCTTTTCAAGTAGACTTTATTTTTCCTTATCGACAAGATATTTATTATCCATAGCTTTTCTAAACCTATGACTCATACCTGCTATAATAATAAAAGAAACTAGGATTATTTACAAATAAGGAATTTAAATTTCTTTCAATGTTGATGCCCCATTTTGATATACTCTTCACAAATATCGATGGCTTTAGGAAGTTTTAATGTTCCCGCATCATACTACCAAAGTATAAAAAGTTTACAACCTACTGATCATGTGTCATTAATTCTCAAATCCTCTAAGATCCCAAACATTGTTTTATAGTTATACATTATTTTCTTTGTGTCGTTGTCTTGGTAATGTTACAATTATCTTCAAAATTTTCCTTCCAAATCTTATGGTGCATCCTTCCATTAATTTTTTTTGATGTACACTTGTCCAGTCAACTCTATCATGTTGTTGATTGTTCAATTCTTCCTACCAAACCTTTTTTTATGCATGCATTTTCCATAAACATCCTTATTTCTTCAATTTCAATTTCCAGCATATCCTTTTGTTAGAACACACTTGTAAAGGACTTATTTGCATTGGTATTTTATAATTTAAAAAATTTATGGTTTCCATTCCCATCCAATTATCTCCATAAGCATTTTTTTTCCAAATATTTGGAGAAGAAACTCGAATTCCTTCCCCATAAATACTTTATCAAATATTTACTTTCATCTTCTACACATTCACTAAAACAAATACATTTCTCATTAAATTATTCATCACGTTCCAGTTTACCTTTTACATCCTACTGACTATCCTCCTGACTTTATTCGAAGACAATTTCATAGTTTTCATCTTCCTATGGAAAATAAAATAAAATTTCATTTTCATGAGACAAACTCACCTCATCTTCTTCTCACTGTAATTGTTGTCCTTTATGTTCACCTCTATGAAATATAATATATTATATCACCTTTGTTACAAATTCATCTCCATCATATTTATTTGTAATTGCAAGAATATAATTATTTTGTAAAATAAAATTCACCCTTGTTTCCTTATATTTAATAGGAACTTATTCCTTGCTAATAATTATTGAACATTTCTCCTCTCTCATTGTAATCTCAGGATCTTAAAAAAAATCCTTAATAAAAATGAGTGTGGGAAAGAAATATTTATTCACATTAATAATTAAGAAAATGAGTGAGTTAAAACCAAGCCTTTATGTTGCACTCTTCCTCCCAATGATCCTCAATTCCAACCTTACAATAAAAAATCCTTTAGTGGATATGTTGTCAACATGAAGTATAGTCAAGAGTAAAAAATCCAACCCATTTCCCTTTGAGTGTACTTATTTTATAGGCTATAGATGGAGGGTTGAGATCCATTAAGGTAGGAGCTACATCCATAAAGAATGGGGTGGGATCCACTATGGGATGGATGAGATCCGTCATGGTAGTAGTTTGAGATTATTATCTTCAGTGTTTGGAAATATTCCTTTACAAGGCTTTTAGAATGGAATCTTTGTTAGGTTTTTTATTTACTAACCATGTAAGAATATCGTCGCATGTTTCATGAAGGCAAGTGGTGATGGAATTTCTACTTGTTTACTTTGCAAGCTGCAAGATCACAAGTTGTGATATTTTCACCTACAACAATCTCTACAATTAGGGTTTTTAGGCATGTAATCCATGATTCTTATACTTCATGAAAATATGTTTATTACATATTTCCTGGGGATTGATTACAATATCTATTTGGATGAAAAAATATATATATTTGGCATCATTTCCATGGATGTGACAAATTTATGGGAGAAATATTTCCCCCTAAAGTAAAAAGTCATAAAATTTATAATGACTCAAGTTATTTATAATTCCAAGATTAGAATCAAGGAACCAGTGGTTGGAAACTTGCAAGTCAACAACCAGAATATTACAATACAATATCATCATATTCTCATCTTTGAGGTAGACCTTCCCATATTTAGAATAAATAACTTTAGGTATACATATGGAAATGCAAAAGAATCATGTCAATAAAATAAATTCATGGCCAGTAGACATACATTATGGATCCATTCTCAGAGAACTTAGTATGAGCATAGCCACCAAACATACATCGTTGACTTATGAAATATTCATGAATACTCAAGAAATCACGAAACATAGACGTATAAGACAAAATCTAGCATCATCATCTCCATCTATCTGTGATATGAGTCTAACCATGTGAATAAATTCCTTGAATTCGAACAAGGTAGAAAAAATATGATTACCAACCAATGATATAAATCGTTAACAAATGTGAGAGAAATAACCAATAATGATAATGGATATCAAGGCACTTTAGTACAATCTCTATGGTGCAAATAAATTATCTAAAGTCGAAAAACCATAGAACCATTTGATGGAAGGTCAATAATGAAAAATTTTCATTGCAAGTGAGAAAAATTTCCTTTGATGCATGAAATCTCCAAGGTACTGAAAAATGGTTTCTATATCAACTTCCTAGATGATATGGTGAAGTAAATTGGAAACGATCTATCATAGGAAGGCCTCCAATGTGAAAAATGTATCAATATTTGAAGAAAGAAAGAGGACTGGTTCATAAATGACTCAGGGATTTTCCACATAATAGAATGATTTTAAGAACATATTGGTGACATGATAATTGACTTGAAAACATTTGACTCAAATAGAAGGAAATACCAATACGAAGACTTTGACTAAGGTATGATCAAAGGAGAGGAAAATGGATTTACCAACCCTAACACAAAAAACTGATGGAGTATCATGTTCAAGAGTGATTTACTGCCCTTTGAAATACAAATGATGAATACTTTTTTCCAATTCCCCCACCGTTTCCGACAAGTACCTCTTTATTTTTAAACAAGCTTGAGGAGGATAACATAAGTTTGAGATATAAGTTCATCCTTTGGATGAGTCTTTCACATTTCTTTTAATGAAACCTAGGAAGGAATGGTTCGATCCAACCATGATTGAAGTGCCCTACATTATTTATGTTTTATGATTCCAATGAAAGGGCAACTTGACTTATTTTTCACATTTAGAGAGCTTGAAAAATAAATAAAAAGGAAACTCCATCAAATAATTTTTCATAAATTAGTCTCCTGAGGCCAAAAAAAGGGTGAAACAATACAAGGGATAATTTTTATAGTCATGATTGACTAAAGCATTTATCTTTTGCAATTCCTCTACGCAGTCCAAAAAAGGGTGAAATTCATACTAGGTAGATGTTCTTTCAAATACATTTTCGAGTGTGAAAGAAAAAATTTCACTTGCCTAACTTTTCACATTTAGAGAGTTTAAAAAAAGCTTAAAGACAAGTCCACGAGGTTCCTTTTTTCTATAGTTTTAATGAGCTCGAAAAAGTGATAAAACTATACTAATGCCATAAGGTTATGTTTCACAATTTCAAAATGTTGTTTGCATACTTATGCCAAAAATCATCAACTTCACCCAAAAATTTGGATAAAAATAATTTAATTATGATTAATTAGACAAAATTATCAAAACAATATTTAAAAATGACTTAATTTCTTAGAAAAGGACAAAAGATAATTATATTTTCACCATTTTAATTTTTAAAATTTGTAGAGATAGAAAATCTATTTTTACGTTCGATATTTAGGATCTGATTGCATTCAATTTGATAGAATATTTCAAATGTGGTTTATTTCAGGTAAGAGTCCTCTCCCCTCTTTTCATTTTTATGGTATTAATGTTCATTTTTAACAGTGAAATATTAGGATTTAAACTTCTTAAAATTCATGGATTGAATCATCACTCCGTCACAAGAATTCCCATCAGAGTCATGGAAATATTAGAAATTCATGGGTGTGAAGGGAAATTTTTCGACAAAATCACATTGTCTGCAAAGAAAAACCATATTGGGCACATAAATCACTAAACATTTTGAATTTATAATGGAATTAGGTAAAAAAATTTAAATTTTTTCTATCTAACATTTCTCCCTTTGCATTTAATAGGATTTTGATCCATCAAGTTGTTCAAATGGAGAGAAAGGGAGCATGCATCTCAAGTTCTTATAACAGTAGATGATGCAAACGCCATCTTGGCACCCGTGCAATGTGGATTAGCAAAAAAAATCATGATTTATGGCATGAGAGCTCAACTAGAACTCCTAGAATACTCAGTAAGGGTGTGGCATGTTAATGAGCAAATTTTTTAGATTAGCAATTATACCCTTTCCATATTCCACATCTCTCATTTTTTTAATGTTAAATTCCATAGAGAAAAATTGTAAATTCCATAAGGTAATGAACAAGTAAGTTCTTCATATCTTTTTTTACACAATTTTTTTTTTCTCATATTTAAAACAAAAGATTTATATACTTCATGATCACTTCCTAAGGGGTTTTTTACTATCATAATACTCTTATACTATTTCTCCTATGGTTACCTATTCAATTCCCTCTTATTTTTATAAATTGGGTTTTTTTTTTCTCTCCTTGAGGTTGATGTTTAATTTTCCTAAAGGAATAATATATATATATATATATATATATATATATATATATATAGACATTGTTGGTACCATGATTTAACATATTTATAGTCTGTATTTTTTTATATATTAGATATGTATGACCATCAGTATGGAAATATGGGTCCTCTGTGACATAACTAGCCCTAGGATCCCGCTATTATATTCAATCGTCGTAACTGACTTAGGATATTTGACACTTGGAACCTTTGATATTATCATTATAAGTGTGATAATGTTTTGACTTATATTTCATTCTTCTTGTGTATGCCATAAAGTGAGACTTGGAGTCATACTTGTCACCGTATCATTTATGTTTGATAAAAAATTTCATTAGTTTAGTTCTCCTGCGAGGGTATGGTTTATAAATATGTTTTTTACCTTTTCCATTATTGGAATATAGCTATCAAATGATATGTATGAGTTGTCTATATCCAACACTCCATATTTTCTCATATAGTTGGAAGGTGGAGATGAGGAATTGGCTGGTTAGGGTAACCACCTACCTCTATCCCATTAGTGTTCCTCATTCCTTCTGATCCATCTCGAGCTTGGTTTGCTCTGCAAGTTTTTTTCCTAAGGTAAACTAAAACCCAAATGTTTTCCTTCATACTCCAATGGTGGATATATTCTATTTCGATGATATTTTTCACCTCTCTTCCATCAGAATGATAATTACATGAAAATAACTAACTGAAAGAAATTTTCAGGTAGTTATTTTTTTTCTCCGTGTGTTTCCCCACCATATTCGGATCATTAATTTGTTAAAGTTTCCATGTGATTTTTGTTAACACAGAAAAATCATACACACATTTGTAAAATGGTGCCCAAACTTGTCTAGCAGAACATACATGTGAAGACTTTCCAACTGAAGGCAACATGAAAAATAAAAAATTAAAGTTTTCCAAAGGTATCAAGTATAAAATTGACTCCTACAGCCTATCCAATGGTGGAAATTTATGAACGCATGAAATTTTCTTCGATAGTCGCCTAGTCAAGCCAAGTTATGAATCAACAGTCCGGGACCACTTCACGCCCTTGGAAGATGGGATTTCGTGACATGTTCCAGTCAATGACAATTGGTTTTGAGTTAGACATATGCAGCCCCCAAGGGATTCTCTTGTGCTCATCATAAGTAATGGACCAATAGAGGGAAGAAGGATTCAAAAATATATATAAAAAAGCCATTGGAAGACCAAAAATGAAGGCAATGTTATGCTGGAAAAAAATTCTCTTAAGAAGTCTCGCATTCCATATTTGGAGAAGAAGTAGAGAATTGTTATGCTGGCCGAATTATTCCTCAAAAATCCAACATTCTAGTGTGGAGAATATTTCACCATTGAGAGAGTGTTGGGCATAATAAAAAACCTAGAATTTCATTTTCAATCTGAGAGTTCGTAAAATTAGAGGCACAACACTAGAAATTGCAGATAAGTAGTTCAGCAACATGCACTAGTTAATACAATGACACCACACCATTCTAGAAACTAGAAAAATAGAAATTACTTTGCAAAAATTTAAATAAATGTAACTCTCAGTTCATTGTGAACAACCTTGATCAATGAAGTAAACATTTAAGATTATCTTTAGTGTAGTTATGAGACAGAGCAATAATTAGGCTATTCAGGATACCTATCTTCCTCAAATATATTCCTTCTTGCACTAAACTATCATTCCTGCACTGCAAAAACGTTCCTATACTGGAACATAGTTCCTGCACTAGAATGAATTTTATGCACCGAAAGTCTATTCTTGCCTGCACTGAAGATTTTGACCTTCAGATAGGAGCTTTGAGTCTGTGTACCAAAGCACTTTGTTCCTATACTAGGATATCATTTATTGTACCATAACAAAGGTTCTTGTACCAGAAAACCAGTATTTTTGTACTTAGTTTCCAAATCAATTGCGAAAATTAAAGATTGTGTTTAAATAAAGAAATAAAGTGCAAAGAAAATAGAACTTGAAAGTAAAACCTCATAAGAAAAAGGATTCTTCAACCACTCTTAGATTTATAAATAAAAAATTCAAAGTAAATGTTTATAAAAAAACAAAATTCCTTCACGCAAATAAATAATATAATTGATCCATGTGTCAACAAGCTTTACATGAGACGATTTTTTACCATATGATTTAGATCTGCACTTAAAAATGTTTTAACTCAAAAATTAATATCAATTTCAACTCTTCCCATAAAATTATTAAGCGCAAGCACACTAATTTATATTGTGGCAATGTTCATTCCAAATTTATCAATGCAGATTAATCATTAATTGAACTCTAAATATTAAAAATTCTTTCAGTCAGAAATAAACACCACTAGAAAAAATAAACAAAGATCTTGCAGGAAAAAATAAAAATAAATTCTAGAAATAAACCAAGAAACTTTCACTTGTAGAAAGGAGAATTCACTGGTGCAAGAAGTGTAACTACACTCTTCTTGCAGAAATATAACAAGCACCAACAAGGAAAATGTATAAGTTAAGAATA
The DNA here is from genome assembly GCA_034641835.2 of Pinus albicaulis. NCBI lineage: Eukaryota > Viridiplantae > Streptophyta > Pinopsida > Pinales > Pinaceae > Pinus > Pinus albicaulis. The sequence goes on along the minus strand of CM076572.1, from coordinate 159,289,215 downwards.
TTACAGGATCAAGCCCACACACCACGGATCCATGACACGTGATTTGTAAAGGAATTAAAGCATGTTACTTATGAAAGAAATATATATAATATTCTTCACACTTTTTACTTAAATTAAATTAACACACATTTAACAGAGGGAGAATGAGCTGGGTTTGTTGGGCCCTAGCCAACCATCTCGTTTCCCTGATACGATGTATGGAAAATCAGTTACTCAAGAATGCGTCACCAGAATATTGAAATGCAAAAATAGACTAGCATGGCACAGTCCTTTGTATTATATTCCAAATGAGAAAATGTAAATCGTGAGATATGAATCTAGCCCATAAAGAGGGTGATACCAGAAGAATTACAATTCACAAAGTTGTTGTAGAATCCCCCCATTTCCTGTCAAATTTCTTCATTAAATACAAACCCTTAGGCCTACAATCGTAACCAAAACTTAAAAATAGTTTAAACTAAGCCTTTTGGCTATTACAGAATGCTAATCTGAGGCATATGGACGGAATCCTGATATTTAATATCCACTGATTTTTCTCCTTCTTCGAGCCCAACTCGTGATGAACTAATATTTGAAAAAAGCTCCACATGGTTGGTGAGTTATCATGGGAGTGCAGGAACTGCCTGCTGGTGTAGGAATTCCACAGGAAAAAGTGTAGGTATCATGGTGTAGGAATATTACAAAAAAAATTGAAAGAACGCGTGGTGCAGAAATCCTACCGAAAAAAGTAAATGAATGTATGGTGCAGTAATTGGCAGGTAGTGCAGGAGTGTGTGGTGCAGGAATACGTGGTGCGCAAATCCTACTAGAAAATTCCACTAATGCGTGGTACAACAATTGACGCGTGGTGTGGGAGTGTGTGAGGTAGGAATGTGTGATGCAGGAATCCTACTTGCAAATGTCTAGGAATGCATAGTGCAAGAATTGACATGTGGTGCGAGAGTGCATGGTGCAGGAATGCGTAGTGCATGAACTGATGCGTGGTATAGGAGTGCATGATGCAAGAACTTGGCCTCTATTAGAAGAGGTATATAATCAACTATGTAAACCTGCAAATACACAAACTATTATTAATGATGCCTTTAATGTTTAAATCTCGTTAAAACAAGGGAATAGAAAATTCTTACTTATTATCTCCAAGAATGCACAAAACTACAAAAATAAATATTCAAGCTAAACAAAATCATGAGGGATTTCAAGTAAAAGGTGATATAAATCAAGGAAAAATAGAGGCCCAACATCCCCCCATGCTAAAGTTCTTGCATGTCCTCATTAAAGGAATTCAATTGTTGTATTGTCACTTCCTTGCAAAAAAACAAGATTAAAACATTTATGGATACTCATATTAATCTTCCTGCAATTCTATGTGATCAATATTTCCTTCACTAGATATAGCTTTGTCCAAAAACAGAGTGTCTGCTGGACTCTTTGTTTATTTATACTAATTTCAAGAAAATATAACACAAAAGATACCATAGGAATACCAAAATTGCAAGGACAATGTTATTACTTGAATAAAATAGCCAACTATTAAAATTTCAACAAACATCTCTAGGGCATCCTTGATCAGAAGTTCTACTTTAATATCCTCATTCTAAATATGAGTGACATGATTTTAATGTCATGGTGTTAAAAGTAGTCATAATGAATACTTTCCCATAGTGACAATCTTACCATTATCCACATATATTTGAAGCTCCCATTTTCTAAACAAGGTGAAGTACTTGCACTGAGGGTCCCACATCCATAAAAATAAATTATTCCAAAAAGGTAGAACTCCAAGGCATAACACTAGATGGTTCTTAAAGCCATTCTCAAATATATATGATAATGAATTCAGGAAAGAAAAAAAAAACAAGTAAATCATATTGTAAAGTTAACTTTAATACCACATGCATGGTCCTCCTGTCAGCAGACATCAATAGCCTCAACAGGGATGAATTTTAAACCCCACGAAATTCATGTGTCCCAACCATTATAGATAGATTCAGAGTCATTCGAACATAATTTACATTTTTTGTAAAATTAATTGAAGTCCAATGTCTTGGCTTGGTAACTAGCTAACCATAGTTCCATTCAGAAGAACTAACATGAAATAAAAAGTCATCTTGTTATGAGACCTCTTGTCTTCCAGATTGTCAACTAAAAGCCATTACCCTGACTTGGTAACTAGTTGTGGTGATGCCATTCTTGTTAGGATTCATGACCATGGTAGGTATGCATGTAATGAGAGCTCCTATCTATCAATTAATTGGTTTTATAAAAAATCTGATTAGAATCAACCTTAAATAGGTTACTTATAGTTGGGGAGATGATTATGCTCCTTAAGAGCATGGGATGGCATGATAAGGTTTTAACTACTAATATTTATTAGTTGGTACTTCTACCCTAAAGGCTCATTTTAAATAAAACATCTTAGATAATGACTAAAATCCCCTCAAATTGATCATGCTATGGTTCTTGTGAAAATTTGTTATATTTTTGTAGGCGTGGTCCACCATATGAGGATTATCATCAATACCTTCAAAGAGGAACTTAAAAAGTTTCTTCGATGATAGCTATTGTTCAATAATCAAAGTCACTTTATAAAACATGAGGCATTAAGAGTGAATTTCTTCTGACAATTCTACCCATGAGAGTGCATAATAATATAAACTTCAAAAGTTAAGCTTTAGGGAATCACAATTTAAAGAGTGTTGTTATAAAAATTTATTTCAGATGGCGTCTTTATTCATTACCCTACCTTATTTAAAGAGAGGAAGATTTCTCTTAAGTGTAGGCATACTTCCAATGTGTCCATGTCCGTAGAAAAAGACTAAATATACTCACACTCAGGTTTAAAATGAAAATTTCAACGCATACCGGAGTATGAGAAACCAACTTCTTTACTTGATATGGTACTAAGGGTTTCCAGTTAATGAGGGAATGGGGTGTGCTAATAATTTTTTGGAACCAGGCTTCAATTAGACCGACATATTCAAGGTTCTCCAACTTGTATAAGTCTTCCACCACTTGATGTTTGCTCCTTTTAAATTGACAAGGATGGTAAAGGGAAATTCTAGGATTTTCTTCTTGGTGGGCTTCAAAAACAATTTTCGAACAAGTTCCAATTATATTTTTCTCCTCTAATGGTTTACGGATTAAAGTTTCCCCCCAAGGTAAATGTTGTGTGGTAATAGGGGATGTTTTTGAATTCATTCCTCTCCACTCTCTAATATATATGGCATTACATTCAGTATGGGAGTGAGTAGAAAAAATAGGAGTTTTAAATTGATGTGCAACTTCATATGATTTGGTTGCAGAAATGATTGGGGCCATAGAGAAGGATAACATGGTGGTGCATTAGATACGAATCGTAGTTGTTGTGGCATAGGTAATGGATTTTTCATGGGGAATTTCCCTAGAGAGGAGGCTCCAAACAATCCTCGAGGTTATGGGAATATATGGCTTGAGGGAGAGGTATAATGTGGCCATTAGGTGGGGTATTGAACTAGAATAGGATTCTAAGTATTCCATGAAGTAGTAGGGTTATAGATTTGTTGAGGAACCTATTGAGGATAATAAATATTATTCCAAGTATTAAATGATGGTGAGTTTTGAGTTATACATGGTTGTTGATTTATTTCCTTACTTGATTCCTGAAATACTTGTTGTAACCCTAGAAGTGATAGGAAATTTATTGAGTGATCCTGCTTGCTCTGCTTCTTTTCTTCCTCCAAATCATCTAATTGTAAATTCAGAGAAGCCTTTTTAACTCCTATTTTTGTAGTATATTCCAAAAATTGAGAAGATTTTTTTGATAATCCTTACCGATATTGCAGATTCCTCTTAGATACCTAATGCATAATTCAAAAAAAAGATTGTATGGTAAGTTAAAAACATCACCTGCTCCTATCAGATTTAAAGGTTCTAAAAATTCATGTTTAATTCCTTTGAGTAGGAGTGTTTCAAGGTCCCTTTTTCCAAATAAAGTTTATGTTTTGATTTTTTAAGGTTCAATCAAAATCTCTCGACATATGCCTCCAAATTTTCATTTTCCCCTTGCGTTATTCTAAAAATATCTTCATCAGCCTGGTAGTAGTCTTGGTATTCCTTCAGGAATACATTCTTCATGCCTTCCCATGTTTGAATGCAGTTCCCTCCAATTCTCATGAACCATCAAAGAGCTCTTTCTTTTAGAGTAAGAGGAAACACTTGCAACCTTTTAGCATTAGTACAATAACCATATCCTCTGAAAGGTACTTCAAACTCAAATAAGAATGTATCTCAGTCTTCATTTTCCAAACCATGAAATTTTGGTAGTGAAGATGGGGGAATACAATTCATTTGTGGCACTCCTGGGTCTTTCATAGGGAATTAAAAAGTAATAATGTTATCCATTTCTTAAAAAATTAAAATAGGCTCTCCATGTACTACTTCAGGACTCCTTCTTCAAATTTTCTCGCTAATTGATCAGTCAAATAGGGGCATTGGATGATTGATATTAGCCGCAAATCTCCTCATTGAACAATTCCTGGAAATACACTTTCTCTATTTTAAACAAGCTAGTTGGTATATCTTGTTAGCACGTGGTTGAATAGATGTGGGGGGGGGGGGGGTTCCTACAACACCCAATAAATGAAAGACCTTAAAAATAATGCAAGAAGGAAACAAATTCGAAGAATCAATTCTAAGGAAATAAAATTTGGAAGAGAAAATATGTAAAAAGAAAACCAAAATGCAATAGGTTACCAAGGTAAATCCCCTAGGTGCCTCCTCGGAAATGACGCCAAAATTTTGGGCATAATAAAAAACCTAATATTTAATTTTCAATTCGAAATTTTGTAAACTTAAAGGAGGAAAAATGGAAATGCCAGAGAAGGACATCAACAACCTGCACTAGTTAATACAATGACACCACACCATTTTGGAAACTAGGAAAAAAAAGTAGTTTGCAAAAATTTAGATAAAATGAACTCTTAATTCATTGTGAATAATCCTGATAAATGAAGTAAACATTTAATATTATCTTCAGTGTAGTTATGAGACAGACTGATGATTAGGCTATTCAGGATATTTATCTTCCTCAAAGATATTCCTTCCGGCACTAAACTCCCATTCCTGCACTGCAACAACGTTCTTGTACTGGAACATTGTTCCTACACTCGAATGATTTTTATGCATTGGATGCGTGTTCTATACCTGCACTGAAGATTTTGATCTTCATACAGGAGCTCTCAGTCTGTATACCAGAACGCTCAGTTCTTGTACGAATATATCAGTTGTTGTAATAGAATAGAGGATCATGTACTAGAAAACTAGTATTCTTTTACTTGGTTTCGAAATCACTTGTGAAAATTAAAGAGCATTTTTAACTAAATAAATAAAGTGCAAAGAAAACATAACTTGAAAGAAAACCCTCATAAGAAAAAGGATTCTTCAACCACTCTTAGATTCATAAATAAAAAATTCAATAAATCTTTATAAAACATCAAACTTCCTTCATGAAAATAAAGAATATAACTGATCCATGTGTCAATAGGCTTTCCCTGAGATGATTGTTTACCATATGATTTAGATCATCACTTAAAAAAATTTTAACTCAAAAATTAATATTAAGTTCAACTCTTCCCCTAAAATTATTCAGTGCAAGCACATATATTTATATTGCGACAATGTTCATTCCAATTTTATCAATGAAAATTATTCATTAATTGAACTCTAAATATTAAAAGTGCTTCCACTCATAAATAAAAACCACTAGAAAAAACAAAAAAATATCTTGCAGGAAAAAATAAAAAGAAATTGTTGAAATAAATCGAGGAACTTTGACTTGTAGTAACGAGAATGCACTAGTGTAGGCAGCGTAACTTCACTATTCTCACATAAATATAACATGCATCAACATGGAAAATGTATAATTTAATAATATTACACGATCAAGCCCACACACCATGGATCCGTGACACACAATTTATAAAGGAATTAAAGCTTGTTACTTATGAAAGAAATATATATAATGTACTTCAAAATTTTCACTTAATTAAATTAACAAACCTTTAATAGAGGGAGAATGAGCTTGGTTGGTTGGGCCGTAGCCAACTAACTCGTTTCCCTGTTACAAAATATGGAAACTCAGTTACTCAGCAATGCATCACCATAATATTGAAACACGAAAAATTAAATAACATGGCATGGTCCTTTGTATTATATTACAAATGAGAAAATGTACATCGTGAGATCCCAATCTAGCCCAAAAAGAGGGTGATACCTGAAGAATTATAATTTACAAAATTGTTATGGCATCCCCACATTTCCAATCAAAGTTCTACATTAAATAAAATCCCTTAGGCCTATGGTCGTAAAAAGAACATAACAATAATTTAAAATAATCCTTTCAGCTGTTACAAAATGCTAATCTGAGGCATAGGGCCACAATCCAGATTTGCATAGTTGGTGAGCTATCACAGGAGTGCAGGAACCGCTAGTTGGTGTAGGAATCCTACCGGAAAAGGTATATGAATGTGTGGTGCAGGAATCCTACCGGAAAAAGTGCAGGAATACATGTTGTAGGAATTGATGCATGGTGTGGGAGTGTGTTGTGCAAGAATGCATGGTGCAATAATCCTACCGGAAAAAGTGCAGGAATGCATGGTGCAGGAATTGACGTGTGGCGCGGGAGTCTGTGGTGCAGGAATGCGTGGTGGAGGAATCCTAGCAGAAAAAGTGCAGGAATTGACACGTGGTGTGGGAGTGCGTGGTGTAGGAAGTAATTTTTGGTATAGGAATGCGTCACATAGGAACTTGGCCTCTATTAGAATAGGCATATAATCAACTCTGTAAACCTCAAAACACACAAACTATTATTAATGATGTTTTTAAAGTTTAAATCTCGTTAAAACAAGGTAATAGCAAATACTTACTTATTATCTCTGATAATGCACAAAAATACAACAATAACTATTCAAGATAAACAAAAGCACAAGGGATTTCGAGTAAAAGGTGATGTAAAACAAGGAAAAATAGAGGCCCAATGGATAGCCTTGATACTTCTTTGAGAGAGAGAATATGGTTGCAAAACGAGTGAGGAAACGAACCTCCTTGTTGAGTATTTTGAGCACCATTTCTCAAATAATTGTCTCCAAGTGTTTAGTATTCATTTTCTACTTTCAAGAGTCAATAAAGGGAGCCTTTTTACAATAACTTATTGACTTGGTTATTTAATTAAGCATTTCCTATGTGTTTGTTTCTTAGTTTTTAGTTTATTTTTATGTATGCATTATTTTCATGATTTTTTGTGCTTTGTTTACTCATATTTTCCCACAAACAACAACCAATTCCATTTGTGATGTCTTTGTAGGGAAAAACTGACTAATAAGAAGATTTCTTTTGGTACCCCATGAAAAGAAAACATCAACGCCATTTCTCTTCATATTTTTCTTCCATTTAACTTCACATGTGCCTAAACGATGGTTACATTGAATACCTCATGCTAACAGATTACTTCCACTGTTGTTGTGTATTTATAAAATTCAAGATCTTGTATTTGGACTCATTTCTCTATTAGTATATCATAATTGTTTCCTTTGTTGGACTAGGCCAGTGTGCACTATTACGTATTTGAAAATACCTTTTATTTTAAAAGGAAATTCACCATTATTTACTGCTCTTCTATCCAAGTAATTTCTTTATTAGACACTAATTATTATTTTTACTTCTTTTATGTTTACCATGGCCATAATTTAATCCATAAGATGATTGACAATCCTTCCTTCGTCTTAGGTATCAATTATTCTTTTACTCTCTATTCTTATTCTACGAAGACTTCTTGCGTTATTAGTTCTTATTTTATTAATTCCAAAGTTACCATGTCCTATGTTTGGTTAAAGGAATGATACCTGTCTTCTACAATGTCATAGGGTTACGTACTCTCAAGAATGTGATTAAGATGGATTTCTAGGCTGACTCGAAAATCATACACTAGTTATTTGGCCCTTTACATGTTTTCATATAGGCTATGTTTAGATGTTAGGATGGTAGTGGTTACATTCTCTTTGAAACCCTAATCGTGAGGCTTAACAATTAAACTAAAATTGATTTTCCTTGAACTATGTTAGAAAAAGGATGAATTATACAATGTATTATTTTACAAGTCATGACTAGCATTGTAATTTGCTGCTAGAATAATAGGTCTCTCTCATCTATATATATATATATATATATATATATATATCTTTGTGTGTGTAGTTTTTATGCTACCCTTCGAGGTTTTCATTTTGTTTTAATTTAATATGTTATTCTCTACACGTGAACCACTATATGTACTCTAACTTATCCTCTTATGTGATTTTGGATTTTAAAGTTTTTTCTTTGAAACATGGTACCCTGTTCCTCGTATAGTTCATACATATGTTCTTGAATATATGATTAAATTTATAGTTTGTTTTCAGTTATGTTAAAAATATTGTGATAATAGTGGTAATAATAGTTTCTATAAATGAACCTGTGTTTTCAGTTTTTTCATGCGAACTGAATTTAATGATGGATGTAACTTATTCCTTTCCTGATATCCAATTTATTTTATATTTAATTGGCCAAAATGAGGAAGATTTGGGGATTTATGAAAATATAAATATAACTTATTTCTTAGATTCTAATACCAATAACGTACAAGACCAAGGGTTTTACACAACTGTGGGTATAAAGCTCCATAGTATTATCCTCTAACCTGTATGATTTCTCATTGCTACAGTAATTTTTTTTCTATACAATAAAGATATAATAAGTGCATGTATATATTTTAAAAATTACCTTCTAATACCATTGTGCTAAAATTTCAACTCTTCCTAATTACTAGAGTAGAAAAACAATAGTCATTAAATATCACCTTTAATTATGAAACGGTCCCACAACTTATGCTATTCATTTATAATATTTTCCTATAGATAAAAAAGTTAGTTTCCAATCAATTTTCAATTATTTTAGGTTTAAAGAAGCATAAATATAAATTTCTAATCATCATAAATTTTAGTTATATCACTTTGTTGTAAGAAATAACGTTAGCATAGAAAATAAATTATTGAAATTGAATGCAAATTCTCTTCAAACATTTTTCTTCTCTTCAATCAACCTACTGATATTAGGATCCCTTATGGGAAAAATGAAATTTCTTCACATTCCACCCATCCATTAACTCAACAACCATTGGTCCCCCTCGATCTACCCACAAACTATTAGAAAAAATAGATCATAATAGGATCTATTAAAAAAAATAGCTTTTACATCATGAACCCTTAGCAACATCCTACTACAAATCTAGGTTAAACCAATATTTTTCTACCACTAATGTTAATTCTCAATATTTTATCTTTCTCTATGATAAAACTTGAATTTTCACAGATATTATTTGTGGCCTGTAATATGTATTTATTGTTTTTTTCTCCCAAAAGAAAAATGAAAAAAGGAGGATGTCTGTAATACCCTTGATTTACAAATTTTATGTTGTGTAAATAAGACCAAGGTCTAGGTGGACCTATGGAACAATTATGTATGGAAAAAATATTTTTAAATTAATATTTAATTATGAAAGAGATATTAATGTGCTAAAGATAGAGTAACTGAGATCATGAAATTTGTATCCATGAGGATGGACTAGAATTTCAAAATTTCCAAAAAATCTCTAATAAATCCTTGGAGAAAAATAAATAAATAATTAAATTATATGGGAAAAAAAAAACTAATTAAAACCCCGAGTAAAGCGAAAAGTTACTAGGAAGAGGTAAGAAAAACCGGGCTGAGAAAAAGCAAGTTTTAAAGTAATATTTTGTGGGAAAAATAAAAGAAAGCCTAGGCTATGGGAAACAACAACCCATAATAACTCGATGTCATTATGGAAACATGATGAGGGAAAGAAGGCTTAAAAGAGCCATCACTAGTGTGACAAGGGGGTTGTCAACACTGGGAAATATTGGTCTCTCCTCGGGGGAGAGCTCTGAGGAGAAGCTCCTGGTTGGGAGGAAAATTCATCTTTAGACATTGGTATGTACCTATTGTGGTTTTCTATTAAAATTATGATGTGATAGAAGTTTATAGATAAGAGTACTGGTCTTAAGTCACATACAACAATCCATCTAGAAGATATGAATTTGTATGTATGTTTCTGTTACATGTCATATTAGACAAAAGGGTTAAGTCCTATTGGGTACTATTGGCATGTATATAGTTATTAAAATATTTAGTAAATATTTATGTGTATTATATAGTGTCCTTTTTCATGTGCATTTTACAATGTCGTCTTCATCAATTAATACATTGAAGGCTGTGTTCCTATTACGTAGATTAAGTTACTGAAAACAGGAAAGAAAAACCAGATTCTATGAAATCCTTAACCACGAGGGGTTATAATCTGATAAGTAATACTCTATAGAAATTCATAGGTGAATTACAACAAATTATTTCAGCCAATAAGTACAAGAAAATATAAATATATGTATAGGTAAAATATTTCACGTGCAACCCCATGAACGCATCTAGAAGTAAAGGATTTCATATGCAACTGCATGAATGCATATAGAAGTAAAATAATTTCATACGCTACTGTTTGAATGCATGTGGGATTAAAGGATTCATCTATGAAAAATATGCTAATAAAACACCAAGTGGACCAGCTTTATATAATCAAGAAAATTATGGAAAAATTATGATATTACATCTCATAATGGAAAAATAGAAGAGGTAGTTGCATGAAATAGGATAACTCAGAATTTCCAACTATTAAATAATATTTGTCTAAGTACAAAAAATCTCGGAGATCAATGAAAATCTCATTGTAATATATATATTCATGTGACTAGTTTAAATTTTAAAATAATTACATCAAAATAAGTTATGGTAAAAAACCAAGCATGACCTTCACACATAACCCCTAGAAGTGTTGGAATAAACTAAGTGCCATAAGAGCCATAATGGAACTAGAGGTAACCGACTTGAGAAAGAAATATTAAAATTGTAAGTACACGTTGGAAAGGATATAGATAAAGCATGCAACACAAATAAAATATTATGAGAGAAAACCTGCAAAAGAAAAGTCAATAATTAAAAAAAAAAATTGACTAATTAATAAAAAGTAAGTGTACTGTGAATACATGAAGATAAGTAATAATAGATAATTACGTGGGTATAATATTTCATGATTTCATTTTTCACCTGTACACACAGATAGTGAATTTTGTAATTCTTTTTGTTTCAACATGTATATATAAGCATGGACTAGATAATACTTAAACAAATTTGACTAACTGGAAGAAGAGAGGATGCCTGCTTCTGGATTAATAGTTTGGATCTGAGTAAAGGAGATAACCTTGGTAAGATAAACCCATATTACATCTCAGATAAGAATTACAGAATAAAAAATAATTATAAATTAAAAAATTATTCCCAATAGTAAGTGATAAGTGTAACTGGCAGAGAAATTAACTATGATTGTGCCAAACCTCAATACAAGATAAGGCTTTCATGAAGAGACTTTGTGTAACCTTCAGGTGTAGAACCCAACCCAGGTTACGCATCCTTTATATGCTTTGTAATGGTAAGAGAGCTACCGAAATACCAAGGCAATTTCTCCAAACGAGATATGTAAGGGAAACTCAAGGTTGTAAAGGGAAATTATAAAAAAAACATAATAATTCTTAGAAGTATAAAGTATATACTTCAACAGCATAGATAGCGCATCAAATATAAATGCGAGATTAGTTATCTAGAAGGATAAGATAAATATCTTGCATCTATATAAAAGTAAAAATGGTACAAATAATACAGTGAAGAACGATAGGTCCTCGTGAAACATAACCAGAAACATAAACCTTATGCGTAATAAACATACATCTACATAATGCAAAACACATTGTGTGTAGATCGAGAACATAGATCCTCGTGTAAAGAAGAAGATAAGTATTACATTGAGGAAGTGAGGATAGGCCTCACACAAATCCTAAAATAACATAATTTTAGTTCATTAAATCACAAAACTAAGAAATATTAAACTTTGGAAATTACCAATGTGAAACTCTCGGAAACCCCAATTTTGGGTAAAAAATAAATTAAAATACTTGAATGAAGAGTACATGAAGTAAAAACCAGATCTACCTAAAGTAGCATAGAAACAATATGAAATAAATAAGTGATTAAATGGATAAATGAATCACCTAAGCTCAACAATATACCATGTGATATTGAACCTCACCATAGCATCAAATTGAGACACTGAGTCACGTTGACTAGGTCACACTGAGTCATGCAGACTAGGGCTATAGAGCTACGCTGGGGGCTGAGTCATTGCAAGGGCATAAAATCAAACATGTAGCATGGCAAAATTACTGATGGGTTTCAATAGAGAAAGACATTAGAGAACTTTTGAGGTCTAAAATGGGCCACCTAAGAAAAATGTACAATGAAAATAAACTTTATATGGACAAATAGGATTCAAGATGATTATGTCAGCCATGGGGGATGAGTCACATGTTTTGGGGTAAAAAGGTAAAAATATTAGAAAATAATAAAATAATAAAACTACTTTTTCAAATTTTATTTTCAACTTACCTCCCTAAGTTTTTACCCAAATTTCAAGCAGGAGTACTTGTTTGCTACAAAATTTAATTCCTCATCCAAGGAGTGGCCATGTTGCATACTTTCGACGGACTCTGCTACAAAGAAAATGAAAAATGAATGAAAAATGTGATTGCGATGATGTTTTTCATGTATTTCTCATTTTTCGTGTAGAAGGGTTGATCGGAAGTATGCAACATGGGTAATCTTTGGATGAGGAATCAAATTATGCATCCACTGAGTGTTCCCACTCGAAATATGAGTAGACTTATAGGGAGATAAGTTGAAAATACGAGTTGAAAAAGTAGTTTCTTATTTTTACCTTCGAAAAATTGATGATGTAATCTAATATTATTTTCTTATTTCCACTATTATTTTATAATTTCCTTTGGGGGTGCATTTTAGAGCTGAAATTTCCCCTAATGACTACACATACACAAATAGAAGATAATGGCAGTGCAACCAATGAATCAGAGAAGTACCGAAATCGAACCCATAAACTAAAGGTTCATAACACCAATACAACCATGATAAATATGAAAAGGCTCGAAAGAAAATTCCTACACAAAAATCATCAAGATAAATGATGAATAAAAAAATTACGAAGAGCACATACAGTGAACAAATTAACCAAATTATGGATAGAGTTATTACATATAAAATAGAGGATTTATTCTATTGGAATGTGAAATACAACAAAACCATCGCATTGAGGGTAGAGGGGTACACAAAGGTACAAAAATTAGAATGATGATGCGTATAGGCCTAACACACCCTCCCCCCATGCCCCCTCTCCCAAAAAAAAAAAATCCATAATGAATCAAAACGAATAAATCTAAACCCCAGATATTTCACAGTGAAATACAAAAAAATTATCATGAACCAAAGAACGATGTTAACTGAGGCTTACCTCTTTAGGTGACAAAGAATGACCAAAGGACTGTTGATGATATGAGTGTTGTCACAGAGCTAGAAGGAGGAACCTTGCCTTCATAGAAAGGGAAGTGGTTGACCCTTGAAAAATGTATACAAAACCATATCAGCATAATGGAAAAAAAAGAGAAACCCTGAATAATTTTGGAGGTAAGAATATCATATAATTACCTCGAAGAAGCAGAGAAATCCAGTCGACATTGTTATGCATATTTCCTGCAAAAATAAACCGGATATTATTATTAATAAACATTAAAATCATTACAACATGAAAATGAAAGAAAAATACACCAACACGTTACCTGAGAGGGCTTGGAGAAAAATATCTGACAGTAATCGAGTTAAACCCCACATGAAAATAGTGGAGGAATTCACGCATAGGAGTTCTGAGAAATCATTTTTACTGGTCATTCTTGGAGGAAGAACTTCACCTACATTAATGATGCGGGAAGATATCGTAAAGTACTTTGGAACCATACGTGCGGGACAACAATGGAGGTAGATCTATAGAGAGCTAGACTACCACAATTTGGCATAGAGAAATGATGAAATGAGAACATGGGAAGGTAATGTAAACCCTTAGGGTTTCCACTATGCATCTAAGTCGTCAATCTCTTTTGGCTTAATCTCCATCGTACAGGTGTAGTCTCAAAAGTTGCATGAGGGCCACATGAGGCCATGTGACATTGCATATTACATAAATTTTGATTTCTAATTGTTTTATGTTCATTAGATTGAAGTGCATAAATAATTGCAGTATTTTTCATGTCTGACAGAGAAGATTTGTATGTGGAATTTGGGGATAGGGATGCCCCACCATATCCGAATGCTCACATGCTAGAAATTATAAAAAATTTGTATCAGGAAATGGTTGAGCTAAGAATTAGAAATTAACATTTACTCCAAGTCAACAACGAGCGAGAGAGGTTGATAAGAGAATTGACCTCCAGATCCTTTCATCCAGAGGGAGAAGAAGAAAAGAAAAGGAAAGAAAATGAAGCCAACTCAGATAGGTCTAAGAGTGGGGAAGATTCTGGTAAATAAAAATCTAAATCCAAAAAGAAAAAGGAGTTGCAGGGGGGATTCCACAAGAGCAAGCCTCTAACCTTTGAGGGGAGAAGGAAGAGGATGCAGAACCATGGCTCTTGAATATGGTAAAATACTTTCAATTATATGAGTACGAAAGTAACCTAATAGCAAGGTTGGTAGTTTACCAATTGCAAGGTGAAGCCACGCTTTGGTAGGAAGAGACAAAAATCATACACTTTTTGGATGAAAAGACTGCTTAATGGGAAGAATTTCGGGAGAAATTTAAATCCTGATACCTTAGTGAGAGGTATTATGATGACAGAGTAAAGGAATTTCATGAGATAAGGCTAGGACAACTCACCATTGATGAATTTATGACGAAGTTCACAAATTTACTTGACTATGTACAATACATAAAAGAATAAAAATCTGACCTAAACTGATTTGTAAACATTTAACCCACTATTTACAAAGAGAGAATTGAGTTCGACTATTGAAGGACTATGGATGAGGTTTTTCGGAAGGCACGACTGTGCTACCAACAATTTAAAGGTAGGAATGATCAGCTGAAAAATTGGCAGAATAAGGAAAAAGGGAAGGCAAAATCAACTTCAAAAAGACCCAAACTAGCTTATCTGAAGAATTTCACGAGAAACCACGAGCGAAAAAGGTTCAATAATGGTGGAAAAAATCAAACAACTCATTCCCACATCGATTCCAAGAAAACAGAACGGAAAAAAAAGCGAGAAACCACGGTAAAAACCAAGGAACCTTTGAAATTTTTGGGATGCAATGAGACTCACATGTTACGAGACTGGCCCCACAACGCTCGTGCAATTCAAAACATTCAAGCAGTGTGGGAAGCAACCACAGTGAATGATTTTTCCCAAAACATACCCGAAACCAGTGCAGAATTGGAAGACCGACAAGCTGAGCATCAATCAAATATGATTGAAATTCAAGGTATCATTTATGACCAACCTATGTCTATTTTAATTGATTCTGGAGCTAGTTTAAGTTATATTAGTCCACATAAAGTGGAAAAATGTAAGTTGAAGGCAGAAAAATTTCAGCACTCATGGTTGGTGTAGTTGGCTACAGGAACGAAATGCAAGGTCATCCATAAATTGCACAACTATCATATAAAATTAAATGGTACACCACATATTTAAATCTAAACATCCTTCCTTTAGTATCTTTTGACCTCTTAGTCGGTATGGATTGGCTAGAAGAATAGAATGTAGTACTAAATTGTTTAGAAAAAATAGTAAATCGTACAACTACTCTAGGAAAGTCAATGGTGCTAAGAGGGAAACAAAAACCTATTTTTGTAATGAAATTTTTTTCTTTACAGCTGAAGCAGACAACAAGGAAGGGTTTTCCAGTGTATTTTTTCCAAATTGAATATTTGGAACAACAATCTGAAAATGAAATGATAGAAAATTTACTAGTGATTAAGAACTTCTAGGATGTATTTCCTGAAAAATTCCTCAACATCCCCGTAGGATAGATATTGATTTCTATATTAAGAGGCCATTAGGGGCCACCCCAGTTTCCCGAGATCCATATAGAATGAGCACGCTTGAAATGTTAGAGCTAAAACTTCAGTTACAAGAACTATTAAACAAGGGTTATATCTGACCAAGTGTTTCTCGATGGGGAGGGTCAGTTTTATTTGTCAAGAAGAAGGATGGAAACCTTAGGATGTGCATAGATTATAGACAGTTAAACAAGTTATCCATCAAGAATCAATACCCACTCCCATGAAAAGATGATTTGTTTGATCAAGTAAGGGGGGAAACTGTAATTTTTGGTAGCCGACCGGATATTGAAAATGGTGTACGCTAGGGTTTCAACTGTTCTCTGCACGAAGCCTGGTGATGCTGCCGCGCTTATTCACATGTTTGAGGCTCATGGGGTTCCATGGCCTGCGAAGTCTGTAACAAATAACACTCCAGGCAATGGATGCAGCCAAGATGGGGCGCTCTTTGCAGTGCTTCGATCAGATCGACATGACAGAATGCCCAAGGCACAAGACGGTTCACCGGATCTCTGCATTTTGACGGTCCCTATGAACTGGGATAACCAAAAATCATACTTCTATCCAAGAAGCGGGGCTCCTTGTGCAGTTCCCGCTTGCTCTGCCACAACAGGAATAAATCCGGTATGTATGGAGGGGAATGAGCCAGTAATCTCAAACCCTTGCATTTTTAATATTTATCTTATTTGGACAGTCAGGGCCGCCATAGCTTTATGGCCGTCTAACTTTGTGGAGACACGATGGCTCGTTCTGGCTTTCGCTTTTTTTAACCGCCGGCTCGTTTTTTCCCATGCCTCTGCCTGCAGATCATTGTGCTTCCACATGCAGAGGCAGTGTCACCGCCGATACTTTATCTTTCATTTGCAGAACTCCTGGAGCTACCGGGATCTGCCTAGAGCGCGCCCCTGGGAGCTCTTTTGGGCGGCAAGAACTGATAAACCCATTTTCCATTGGACTCTCACCACTTCTTCTCACCAGCCCAAGCTACAAGTTCAGGAAAAAGCGGATCACCAGAGTACCAGCTTCCTCTCGAATCAGATTTGGAGAGGAAAGTAGAAGTCTGATCACTCTGCCTCGTTTCAGATCTAGATCTTACTCCTTTCTGGCAAAACTCTGCTACAATGGGCGAGCTCTTCGGATATAGTGGAGGACCTCAAGCAAATCCTGCAATATAAACTAGGGATTCCCTATGCATCTCAGCGACTCCTCCACGAAGGTAAACAACTTGAAGATCTTTACCACCTTTCTTTTTATGACATTAAGAGAAATGCTTCCATCATTTTTACCCTTCCTTTGCGAGGGGGAGCTGTTGGGCAGTCATCTACAGCTGCGGCTTTTTCATACAAAGATGATGTCCATGCTCAGATACCCAAGAAAACAACTCCACCAGCTCAGGCTCCAAAACCTTTTTTGGTGGACAAACTGGAGGAAACCCCCACCGTTGAAATAATGCATCCAACGCTGGATGAGCAAATACAAAAGTTTGCAGAGCATGCCATTATTTTCAGGTTTAATGGGCTATGGCCACGCACAACAGACCTCTACCAATGGATTCACTCTAACTGGACAAACAATTGCAAGGTTCTACTCTGCTCAAAGGGTTTCTTCATTGTAGTGTTTTCTTTCAGTGAGGACTACCAAAAGGCATTAACTGAAGGCCCAAGGTGTTGGGGCTCAGCAGGGTTATTCCTCACCCCCTGGTTCCCAGATTTCGACCCCTCTACAACATTCATCACCAAGCTTCCCATCTGGGTCAGACTTCCTAATCTCCTGGCGCATCTATGGCACTTTGCTGTATTCCAAGGGATCAGCAATACTCTAGGCCGCTTTCTGGCTACAGACCCCTCTAGAGGGGAAAATGGCATATACACCTTCGCCAGAATCTGTGCAGAAATAGACATGAGCAAAGGTCTACCTGATCAGATTAACCTCAAAATTGGAGACTTCCATTGGACTCAGACCCTGGATTACGAGAACACAGCCTTCCGATGCTGGAATTGCCATCACACAGGGCACCTTCAGAGCTCTTGTCCCTCAATGCCTGCCCAAAAGAAGAAAGCCAATCTTAAGCCGAAATCCAAAAGCTGGAAACCTCATGATGCTCCCCCCATGGATGATTTTGATTTCATCTCAGATGAAGAGGAAGGGGATGCGGAAGGAATGGACGCAAATCCGGCACAGGATCTGCCTTCAGCTTGTCCTGAGGATTCTAATGTTCCACCAAACTCACAGAAAATAACTCATGAGTCCTCTCCCTCGGATTCAGACAAGGAGACCTCTCCGTCAGCCCCGCTTAGTTTACAAATCATGCCAGCTCAGCAGAATCATCTTGGCTGGGTCAAAGTTGGTAAAAAGAAAGGAAAAAAATGTTGAATAGTTGATTCTACCCACGCGAGGTAGTTTCCCTTGTTCAGCTCTTGTTTCTCTGTTTTTTTTTACTTCTTGCTTAGCACTGCTCTCTTTTTGTTCTCACTTAGGGGTCGAGGTGGATAGTTTATCCTTTTCGGCAGCCCATTCTCCTGCTTCTCTTGGATGTAATTTCATATTGTACCATACGTTCTCTTAATAGAATTAGTTTTACGGAGAAAAAAAAAAGGGGGGGGAAACTGTATTCTCAAAAATTGTTTTGAGAACTAGTTATCACCCGCTTCGTATCAAAGACTAAAACATACACAAAATATCTTTCCTAACTCGATATGGACATTACGAGTCTGTAGATTTACCCTTTGGACTTCTAAACGCCCCTTCTACTTTCATGTGTCTGATGAATAGTGTTCTACACACACATCTGGATAATTTTGTGCTAGTCTTCATAGATGATATTCTAGTGTACTCTAAGAACAAAGAGGAACACCAGGAACATCTTCGAATAGTGCTTCAAACACTCATATAACACCAATTGTATGCAAAACTCAGCAAGTGTGAGTTTTAAAAACCCAATATCCAATATCTGGGAAATGTTATTTCCAAGGAAGGGTTGGCGGTAGATCCCGAAAAGGTACAATTAATTTTAAATTAGCCTGTACCCATATATGTACCAACAATACATTCCCTTATGGGTATTGTCAGATGTTACTGTAGATTTGTAGAAGGATTTTTTGCATTGGCTTATCCTATTACCTCTTTGCAGAAAAAAGGTGTGAAGTTTGAATGGACATCTAAGTGCCAAAAGAACTTTGAGCAGCTGAAAGAAAATTAACTAGTATACCTATATATATATATAAAAATGATCCAACAAAAGATTTTTTTGTGTCTATTGATGCTTGTATAGAATGATTGGGAGGAGTATTGCTACAAGATAATGCAGTGATAGACTATGAGTCCTGAAAACTGAAGAAACATGAGTAAAATAATGCAGTTTATGACTTGGAATTAGATGTTGTCATAATTGAATTAAAAATTTTGTGACACTACATGTTGGGTAAGAAATTTGTGCTGATGAGTGATCATATTAGTCTGAAATATTTCTTTAGTCAGCCAGATTTGAATGGAAGGAAAGCAAGATGGCTAGCTTTCCTTAGCAAATTTGATATGGAGATCAAACACATTAAAGGAAAGGAAATCAAAATTGTTGATGCCTTAAGTAGAAATTCTCATCAAGTTTTGTCTTACATAGGTAGGAGTGTGAAATTTTATGTGGAGGAACAAATCCAAGAAGTGTTGTCGCAAGATTCCCAATATTTGATATTGCAGGAAAAAATTGAGCAAGATGAAATTCCAAGATACACCATGAATCCGAGAGGATTAATAATTTACAAGCAAAGGTTGTATGTTCCAAATCTATATACCTTGAAATATATGATTTTAGATGAATACAATAAGATACTTGATTTAGGTCATCCAGGTTATCAAAATATGGTGACAACCTTGCAGAAAAATATGTTTTGGACAGGAATGAAGAAGGAACTAGATTATTACCTGGCAATATGTTTGGATTGCCACAGGTTAAGGTAGAGCATCAACATCCTGCAGGTTTACTGAACGCTCTTCCAATTCCAGAATGGAAGCGGGAAGTGGTATCCATAGATTTTATCATTCGAATGCCACGTACCAAATACCAACATGACTCCATTATGGCGGTGGTAGACATGTTAACCAAGGAAGCGCATTTTATTCCTATAAAGTCCAATTTTTGGACAACACAAGTGGCCAATGTGTTTATGAGGGATGTATTTAAACTTCATGAAATAAAAAAGATGATTATCTCTTATAGGGATGAAAATATTACCTTTTCATTTTGGAAAACATTGTTTGGAGGAATCGGAATAAATCTAAACTTTAGCACAGCTTATCATCCTCAGACAAATTAGAAGAAAAAAAATACAAACCAAATATTAGAGGAAATTTTTTGCATGTACATAATGGATAGACCCACCAAGTGGGAGGAATTTCTGCATTTGGAAGAATTTACTTACAACAACAATTACCAGACCTCTATTAAAATGAGTCCATTTGAAGCTTTGTATGGAAGAAAATGCCATTCTCCACTTAGCTAGAGTCAACTAGAGGAAAAACTGGTACTTGGATCTGAAGCACTACATGATATGGAACCGATAGTAAAACAAATTCAACAGAACATCAAAGAAGCTCAAGTCCACCAAAAGAGTTATGCAAATAAGATAAGAATTCACAAGGAATACAAGATTGGGGATCATGTGTACTTGAGGATCAAACCTCGCAAGATTACATTCCACACCAGGATTTGTGCTAAGTTGGCACCTCGATACTGCAGGCCCATTTAGGTTTTAGAACGAATGGGACCAGTAGCTTACAAATTGGATCCACCTAGTCATATTCAAGTTTATAATGTTTTTCATGTATCTTTGTTGAAGAAATATGTTCATGTTCATTATCATATGGTTGAATAGACTTTGATACAGGTGGAAACAAAAGGGGAATTTCTTCCAGAACCACTTCGTATATTGGAACGGGAAGAAACTGTGCTCTAGAATAGAACAGTAGCTCGGGTGAAAGTGCAACTTAAGCACTTTACACCTGAAGAATATATCTAGTAGCAGGAACAAAATATGAAGGAAGCGTATCCAATGCTCTTCAAAGAATAAATAGAGTAATTTTCAACATCGAGGACAATGTTTTTGTTAGAGGGGGGGACTATGTAATACCCCTGATTTACATATTTTATGTTGTGTGAATTAGACCAAGGTCGAGGTGGACCTATGGGAAAATTATGCATGGAAATAATTATTTTTAAATTAATAGTTAATTATGAAAGAGATGTTAATGTGCTAAAGGTAGAGTAATTGAGATCATGAAATTCTTATCCATGAAGATGAACTAGAATTTCAAACTTTCCCAAAACTCTCCTGAAAATCCTTGGAGAAAAATAAATAAATATTTAAATTAGATGGGAGAGAAATATCTAATAAAAATCCCCTATAAATTGGAAAGTTACTAGGAAGAGGTAAGAAAAACTTTGGTGAGAAAAAAGAAGTTTTAAAGTAATATTTTGTGGAAAAACCAAAATAAAACCCTAGGTTGTGGGAAACAACAACCCATAATAACGGGACGTCGTTAGGGAAACATGTTGAGGGAAATAAGTCTTAAAAGATCAATCACTAGCATGACAAGGGGGTTTTCTAAACTAAGGAATATTGGTGTTTGCTCCGGGGAGAGCTCTGAGGAGAATCTCGTGGTTGGGAGGAAAATTCATCTTTACACATTGGTAAGTACCTACTGTGGTTTAATATTAAATTTATGATGTTATAGAAGTGTCTATATAAGCGTACTGGTCTTAAGTCACAAACAAAAATCCATCTAGAAGATATGAATTTGTATGTAGGTTTCTATTACATGTCATATTAGACAAAACGGTTAAGGCCTATTAGGTACTGTTGGCAGGTAAATAGTTATTAAAATATTTAGTAAATAGTTATGTGTATTTTACAATGTACTTTTTCCTCTATATTATACAATGTCTTCTCCATAAATTAATACAGTGAAGACTATGTTCCTCTTATACAGACTAAGTTACTAAAAAGAGGAAATAAAAATAAGATTTTGTGAAATTATAAACCACAGGGGGTTATAATATGATAAGTAGTAATGTGTAGAAATGCATAGGTGAATTACAATAGATTATTTCATCCAATAAGTACCAGAAAATATGAATATATGTAGAAGTAAAATATTGCATATGAACTAGCATGAACAGATGTAGAAGTAAAGGATTTCATATGCAACTGCATGAATGCATATATAAGTAAAAGAATTTGATATGATATTGTACAAATGCATGTGGAAGTAAAGTATTAAACAATGAAAAATCTATTCAGAAAACACCAAGTGGACCTGCTTTATATAATCAGGGAAATTACGGAAAAAATTTGATATTACATTTCATAATGTAAAACTAGAAGAGGCAGTTACATGAAATGGGATAACTCTGAATTTCCAAATATTAAATAATAGTTTTCTAAGTACAAAAAATCTCGGAGATCAATGAAAATATCATTTTCATATATATATATATATATATATATATATATATATATATATATATATATATATATATATATATATATATATATATATATATTAATGTGACTATTTGAAATTGAAAAATAATTACATCAAAATAAGTTATGGTTGAAGAGAAAACATGGCCTTGACACACAACCTCTAGAAGTGTTGGACTAAACTAAGTGCCATAAGAGCCATAATGGTACAACAGGTAAACGATATGAGAAATAAAGATTAAAATTGTAAGTAAGCATTGAAAAGGATATAGCTAAATAATGCAACTCAAATAAAATATTATGAGAGCAAACCTAGAAATGACAAGTCAAGAATTACACAAAAATTCCAGTAATTAATAAAAAGTAATCATATTTTCAATACATGAAGACAAGGACTCATCGTTAATTACCTAGGTATATTATTCCATGATTTCATTCTTCACCCATACACAGAGATAGTGAATGCTATAAATATTGTTGTTTCAACATGTATATATAATCATGGACTAGATAATACTTAAACAAATTTGACTAACCAGAAGAAAAGGGGATGTCCACTTCTGGATTACTGGTCTTGATCCGAGTAAAGGAGATAACTAGGTAATATAAACCCATACTACATCTTAGATAAAAATTACAGAAGAAAAAAGAGTTATAAATTAAAAAATTGTGTCCAATAGTAAGTGATAATTGTAACTAGCAGATAAGTTAACTATGACTGTGCCAAACCTCAGTACAAGATCAGGCTTACGTGAAGAGACTGTGTTACCTTCAGGGGAATAACCTAGACCAGGTTATGTATCCTTCATAAGTTGCCTAAAGGTAAGTGAGTTACGAAAGAACCAAGGCAATTTATCCAAACCAGATGACTAAGGGAAGCTGAAGGTTGTAAAGGGAAATTATAAAAAAACATAACAATTATTAGAAGTATAAAGTATATACTTCAACAACGTAGTTAATACAACAAATACAAATGCGAGATAACACTATCTAGAAGGATAAGATAAATATCTTGCATTTATATAAAAGTAACAATGATAAAAATCATACAGTGAAGAACCATAGGTCCTGATGAAACAAAACCAGAAACATAAACCTTATGCATAATAAACATACATCTACATAACCCAGAATACATTGTGCATAGACTCAAAACATAGATCCCCGTGTAAAGAAGAAGATAATTATTGCATTGAGGAAGTGAGGATAGGCCGCAGAAAAATCTTAAAATAAAATAATTTATGTCTCATTAAATCACAGAACTAAAAAATATGAAACTTTGGAAATTAAGAATGTGAAACTCTGGAAAACCCTAATTCTTGGTAAATAAAAAATTAAAATACTTGAATTAAGAGTACATGAAGTAGAACTTAGATCTACATAAAGGAGTGTAGCAACACTATGAAATAAATGAGTGAGTAAATGGATAAATGAAGCACCTAAGCTAAACATTATACCATGTGACACTTTTTAGCACTCGACCGGATCTCTGAAGGCTAAGAAGGAGCCCAACAAAGGTAACCACATACCACTTTGACCTAGTAGCTAGCCCTACTAGGCTAAGAGGGCTCTCTCAATGAGATCACAGCCAAATTTACTTGATCATGGAAGTTTTAGGCTATATATGTATATTAGGGTTTGGTTGATTTGGATGTTTTGTGCTCGATGGTGAACTAGGTCTAGAAAAAACAAGGTCAGGGCTCTGAAAATAAGATTTGTAGAGATGTAATGGGGCAAGTTAAGCATAAAATTTAGCATTTTAAGGATCTTTAGGGTATATTGTAGACTGATAGGGATTCAAAACGAGGATGAACATCATGAATTCGTTTATATCAAAAGAAAATGAACATAAATGTGGAATATTATCGAAAACAAAGATTGAATTAATGAATTATACTTATCACACTTAGAAATATATCACATAAGACATGGAAATGAAGATGGAAGGAAAAATAATTTTAAACATATGATAACATAATATGAAACACTTCTAAAACACACACCACATGAATCCCACCACAATAGCTGCAAAATTTTCCTATTAGTTCCTCCCATAAATGACCAAATCCACTAGTGTTCCAAGCGTAACTGCACAACATCCAACCTTTCAAAATGATTAAAACCTATCTCTTATAGGAAAAA
This sequence comes from Pinus albicaulis, assembly GCA_034641835.2. Lineage (NCBI taxonomy): Eukaryota > Viridiplantae > Streptophyta > Pinopsida > Pinales > Pinaceae > Pinus > Pinus albicaulis. The sequence continues at coordinate 159,264,513 of CM076572.1, read as the reverse complement.
ACATCATAGTACAACTCATCTTGTTGAAAATACTACTCAATTCTCATTATAAATGTCTTTGATGAGTCATCACTGAGAGACAAGGATAGTTGAAAAAGTTTCCAAGATTTTAGAAAAAGTTTAGGAGAGCTTATCTCCTAATTAATTACAAATTTCCTCAAATAGTGAGGCAAAAACAGACATAAAAGATTAAAATAAACTAAATTGATTACAAGACATATAATTTCTAACATTTAGTGCATGAAAATATTTTTATATCATATGGATCGCACCGTGAGCAAGGAGGTCGCAACCGAATGCATCAAAACAGGAATTTAGCAGAAAGGTCGTGAAAAGGTCACACCTATTGAGAGCTACTTTCGGCTAACTTTTAGGAATCCAAATTTAATTATGAAATTTGGGTCAAGAAGCTCCACATTTATATTTTTGAATGATACATCAACCTCCAAAAACTACCCATGGGAAGTTCTCCAAAACGTAGTTTCTCCAACGCCACTCAGAAAGGTCGCACCAATCTAGATTCACTGGCATAAGCATGAAGAAGGTGATGTTTTCTGATTTTTTCATCAAATTTAGAAGCTACCATAGAAAACCGACTTTATATTTAGCATTTAAACGTCATTATCTACCCATCCATGTAGAGAAAATCTCATTTTGATGCCCAGGGAAAAATGGTCGCACCAGGGAGTGACCTTTGTCTGTGCCAATTTCTAAAACAATTATGGGTTTTCTGGAAAAATAGGTCTCAAAGATAGGGAAATGTATCTATAACGATGAGATTTTTTGGAAAACTGAGAGTGGTTTTTGTTCTTTGGAATTTTATGGACAAAACTACAAAACTATCCTCTATTTTCCTAATATTCTTCTCTTATCTTCCACAATATGCTCTCCAACAAGGTGACTAAACTAGGAAATTGCACAGTCAGAAAAATAGGTTGTGAATATGTGGATGAATCTCTCATCCTATAATACTTCTATTAAAAATTATAGGGTTTTGTGTTATTTCGCATGTTATGAACAAAAAACTCCTCCAGTCTCCAAAAATTTGGCTCCAGTTTTTCAAAATTCTCTCTGAAAAAAGATGTCTAAAACAGGGTTTTTCATGAAAATTTCACAGAAAGGTCGTGAAAGGTTGCACCCGACCAGAAAGGTCGCAAAAAGGTCGCACCTCTCTGCAAGTGTAAAAAAAACCATCCTTTTCTCACAAATTTGACCTTCTCTTGATTGTCACAGTTATTTAGAGGGGAATGAAGACATATACAGTAAAAATGAATTTAATTGAGCTCCTCCATTGGCCTTTATGAGTTACTTTTGATGTCTTAGTAATTAATGAAGCAGGATGGCCCACCTCACTAATTTACCTTTGCCTTTTGAAATTTTGGAGCCTTATAACCATTATTACATATAAAATATAAATACATTTGAAATCAAAATTTATTTTGAAGATACTTTCCTATTACCACTGCTCCAATTGCTGATTTTATGCATGAAATGGCACTTTGGTGACCTTGAAACCCTAATGACCTAATGGATACTCGTAACTGAATGGGATCATGATGGAAATTACTAAAATGATGATTATAGCCTCTGACTGATGGTACACTTGGCTTATTTTATGACATGAACAAATGATGACACCTCAAATGCAATCCTATACCATCACCTAGATGATGGTATATTAACCCATTCATGACCATAAACACTTAAATGAATACTTGACCGAGATGAGTGAAGATGCCCATGAGTGAATATAGGTATAAGCACTGACCTAGATAGCAACCAATGATCAAATTTTATTTGAAAACTTATTTGAAACTATAAAATTTGATTATGAGACCCTAACAGGACATGATAAGAGCTCATTTGATCATTGGTGACAGGATGCAAAGACTGGCATTAACATTGGCTCTAGCTGGGGATGGCAGCTCCTTGGAGGTATCAATAACACTATAGACCAAGTAGACTAACCATTTGGCATGGAGTAAAAAAAAATAAGAGACTCGATATTTCAAAACAATTGAAAAACTAGACTGTAGACTAATTGCAAACTTTACTGGAAAATACTATTTAAAAAAAATGCTGAGAATTTGGCTTATTCCTCACACCTACTCTAATTGATCCATACATCACCTGATCAAGTGAAATGGAACAAGAAATGAAACCATGTAAGTATTTTTTCTGCTAGTTGAATTCTCTACAAGTGCTTACTCATGAGCAAGAAGGGAAAGCTACTGAAAGGACACTCCCATGAAAACTTGTCAATAGGTTGAATCTTCATGAAATAGCAAAGCATGAGCCCACCATATAACCTCAATAATGCTGCAAAAGGATGTTCATAGGAATACATATTAATTTCCAACCCATCTATTACATTACTGCTCTTCTCTAGGTAGTCTTTGTACCTTGATTTTAAAACTTTCCCAACATTCGTGCTTTCCTGAAGTTTAAACTTAAAACAGTCATGATAAAGCTATAGATTTCCTGAGAGCTTTTTGATAAATGTGATGAGACTACTCATGGACAAGAAATCAAAACTGTATGTCAAACTAAATCATTATCAACTCTATCTTCAAATAGGCAGACAACCAAAGAATGAGAACTTTGGACACAAATATCATCTATATAATTGCCTACTAGATTAGTGAAAATATGAGAAATATTTTGTAACCATTTGTGGATCATTTCTGATGAAACTACATGATCTCGTATAAATTATTCATGTTCCACACTTTCCAAATGTCCACTGAAAATGTGCTTCTGATCCATAAATATATGAGAACTCACCTCCCTTGATGACTACAACAAGTTGATAAAAGGATGGTGGAACTAGCGAATGGATATTTTTTCCTGATAATCAGGAAAAAAGCAAGAATATTCTTCATTACTCTCCTGATATGACTGCAAATATTTGTATGAGCTTTGTAATGGGACTCCTTTTGAACAAGATAATGAAGTTGGCTGTTGGATCGAAGTTTTATCATCTCTGCTTTGAAGCTCATAACCAACTAATGGAGAAGGAATTTGATTACAGATATCATCCAAAAAATCAGCTGTTGGATCATGGAGAACTTGAGAATACCATTTCAACTTATCATATATTAGTTCCAATGAGATTAGATGATTTTCTATAGAGTTATGATTCTTTGTTTTAGATATATTATTAAAATTTCTCTTCAAAAACTGAAATGAGAAAAAACTTAACAGTAAAGAATCATCTCGCATAAATTCAAAATATTTTTTAGGTTCTAAGGTTTCATCTGTGTTTTGAAACTCAATGTAACTTAGTGACTGGGATTCTAGAGAAAAATACATTTTCATATCACAAGTGACCTCCTCAACAAATTAATGAGAAGGGTGCCAATTTATACTGCCGACATCGGGCTTATCTGCTTTCTTACAGTTTTCTCTTATTTTTGCAAATGAGGAGAAACAAAAAGGTAAGGAGTCTTGAATAAGAAGTTCATTGTGTTCTTCATGCTCAATATCAAAATTGAAAAACCGCTAATTTCTAATCTTGTGAAAGTTTTCTCTCAGAAATTGAAATGAAGCAAAACTCAAAGGAAAAGATTTTTCACTTACTTTTAAATTTTATGCATTCTCTTCATCATTTTCATGATTGAAATGTATAGGATTAGTGCTATATTTTAGAAGTTGTAACTGAGCTTCTCCATCCCAAAAACATGTCGATGATTTCGCTGAAGAGTTATCCTCAATTTCGACAACATAATCTTCATGATATTGATCATACTTGGGTAAATCATCAATATAAGTAACGTCATCAAACATACAAATTATATCAACATATTGCTTCTCCTTCATTTAATCTACAAATCCATTTTCATAATTTTCCATAAATGAATACAAACAAAAACCATTTTCCGATCTATGGTAACTAGGATTAGCAGGAAAATGTTTAGGTCCAACAACCTCTTCTTCTGTAATAAGTGGGACATGGTGTTTTTGCACAGAAAATTCATATCTCATGGTGGTATTTTGCATTACTTCTTCCATGTTACTTACCAAAATGTCAGGCTTTACTTCTGAAAATGTTAGGTATTCCTTTTCTATGTTCTCCCTTTCTTCTACCTTCAACTTTAATCTTTTGAGTATAAAATTATCTTCCACATCTATTGCACTGCCCTTCATTTTTTTGAGCATTGTAGTGTTCTTTTATCTCAATTGAAATTCCATTTATGGATCAAAGGCATCTCGACAATGTAATATATTTGAAAAAGGAGGTGGTTTTATATTAGTAGGGATTCAATGGTATACTTGATTAAACCTAGCTGAAAAGTGTTTCATTTTTTCTCCTGCCCATATTTTCAAATGATTATATTCTTATAAAATCAGAAAAGGATTCCTCCTGATCACCCATTTATCAAGGAATATTTCACAAACTGATGGAAATAAAAAATTCTTGCAACTCGCAAGTTTTTGAACCATTTCTTGGCTTCACCTTGCAAAGATAGAGAAAATATCCTAATACTAACATCATCTTCATCAACCTAAAAAGGATCGAGAAATTTTTCAAACCATGAATCTGTTTCTCAGCTGTGATGTTACCATATTCTCCATCAAACTTAGGAATATATTTGTAATATTTCCTAAGGAAATTATGGAGCATAGGAGGTAAGACTAGTGGCTTGTATCTATCTGGAATTTACAAGGTATAGGAGTATGTACAGAAGCTGTAATATTAATCTTGACCACTTCAGGCTCATCAAGCGGAAGATGATCATCATAAGATTAAAAAGAAGGCTCTTGACCAAGATAAAAGGCATAAGAAGAATTTTAATGCATACTTTTCAGAGGGAAGGAATAAAATACAGATCTGGGATCTTTTATAAAATACAGTATACTTTGAAAAACTTCTTTATATTCTCAGGAAAAGCGAAAAAATAATTCAGGACAAATAACTTGATGTGTTGGATGAAATTCCAAGTTGAATACATGACCTTTCCATGTTGTCTTTTCATGTTTCTATTGGCAAGGTTCATCCTCTAGTGGAGTCTCGGATTTGATTTTGAAACGCATTTGGCGTCACCAGGTGAATTATTTCAGCCTTTATGTGTTTGATCACTGCTCAGCATCAAAAATCCGATCTGATCCTTTTCGTTCTTTCCTGGGGAAGATCTGTCACCTCAGTACTCGGCAACAATGCCAATATGTTAGCACTCTATCGGATCTCCAAAGGCTGAGAAGGAGACCAGCAAAGGTAACCACAGACCACTTTGACCTAGTAGCTAGACCTACTAGGCTGAGAGGGATATCTCAATGAGATTACAGCCAAATTTAATGGATCATGGATATTTTAGGCTATATATGTAGATTAAGGTTTGGTTGATTTGAATGTTTTGTGCTAGATGGTGAATTAGGTCTAGAAAAAACTACGTTAGGGCTCTGAAAAAAAGATTTGTATAGATGTAATGGGGCAAGGTAGGCATACTCTTTATCACTTTAAATATCTCTGGGAAATATGGTACAATGAAAGGGCTTCAAAATGAGCATGAACATCATGAATTCGTTTATAGCAGAAGAAAATGAACATAAATGTGAAAGCTTCTCCAAAACAGAGCATTGAATTAATGAATTCTTCTTATCAAACTTAGAAATAAATCATATAAAACATGGAAATTAATATGGAAGGCATAATACTTTAAAAAATATGATAAAATAATAATAAAGACTTCTAAAACACATACCACATGAATCCCACCACAATAGCTGCAAGATCTTTCTATTAGTTCCTGCCAGAAATCACAAAATACACGAGTGTTATGGGCTTAATTACACATCATTCAACCTTTGGAAATGATTACAAACTATATGTTTTAGGAAAATACATCATAGGAAAACTAATCAGGTTTAAAATCCTATTCAGGGATCATCATAAATGTCTTTGATGAGTCCTCACCTAAAGATTAGGATAGTTCAAATAGTTTCCAAGATTTTAGACAAAGTTTAGGAGAGCTTATCTCGTCATTAATTACAAATTTCCTCATATAGTGAGCAAAAAAACAACCCAAAAGTGTAAATTAACTAAATTGATTACAAGACATCAAATTTCTATCTTTTATTGCATGAAAATGTTTCTAGCTCATATGTGTCACACCAACATGCATCAAAACAGGAAATTAGTAGAAAGGTTGCGAAAGGGTCGCACAAGTTGAGAGCTGCTTTTGGTTGACTTTTAGGAATTGAAATTGAATTTTGAAAGCTGGGTTAGGTAGCCCCATGTGTATACTTTCCAATTATCCATCAAGCTCCAAAAAATGCCCATGGGAAGACCTCCAAAGCCTAATTTTTCCAACCTCACTCAGAAAGGTCGCCCGAGTCCAAATTTAGTGGAAAAAGAAAGAAAAAGGTGAGGTTTTCTGTGTTTTTAATCAAATTTAGAAGATGTCATGGAAAAATCACTTCATATTTAGCATGTACACATCATTATCTAGCCATCCATGTAGATAAAATCTCATTTGGATGCCCAGGGAAAAAGGGTCGCACCAGGGCACGACCTTTCTGTGTTCCAATTTCTGAAACATTTTTTTGTTTTCTAGAAAACGAGGTCTGAAATATGGAGTAGCATATCTCTAACCATGAGATTTTTTGCAAAACAGAGAGAGGATTTTTTTTCCTTTTTGTGTTAGGGATAAAAATTGCCTCAATTTCTTAATATGTGTCTCAGATTGCCCACAATTGTCTTTGAAAACTGGTGACTTAGCTAGGAAATTGCATAGTCAGAAAAATAGGTTGTGACGATGTGGATGGATCTCTCATTCTCTAATACATATGCAAATAGTGAGAGATTTTTTTACTCTTTGGCATGTTAGGAAGCAAAACCTCCTATAGTTTCCTGAAATTCAGCTCCAATTCTTCACATTTCTCTCTAAAAAATATGTTGAAAACAATATTTTTCTGAAAAATTTCACAGAAAGGTAGTGCCTGACCAGAAAGTTCATGAAAAGGTCGCACCTCCCTGAAGCTGCAGAAAAAACCCTCCTTTTCTCACAAATTTCACCTTCTCTTGAATTTCACAATGATGTCAAGGGGATCAAAGACATATAGAGTAAAAATTAATATAATTGAGCTCCTCCATAGGCCTTTATGAGTTACTTTTGATGTCTTAGTAATTAATGAAGTAGGATGGCCCACCTCACCAATTTACCTTTTCCTTTTGAACGTTAGGACATTTTTGAAATTTTGGAACCTTAGAACCACTATTACATATAAAAACATAAATTACATTTAAAATCAAATTTTATTTTGAAGATACTTGTTTATCACCAGTCCTCCAATTACTGGATTTTATGCATGAAATAAAAGTTTAGTGACCTTGGAACCCTAATGACCTAATGGAGACTCTTAACTAAATGATGGAAATGACTTAAATACTGATGAAAACCTCTCAATGATGGTACACTTAGATTATTTGATGACATGAACAAATTATGACACCTCAAATGTAATCCTAGACCATCACCTAGATGATGGTATATTAATTGATTCGTGACCATAAACACTTAAATAAATACTTGACGGAGATGAGTGACGATGAACATGAGTAAATAGAGGGAGTAGCGATGACCTAGACAACAACCAATGATCAAATTTTATTTGAAAACTTATTTGAAACTATAAAATTGGACTATGAGACCCTAACACGACATGATAAGAGCTCATTTGATCACTAGTGATAGGATGAAAATACTGACACTAACAATGTTGAACCTCATGCTGCCATCAATTTAATACACTGAGTCACGCTGAACAGGTCACATCAAGTAACAGAGATCCGAGCTATAGAGCCACATTGGGGGCCGAGTCATTGCAAGGGCATAAAAACAAACATGTAGCGTAGTAAAATTACTCATGGATTTTGGAAAAGAAAGGGCTACATATACATAAATATAAGATAATGATAGCATGGCCACTGAATCTGAAAAGTAGCCAAATGGAACCGATAAACTGAAGGTTAAAAACCCGAATAAAACCATGATAAATCTGAATAATATGGGAAGAAAAGCCTCACACCACAAGCATCAGGATAAATGTTGAATAAAAAAGTTTCGAATAGCACATACAGTCAACCAATTAATAAAATTATGGACAAAGGTATTGCATATAAAATCGAGGATTTATTCTATTGGAATGCGAAATTCAACAAACCCATCACATTGATGGTAGAGGGGTACCCAAAGATCCAAAAATTAGATGATAAATGTGTACATGCCTAAAACCTTAAAAGAAAAAAAAATTCAACAGTGAATCAGAATGAATAAATCCAAACCCTAGAGATTTCACAGTGAAACAGAATGAAATTAATATGAACAAAAGAAGGATGTTAGCTGAGGCTTACCTCCTGATGTGACAAAGAATGGCCAAGGGAATATTGATGGTAGGAGTTCCATCACAGATCTAGGAGGAACCTTTCCTTCGCAAAAAGGGAAGAGTTTGACCCTTGCAAAATATATACAAAACCATGACGAGGAACGGAAAAAAAAAAAAAAAAAAAAAAAAGAAAGAAAGAAAGAAAGAGGAATCCTGAATAATTTTATAGGTAAGAATATCATCTAATTACCTTGAAGAAGCCAAGAAATCCATTCAACATCATTATGCATCTTTCCTGCAAGGGTCAACTAGATATTATTAGTATACAAACATTAAAATGACTACAGTATGCAAATGAAAGAATAATACACCAGCATATTACCTAAGAGGGTTTGGAGACATAGCTTTGAGTGGAATCGAGTTAAACCCTCACGAAAACAGTGGAGGAATTCAAGCACGGGAGTTCCGAGAAATCATTTTTTGTTGTTCTTACTTGGAGGAAGAACTCCAACTACGTTAATGATGGAGGAACATAGTGTAAATTAATTTGGAACCATACATGTATGATGGCCATGGAGGCGTAGCTCCAGAGAGATAAACGATTGCAAATTGGCATATCAGAATCATGAAATGAGAACAGAGGAGGGTAGGGTAAACCTTTAGGGTTTCCACTATGCATCTAAGTCGTCGATCTCTTTCAACTTAGTCTCCAGAGTATAGGTGGAGTCTCAAAAGTTGTGTGAGGGCCATGTGAGGCCATGTGACAATGCCATATGGAAGTCCAACCATTGAAAATGTCACCAGGTGGGGGAGGGTTAATAAATTTGAAATGACTATGGGGTAGAGCATATAACCAAATGTACTTAATTCATAAAAAATTACTCATATGCGTTGAGAGGGATAGGATGCATAAGTATATAATTATGTAGATTAAAATTAAACTTAACACATATGTAATAGGGGTAGTAGGTTGCAAGGGCCTGACTTAGGTTAATATAGGAATGACTATATTACGTAAATTTGAAATGTGTTTATAATAAAACATAGGGTTAAGAGGGGTATTTAAGTGATAAATCTATAATGGTAAAATGGAGTTAAGGGGGTGGTTAAAGTTATATGGAGGAACATTTTACCCATGTCAATTATCATTAAAGTTTAAACGAAATTAGATCCCTAAATCAATATCAGAGATGTCATGAGGAAAATGTGTTAAGGAGACATGTGATGGTTAATCACCGAGATAGTATTAAAAAAAAAAATGGAGATGTTACAATGTCAATGTTTTATTTCTTCCTCTTTTGGCACAACTAACCCCAACTATTTTGCTTGGAAGTTTCGGGTTAATATCTTAGTGTTTTCATCTAATTCCCCCCTGATAATATTAAAAAATTAACAAAATTTTCTAATTTTCATTAATATCAATAATATTAAATTTATATCGTTCATCACATGTTATTTAATTCTTGTAGCGAGAAATTGAATAGCATAACATAAAATAAAATAAGTCATGTAATTTCTTTAGGGGTATTACAGTCTATTTGCTTAGAGAGTAGACACATGAGTAGTGTGTATCCTTTCATCATGTTTCGATAAATTGTTTCTAATCCATATATATTTGATGAATGTCGATATTTATCATATTTTTCAAAGGTGGTCGATATTCCACGATATGGCCAACACCTTTTTCAATAAGAAAATTATGCAACAAGGCGGAGATCATTCAAAACAAATTGTCATGAACATCCTCAAAAAACATTAATTTAATATTCTCAACAAAATTTATATCTTTAATTTCTTGTTCCTCATAAAATTCATCAAAGATCATCTCTATCCACTCATGTGCAAGTTTTTTTGAATATATTTGACAATTACAATAATAATAAGGTGTCATTTTTTGGTTTCCTTATGAGTATATTATGGTTGAGGAATATTTCAATCTTTGTTGGAGCTCCTTGGATGAAATGTTTTTGCAGTTATATAAAGAAACTAGCCCGCACTTATGATATTTAAAGTCTATTTCTTATCGTGTAGTTTTTCGTGTAATTGTTAAATTTTGTCGTCCACCAATGTTGTATATGTTACAAGGTTAACATTTATGCATGCATATTCCTCAAAATCGAGTCTAATACTACAAAAAATGGAACCAATGTTAAAAAGTAAATATAGTTACCAGTAATATGGACAATAAGTGTTACATAAGAATGAAAATAAGAAAACAAATAACAAAAAAAAAGTAGTGGAGAACCAACAAAAGAACACTCTTTATTATATATCTCTTAAATCAAAATAGAATCAATACATTGATACATTCATTGGTATATATAAAATGTAGGGATAGTTACAACAGTTTAACTATCTTAATTGAATCAAGTAGAACAACATGGTTGCCGAATTGACTAAGATGCCAACCGACTTACAATGTCACTTTTGAACTTGACTGGCTAGTTGACTAAGTCAACTAGCCCTACCAACAATTTGAGGTGTTGATATTATTCCTATTTATATATTATTTGGAATATTTTATTCTCACTTCATTTGATACCCTTATTGTGTTTGTTTTCATAATCAAAACATATTCCCATTAATTTTCTCTCATCCATTTTTTTTGGTATTAGCTTTGTGGATTGAGTGAGGATAGGGTAGGGTTCATGATGTTCTATATAGTTAGTAGTGACAATCATTCTAGTTTCCATATTTTTACTTATAGTTTAATTTTCCAAACTTAATATTACTCTATAGGTTTAGGTTCAAAAAATACTGACTTCATGTTGGATGCTTTACTTTAAAGTTCCCATAGGAAGGTCTAAACAATCATCCTTTGAAATATTATTTACCTTGAAACTCAACTTTTGGAATTGTTAAATGTGCTCTATAATTGGAAATTTTGACAAAATATTTTCTAGTTTGCTAAAGAATGTATTTATCTTTATATTCCCACATTTTTCTATCATTTCCTCTATAAAAATGGACAAATACATCATAAATTTAATTTTTATTTGCCAAATCCATTGATATCATATAAATTGATCTTTCTATAAATACAAAGATGAAATTATTACCTTACGAAAATTTAACACTTGGCATACCATCAAACATTCTCAATTTGTTTTTATTATTAAAGTAGTTTCTTGGTATCAAATTGAATCTTTGATGCCACAAATCTTGGAGTGACGAATCATCATGATTTTAGGACTCAATATTTCTGCTTTCTAATTGTGATAATATATTATTCTTATGTTATTAAGTATTAACACAATTGTTCTCATACTTGAGTATTAGGGTGAACATCAGAAAATAATGTATCGTGATGTTAAGTATATATATTTTACTTTATACTTAGCTTTCCATACTTAAATATTTCTTGATGTATTTATATTCAAAAGATACACAATTCATGTTGGATTCTTTACTTTAAGCTTCCCATAAAATGGTTTAACAAATTATCTTTTGTAATGTTCTTTACCTTGAGGGTAAAATCTTGAAATTACTAAATTTGAAATATAATTTCAACTCTTTGCTAAAGATTTAAAAATTAGATAAATAATATATTTCTCTTAATATTCCCTTATTTTTCTATCTATTCCCATATCAAAATGGAAAAATATGCAATATAGTTATGTTTTCTTTCACAAAAACATTGATACCATAAAAAATGATATTGTTCTAATTACAAGGATGGAATTATACATTTTGTAACATTAGAAATTAGTGTAGATAAATGTATTGTTACATGTAGGATATCAATGATATAAAAGGTATACCACAAAACATCCCCATATTCATCTTAGGAATGAAGTAGTTTCTTGGTGCCAAATTGAACATTTGATGGTACATAACTTCGAGTGATGAATGATCATGATTTTTTGATTCAATATTTTTGCTCTCCAATTGTGATAAATTAATCTTCATATGTGATTGCACTCCAAAATTAATGTTCTCATTATTTTCATGTCATCCTTGGATCTCCATATTCCTTTTAGGATATCTTTTTGAGTGACAATTTTCCATGTAATTCATGACATTTTGTTTTTCTTCCTTGATTAATTTACTTTTCTTCCCTAATCAATTTAGGTATTTATTCCTTCATGGATTTTATTTCTTTCTCTTTTAATTCATTAGGTATTTATTCCTTCATGGATTTTATTTCTTTCTCTTTTAATTCATATAGTTATCCATATTAGTTTCCATTTCATCCATCTTACATTCCATTTCTTTTTTAAGGAGTTCCTAAAAATAACTCATATAACTAACTTGGTTCTTTACTTGGGAGAACATGTATTTGGAGTCTTCACTTTCCTTAGAATTCATTTTTGAGTTTTTATTAGTCACAATATTTCTTGTGTAAATCTTTGGAATATAAGAAAATAATAATAATACTCTTTACCACAATTTTTAGTCACCCAAAAACAGATCTTTCAATAAAGAATTATGCCAATTGTAAGTTGCTACCTTTGAAACCTTAACTTGAAGATACTTAGAAAGACTAATATTTGTGTTGAAATATCCCTTGAGGCCACACGAGTCCAAAATTTGTTCCTATGGTGCTGTAATATGATTTTTTTAGATTTTTTTAACTCCTAAACATTTTATAGTATGAAGTTTCACTAAAACAGTGTTATAGAAAAAATGCCAACATGAATTGACTAACGATAATTTAGAGATTAGTAAATACCCTAAATTCCATGAGATATATCTCATTAAATATATCATTAAATTCGACAATATATATCTTATAAAATATAATGAGTGAAAATGTGAAAATATTTTGACATGCAACTTGCTATGTCTCCGCAATATAACAAAAATTTCCAATCTAAAAATTCACCAAAAAAATTTAAACTTTTTTTCATAATTAATCAAAAAAACCTATCGTAAATATATTATATATATGAAATAATAATGAACTAAAATAAAAAAAAATAACCATGTAAACTATGATTTTATCTTAAGTATCCACAAAAGTTTTTTTTTATAAAAATTCCAAGAAAAAGTTCATACAAAAAATAAAATGATAGCTCACTTGAAATTGATTTCAAGATGACTGAGAAACCCAAAAATACATATCTTCTAAAAAACAATATAACAAACTAGAACTTGAAATTTTTATGATGCATAGTTAAATATTCTTCCTAATTCTACTAAACATTTCGTTGTTAGACGCTTCACAAAAATAAATTTTAGAAGAAGATCCATAATATATTTATTGAAATAGAAAAACTTATTATCATAGGCTTTGATAGCAAATGTAACCATCCAAATGCCTTAAAAATAATAAAAAAACAATGAATACAATCCAATTCAAAAAAATACGAAGCATGATATGGATATGGAAGGAGGGAGAGAGATGTCTAGGGTTTGTGAGAGCAAAGGCGTCGTCAATTGTCAACACGTAGTTATCATCCCAAGAGATAATTTTTTCAGCCCTATTATATTATCGAGATCATTTCAGATAATATAGCTTAGAGGCCAAACAGAACCTCGACAAGACTCTTCATGCAACTGCAAATGTCTCTGATGGTGGTCGTTGTAACAAGAAAACATAATGTTCATAGTATGAGGAGGACTCAAATGCCCCGAAAGGCCCTGGGATGAGGAACCTCCTGACAGAATTCTACGAAGGTGATCAACATGAACATAAATGGGAACGTTTTCCAACTGGTCATTCTCATGTCAGCCTCGATCTGGCTCTTATCCTCCATGGGAGAAACGATCATAGTAAATGGCCTCTTATCTAGAGAAATGAACAATGAGGATGAATACACAACTGATCTACTCATTCGATCCCTTGACGATATAGATATGGATACCAAAAAGGCAACAAGGATAAATGATCAATGAATGGTTACAGATGTAGGGTTTGGAAATAGAAAATATAGTAGATCTACTTAGCTTCCCTCAGGATCTAGTAGTTTTAATACCATATATGGGCTCCATTAATAGGTTATTGGTAGAATCTAATGAGGAAAACATGCATGTTTCTTCTCCCAAAAAGTAGCCATTAGTGACTTACGCGAAAATAGATGTTTCGGGTAAGGATGAAGTTTTACAAATTTCCGCATAGGAAGATCGATCACCTTGTGGATTTGAATGGAATTTCTGGTGCAAGATATGAATGGGAGGTCCATAGAAAAAATAGGTATTCCAACGGAATTACAAAATATGATATATGTGGGTAGATCCACATAGAACTAAAGGAGTTTACAAGACTATGGCATGGAAAAAAATTTCATTTATCACCATTAACCTTACGTTCCAGTGAGATGAGGGGAGGGGAGGTGAGGGCAGGGGGGCTCGACAAGCTCTAAGATCCCGAAGGGACCGGGATTTTCCAAATGACAAAGAAATGGATTTATTTCATTAAAAGACGCCCTCCCTCAAAGGGAAGGGGGGATCCTCATGTAAACCCAAATAAACTCTCAATATTCTTGGGCCCTATATTGTGGAGTATATGAATGAAACTATGGTAATGACACTATATCCAACAAAAATCAATAATATTTGTATAACCTATCAATTCAAGGAAACGATTTTCATGTTCAATGGTTTCTAGCAAAAACCTTTGGATTTGTTTCACTGGATCTTTATAATCTGGATGGTAAACTGTGAGATTCACTTATGCTCCAAGGGCTTCTTCATAGTAAAATTTGAATCATCAGAGATCAAATATCATGTATTACATGAGGGTCCATTGTTCTAGGGAAATGCAGGATTATTTATCACCCCATGGTTACGAGATTTTGATGTAAGTTCAATGACGGTCTCTAAAATACCATTCTAAGTAAGATTTCATAACTTAAACCTTCATTTATGGCATCAAAATGTTATGGAAGGAATGGGTAACATGCCGTGGAGATACACTAAAATGGATACACAAATAAGTGAAGAATAAATTTATACCTTTTCCACGATATGTGTTGAGGTATACCTTAGTAAAGGACTACGTGACTATATCATCTTCACACACAATAACCACTGTTGGACCCAGTTCTTAGATTATGAGAACACAAAATTTAGCTTTCCTCTATGTCTTAAACTAGGACATCTACGAAGTAGGTGTCCTTTGGAAAAGAAAGACCCTAGGAATAAAAATAAATGTAACAACTCCTATTCGCCATTTTTTTTTTCTTTTAATGCCATTTCTTGTCATGATAGTTGTCCTCTTTCAACATACCTAGTCTTTTTTTTGCCTTAATAATGAAAGTCATTATAATTTCTTTCTTTTTTTTTATTTTTGACTTACTTAATGGTTTATTTGTTCTATTCTATAGAACTTGCTCATATTCATAATTCCTAAGAATTATATTTATTTTGTCATTAAAAGTCATATATTCATTACGTCATTTAATTTATTATACATGTCCCCAACATGCCTTTTATCATTTCAAAAATAAACATTAACACTTAAATGAAATTTCCCTTTCCATCCCTATACCCTTTATAACACTTGAGGAATTATAATACATGTCCTTTTCAACTTGTACTTCTTTTAGATAAGAATTAATTTATAACATATCAATGATATAAATATATAACATACTAAACTGACTATGAATCGTCATCGAGATCCTTAGTCACACTCTGAGATATACTATTCCATAATTTGAATTAACAAGGGTATGATATGATCTCGTTATCACGGTGTAATATGATTCCACCATTTGTAGCTTATAAATTTTTCATTTATGCCCTTTGATTTAATGGTTGAATTTTATGACGTTTAACCTTTTTCCAATTGACTTTAATATATATATCTTACCACTATACTCATCATTAACTTATCCATATGAAAACCTATAATCTACTATTCGTACTCTTTTAATGAATTATGATTCCCCTTTTTGGTGAGTATCAAGGTATTTATTGTTCTCATTATCTTAATATAATATGGTTTCACCACTAGTTAAACATTCATCTGTGTATTAGTTTCATATGATTTAACGATGGATAATGTATAAGGTTTCTCCTTTTAATAATTTTGATACGAAATCCCCCGACTAGTACGTATATCATTTATTGGAGCTTTAATTTCGATCTCATCCCTTGTATGTTTATCCCGCCATTGAATTTTCGGTACTTTCTCCACATAACTTCACATGGTCTACGGTACCTCCCGAGGCGACTTGTATGTTAGATATTTCATTTTATGGACGGTGACAATTTCTTCTTACAAACCCTAATGTCTGTAGAATACTTTGTCATTGTTCAATTTGCATTTCACTTGGAAATGAACTTATGGCCAACTCTTCCTCTAATGGCTACCCTCATAACAAAGTTCTGAATTTTTCGTGAATGCTTGTGGTGAACCCATTTTTCACCGAGAGAATGTTCACCCCCATTCATTCACAAGACATCTTTCAGCTATCTCCTTAACTTGGAACCAAATTACTTTTATTGTTCAAGTTTAATTATTCAGTGTTCCAAATCTGAAATAGAGAATTCTGAAAGGGTTTCAGGGAAGCATTACTCAAATATTTCTTTTCATATCCAGTTATTGAACGTTATCAAGATTTTATCAATATTCTACCATTGAAATTCAAAATTATCCTTTATTGTACTAAGAGTTATTTAATTCCATTTCTTTATAGAAATAATTTTAGATTTACAGGCGTATGTTGGTTCATCCTTCACCCACGCACAACATTCCTCCACGGATTGGTAATAAGGTAAGGGTTTATGCAATTGCATACTGGTTAATATTTTTCGCAGAGTTCTCTCAATTTCTACGGGTTCAGTTCTGCTAGTGTACATTGTAATTCATTCTGATTAATAATTATAATTAATTTCTAGGTCTTCATTCATTTTTCATTTTTGTTAGCACAAATTCTATAATTGGGATTTTTCTGAACTGACTTCCAAATTTTATTAACGTCCCTGTTACACAACAATTTCTCACCATCCTTGAAATCCTTCGCCCCGCATATTTAAGAGTCTTTCCCGTCACCTATGAGCAGTTTCATACTCTGCAAACACCCTCTTTGCATCCTTCTACACAAGAACATCATTTCTCCTATTAAACATTTCCTCAAAAAGCCCACAAAAACCTATGTTTTGGCCTTGGCATGGGTAGCCAGTTCATCCCTCACGCCAATGTGGAGGATGTAAACTAGGGCCCCCACCAGCTAGCGCTTTGTCTCTGTTGTGCCCGCGCCAGCATTTTTGGGAATTTTTTTTAACAAATTAGAGGTGGAAGTTTCCTTTAACCACCTTAGGGATGATTCACAGGAAGTGGTTAATCTGATGAGCCACGGATCTCCCTCTTTATGTAGTTGTTTCCTCCTCCCATGGGACACTCCTAGAAGATAGGTCTTCCTTCCATGATTATGGGGATCCTAACCTCTCCCTCTCCCTCTATATAAACACGCTTTCTCCCTTTATGAAAGCTAGCTGAACAAAGATAATTATACAGCTCAAATGTTGAACTTGGAGAACTAAGCTATAGTTGAATAACTAAGAAGGTAGATCAAGAAGGAAGTCCATCAAGAGGTCCCTTATCCCGTCTGAATTCCCCGACGAGATTTGAGACGTGCTGCGCCCAAGCCCCGCTGGAGGAGACTGCAACTTCAGAGCATGGTTGTATCTCTTCTTTATACCTATTAATATAAGTGACTATTGTCTGGTTCTCGTCTTGTGTTTTGTCTTTATCGAATGCAATATGCTAGTCTTCTCTGACTGACTAGTAGTTTTTGGATGGAATTAGTATGTGGTATGTGGTTATCATTTTTTGATCTCTTTGCAGGTGTCCAAACCAGATAGGCGGAGGGGTTGTGACTTGTCAGGAGCGAGAGGTTCTCATCATCACTACGAGTGTCAACGATAACTTCGGACCATAGGTAGACCATCGTATCACATCCTTTTTCATTCAAATATCTAGGAACCTACACTCTAGCATGATTCCTTGTTTCTAGACCCACCCTAGGGCTAGAGGGATCATCTCTGTCCGCGGAGAGGATTTACCTGCGTAACACGTTGGCGACCATACTGGGTATCAATGTGAGTTTTTATTTCATCCATTAGGTCTTCTTATTGGTCTTTGCATGCTTAGATTGCCTTTTCTGATTATTCTTGCTAAGTCTAAGACCCCTCTTCAGCCCGAGAGGATCAGATCTAACCTATGTTTTTCCAAAATTTTCCTTTTTCTAGAGTTGGCTTGATTGGCGCAGTTTCCAGTCTGACAGTCGCACCCAGTGGTGCTTTTTTCCAGTTTAACCCCCATGCCATCCCCTGTTTGGCACTGATTACAACCAGACAGTCGCACCATTTCCTGTAGGTGTTAGGGTTTTCCCTTTTTTGGAGTTTTTGGTCAGTATTTGTGTTTCTGGGTGTTTTCTTGCCTTGATTTGATTGCTTTGGGATTGTTTGTGATTGTGAACAACCTTATTCCTTCATTTTTTTGTCCATTTCTTGTCAGCATCATGTCCTTAGGGTTTTCTAGTGCTTGGGTATGCTGAGACTCCTGTAGGAGCTTTGATCTTTTGTTTCATAGCCATCTTCGTTCCTTGCTTGATTGCATTCAGCCCTCTTGATCCATTTGAGTGATTGCATTTGATGGAATGAGCCTTGAGTGATTCTTGTCTATTTCATTCACTTTTTCTTCCTGTCACTCCAAGCATAGCTCACATTGCTTGTATGGGTCTGTTCCGACATCTTTCTTTGATTCGAGGGACTGTCACATTGGTTTGAGTTTTTGTTTTGTTTGCTTGTGAGTTGATTGAATTGTTTTTCTTTGACTCTCGCATAGATATTCTCGAACTAGTGTGAAGGTTTGTTTTTCATGTCCCTTAGTGCATTGTTTACTCTATTACATTGAAATATATATATATATTTGTGCTTGCATTCTTGTTTTCATTATGGAATTGGAAAATATTTTGCATAACTAGCATCGGGCATTCTAGGAAAGATTTCTCAGTTTCATTAGCTTGCATCAGATTCTGTAGTGGATGCTTATGTGTGTTCTCATTATTTGTTATCGCTTGAGAACTCCTAAAAATTCTCATAGATATATTTTCATCGAACGAAATGGTATTTTATGTCATGTAGCTTTCATTTAAGGACTTTTGAGATCCAACATTCGGTAGGACCTTGGAATTGAAACATAAATACAAGATCAACTTAAAATTTATTCAATTAACCGAAGGAAACATTGAAACTTAACGGAATATTTAGTGGTCTATGTTAGAGACGTGTTCCAGTGTGTTTAAACCTAGTAGCTGTCGCTCACCATCTGACTTCAGACAGCACTAGTACGGACTTGTGCTCCCCATACCATCCAGTACATAACGGGAGACCCCTCTAGGTTGCAATCCTTTTATCTGTAGGAAGCCAAGTCTGCTGCCTTGTAACCGTGATACACCGAACACAACATTCAGGGAGACTACCTGCACGTACGTCAAGCCCCTGGTTGATTCTTCTTTCATTTTATAACCAAGGTGTATATGGAAATTCACGGGAACCCGGTACACCCTTTTACCTAGACTACCTAAGCAGTCATTTTTTATCTTTACTAACTCCATAAATTTGAAAAGATCATTGAGCGCTTGTCCTTTCGCGCTCTCTTAAAACTGAAAGAGACTAGAGTCATCTTTAACTGTTTCTTGACTCTTAAAACATGAAACAAAAAAATTTTGGTTTCAATGTGGTAAAATAAACTACCTACGATTACACGCCCGTTAAAAGTTTGATTACATGGCCTTTCTTTGTTTTCCTTGGTTTTGATCCAAGAGTCTTGATTTTCAATCATTGTCCCTTTTCTGGTGTGCTACAGTCACAGTGGCGGAACCATCGGTTTTGTCTACTGGCAGTCCTTTCTCGGACGATTCATCTGAAACTTCTCAGACCTCTAGGTCTGTTGAGCTTCAACAACCTATTGTCCCGTAAGAGTACCCCTTTGGAGAACTGGTTGAGTTCCATTGGCCTCTTTCCAATGCTTGGTTTGGGTTTGGGGTCGGGAAACATTTTCCCCCTCTTACATCAGGATCACCATTTTTGGCTGCTATCATACCTCCTAGCCCCCGTAGTCTTTTGCAAGATCTCATGGTGGATACAGACATGGACTCATCTTGTCCTAATGGCAATGAAATTATTTGAGTTTCTGATGAAGAATACCAACTTTTCCCGGAAGACATCCATCAAGAGCTTGCTCAATCTTCACCATTGGTGTTACTTCTAGCCGGATATAGGTCTTTGGGTCAGATTATAGCCGGTATTGCCTCCATGGAAACATCAACTCTGTCAAGGGGGCTGGTTCTCCCATCATTGGGGATGTCACCGACAACACCTGTCTCATCGACGCCTTTTGTTACGTCTGTCCCCACTAGGCCTATTCTCTGCGTGGCTGCATCAGCACCATTGTCACCACTCAGTCATCAAGAGTTTCCACTTCGGTAGAAACTTTGATTTCCATGCCAATCCCTGACGGCCTTTCTTTTGAGGAGTATCAGCTGGCTGTTCAGCAACAGAGCTCCCAGACTAATGAGTCCCCTCGGGATCCTTATCGGTCTTATTTTTCTCATTATGGTGCAGATGGTACCTCAATTTATTCACTTCCGTTTCAATATGACGAGCAAGACAACCCTATATACTTGCCTTCTCCTTAGGCTTATCAGTTCCTTTCCGATTTTAGACCTACCTTGTCTGTGAAACCCTCTAACCAACAAGGACAACCTTTTCAAGGACAACCTTCGGTTCAACAAGGGTATGCTTATGACCCACAAGGACAACCCTTTTAGGGACAACCTTTGGTGCAGCAAGGGTATGAGTACGACCCACAAGAGAAACCCTTACAGGGACAACCTTCGGTCCGGCAAGGATTATTCTATGGCCTGCAAGGGCAGCCTTACAATCCTCAAGGTCAACCTTTACAAGCTCAACCTATGATCCAACCAGGGCAACCTCAAGGACCAGCTGGGTAACCGGTATATCAACCTTGACCTTCATATGGTCCTGGGGAGCAAATCCATCCATCTCAACCTTTGATGCAACCACAAAAGCCATATCTTCTGATTGGTCCAAATGTTGCACAGCCATGACCATCTTATGGTCCTGCTCCAGGTCAACCTATATATCAGGCACAACCTAGCCCACCGCTACCATCAAGCCAACCTGCTCCGTAGGGGCAACTTGGTGGCCCTCATCAGTCAGGACAACCTACTCAGCTGGGCCAACCTACACAGCCAGTTCACCCTGCTCAGCCACCGTTCTACCCTATGCCGCAGCCGAATCAACCTCTGTGCCCGACTTATCCACCTCAGTAGGGCCCTAATTATCAATAGCTCATTCGAATCCATGGGGGTTATTTCCCTCAAGGTAAATATCGATTGGTTTACAACCCGCCTCAAGGTCCTTCTTATTACCGTCAACCGCCAGGCTATACTTATACTCTGTAGCAAAATCCTTATGTTACTCAATCGGGACCTTCGTATACTCATAATCAGTATTCTGGTCTTCAACCCGCATATCCTGGTCCTCAGCCACCATATCAACCGAATTATTCGGCTTAAACCACTTATGGTCTGAATCCTCTGGGACAGAACCAATGGGGGCAGAGTTATACTCAACCAGGATGGAGTATGGGTATGGTCCTTATCGAGGACCTGTTATGCCTTTTAACACTCAATTTCCCTTCCTCACCACATTAGAGTTACCAAATGTGTCCAAATTGAAAAATGATCCCATTCTTCATAATCCTTATTGGCCTCTGCTTCCAACGAAGGTTCCTGGTGATTGTCCCAAGTTTGAGGGAAAGTCTGGAGAAGACCCCCAAGCTCAAGTCATGACATACTATTTATGGTGTTCTTCCAATTTTTGGGTGGATGACTCTGTTTGACTCCATCTCTTCCAGCGCATTCTCACTGGACCTGCTGCTACGTGGTATATCGAACTGCCTTGTGGCATCTTTCAAGATTTCAACACTCTCACTATGGCATTCCTTACTCATTTCTAGTTTCCGGTTTATTATGAAGTTTGGACACATCTCCTAACATCCTTCAAACAAGACCGGGCTACCCATATCTCAGACCACCTTCATGAATGGAGACGGCGTCATCACTTGATCAAGTTTGAAATTCCTAATCAGCTTCTTACTCATTGGTTCACTACCTCTTTTGTCAATCAAATTGCGAAATACATCGCCATGGGGGCATGTGTAACCAAGGAATAATCCATTGCTCGTGTCCAGTACCTTGATTTAGTGTAGTCTCAATCGGGAATTTTATATGACATCTTGAATGACGCTCCACGACCTGGGACCTCTAAAGCGTCAGATGCCCCATCAGTCGATGGCGTTATTGGTTCTATGTCTCAAACCTCACGCAAGTCTTCCAATGGGAATTAGAAATCAAATTCTTCCAATAATTCTGCTCCTCAGGCTACCCCGGATTCTGGTAAAACATCGGAGGTCAACGTCATTCAGGCCAATCCTGCGGACAAGACTTCCAAGGGGAGAAAGAAGGGCTACCGAAATTATCTAAACCTCGTGTTGATGATGGTTCACAGTGAAAGCCGAAGTATCCCTGTCTAATTTGTGATGAGGAACACTACACTAAGTATTTTCCTAGACGATTCGAGGTTAGTCATCTTCTCAAAGGAACTAAGGCAACTCCGGCTGTCCTTAAAGAACCTTTCCCATCTCAGCAAACCCAGATGGTCGAGAAACCTCCGCCATCTACATCGTTTTCCTCTCGAGTATTCATGATGAATGGTTCTGCACCCGTTTCCATCGCTACACGGTCTAAGGATTATACCGAATCATGCCAGGCAGCTGGGAAATAGGTCGTTGATGCTCCTCTTCCCCCACCTGCCTTTGGTCCTCTTGAAATTGAAAGGCCCTGTGTTGAACCCGTTGTACAGCCACCTTCTGGAGGTGTTCTCCGGAACTATTCATATAATCCTAATGCTCGTGCTGCTCAGCATTACAGTATTGTTGAGGACTTAGCACAGGTGCCTTCCATGATGCCCGCGTTAGAAGTGCTTCAGAGTTGTCCATCTCAATGAAAGGCATTATTATCTGCGATCGGTGGGATTAATCCTGTTGATTCTAGCCTTCTCTCTTTCGACTTAGATAATTTCGACCCCTGACTTCCGCACCAGATTGTGCTTGTCATGCAAGTCGGCATTAACGGTATCAATATTCACAAAGCCGTTGTGGACGAAGGTGCATCTACATGTGTCATGTCATATGCTTGCTGCAAGGATATTGGCTCTCCAGCCCTGACTTCGTCACCTAATGCCCTTGAGGAATTCGATGGTCTAAGGGAATCAAAACCCTTGGGTGTTCTTGCTAGCTTTCCAATCATGCTGCAAGGAAAGACGGTCAATGTTGAAGCAGAATTTGTTGATGCCAAACTCAATTACAATCTTCTACTCGGTCGCAATTGGACTCATGTTATGATGTGTGTTTCGTCCACCCTCTTTCTACTTCTAAAGTTTCCACACGAAGGAAAAATCATCATTGTCGATCATTTGTCGTTATTTACCTCTTCTTCTGAGAACAACGTACCATACGTGGATTAGATTCCTTCTCTCCCTGACAGTGTATTGCCGGGTCTTTTCAAATATCCCGCTCTCATGGGTATCTTTCCCCTTCTGCCACCAAATACCATTCAAGTTAATATGGTCTCTTGGTCATATGACCCATGGATGGTCCCTTTACCTGAACAGGTTGATTCATCTGGGGATTCAATGCCACTTAGTCCAATTGAAATCAATTATTGCGAGCTTACAACTACATCTGATTCTCCCCCTCCTGAAGGTGCTCCTTTGAGCATGTCTCTCGACGTTTATTCTCAATCCCCCTGGCTCGGCGATGTAGATTCGCCTGATCCTTTGAAATAAGTATTTCCATCTGACGAGGATATCATGGAAACCATGTCTCTCCAAGATCCACCGAGGAGCGATGGGCATCATCGTTCCTCGTTTATGCCTGGCCTCATGGCAATGTCTAATTGTCTTGAGCGTTTTGCATCTAAAGTTCCTTCTTTTCCACTTCAAACACCTATTTTTACTTATGAAGTCTTCGCTGAAGGTAAATTGAGTAACATTACTCAAACGATGCATATCAAAATTTCCTAAAACCGGGGATTTTCGAGAACATCCATGTGGGAGTCACTTATTTTTTCGAGGAAGTCCAAGTGTATACTAGTCTCTTTCGCGAATTCCGTGATGTTTTCGCCTGGTCTTATGAAGAGATGCCTAGAATTGACCCCAGTATCATGGTGCATTAGATTCCCACCTACCAAGGTGCGAAGCATGTTTGCCAATGTCTTCGTCGAATGCATCCTCAGAAAGTTGCCGCTATAAAAGCTGAAGTTCAAAAAATTCTCAAAGCGGGTTTCATTTATCTGATTCCTCTGAAAGAGTGGGTTTCTAACATTATTCCTGTGGATAAAAAGCAGGGAGTGATTAGCGTCTATGTTTATTATCGCGATATTAATTGGGCCTATCCTAAGGATAACTATCCCACCCCTTTCATCGATCAGATCATTGACAATTGCGCAGGGAGTGAAATTTTTTCCCTTATGGATGGTTTTTCTGGCTATAATCAGATCAACATTCTCTCGTCCAATCAACATAAGACCGCTTTTATCTATCCTTGTGGAACTTTCACATATAAGAAACTCCCTTTCGTCTTGAAGAATGCTGGAGCTACATTACAACGTGTGATGTCTTATGCCTTTCACGATATTCATCATATTGTTCAACCATACCTGGATGACTTTCCGGCTCATTCAGCTGCACGAAAAGACCACCTAGACCATCTTCGCTAGATATTTCTTCATTGTAGATGCTACAAAATTCGGCTCAATCCGCATAAATGCATCTTCTGCGTCGACTCCGGTAGACTTTATGGTTTATTTTATCTAAAGACGGAATTCACCTTGACCCGCTTAAGGTTGAGGCTATTGCTAATCTCCCCTCCCCATCCTCATTACACCAGCTTTAGAGTGTCTAAGGGAAAGCCAATTTCTTACGTCGTTTTATCCCGAACTACGCTGAAGTAGCCAAAGGATTCACACAACTTTTATGGCAGGACGTCCCTTTCTATTTGGATGATATTTCTCAGCAATATTTTGATAGGCTTAAGATGTTGCTTTTCAACGCTCCTCTATTACGTCCTCCGAATTACCTCGTGATTTCACCCTCTATCTAGCTACCGCCTTCAGTATGATCACCATGGTTTTGGTTCAAGATGATGATGACAGTAATGAGCATGTCATTTACTAGTTGTCTCGAAACCTTCTCGACCCTGAAACACGTTATGCACATGTCGAGAAGTTAGCGCTGGCTACGGTCTAGGTCGTCCAGCGTTTTCATCATTATATCCTTTTGATGCACGGTGACCATGATTTCTGATTGTAACCCCATGACCTATATTCTGTCTCAGCAGTTGCTGGGGGAAAATACTCGAATTGGATTGTTATCCTCCAAGAGTTTGATTTGGATTTTACTACAGCCAAATCCAAGAAATCACTTGTTTTCGCTAATTTGATTTGTTCTCTCCCTGCCAACTCTACTCCTCATTCTGAGGATCATATTTCGGAAGAAACTCTTTTCTTGATTAGCACCCTCGATCCGTGGTACGGTGATATCATCTTGTATCTCCAAACTTCTATTTTTAGGTCCGAGTTAACAAAAGATGCCCGACGCCACATTCAGCATTAGTTGCAACCGTATAGTATTGCCAGAGATACCCTCTATTATGTTGGAGTCGATTCTGTACTCTAACGATGTCTGACCCTCAAGGAAGCTGAGAAAGTTTTAAATGATTTCCACAGTGGCACCTGTGGTGGTCACATTTCTGGTTATGCCACCATACAGAAGATCCTTCGTGCTGGCTATTTCTGGCCGTCCATTTTTAAATATTGCATTATCGCAGTTCGCAAATTCCATGCGTGCCAGATATATCAATGCAAGATGCATGCGCCACCTGTTCCTTTACACCCTGTCATTACCGTTGGTCCTTTTTCCAAATGGGGCATCGATTTTATGACGTGTAATCCTCGTTCGACCGGGGGGCATGCCTATATTATCGTCTTCGTTGATTATTTTACGAAATGGACCAAAGCAATGCCTACACTAGCTGCAGATAGTAAGACAGCGACACAATTCATATTCAATCATGTTATTGATCAGTTTGGTGTCCCTCAAGCCATTGTTACCGATCATGGTTCTCATTTTTGGGATTATAAGATGGCGGAGCTGACGTCTAAGTTGGGTCTGCATCACGATAACTCAATCCCTTATTATCCTCAAGCTAATGGCCAAGTTGAAGCCGTAAAAAAAGTCCTTGTTACAATGCTTCAATGAACAATTGGGATCCATAAATCAAACTAACATCTCATGTTTTTTTCCGATTTATGGGCTTACCGAACGTCGATTAAGAGTGCAACCAGATTTACCCCATTTCAATTGGTATATGGTCTGGAAGCTACTCTTCCGATTGAATGTGAAATTCCTTCACTCAAATTAGTTGTGGAATTACTACCTCATACTTTTCCTGAAGAAGAGAATCTCCTCTACTTAGAGATATTGGATGAAACTCATCGCTTAGCTGCCTTGGTCATCGAAGCACAGAAGAAGCGATTCAAAGCTCATTTTGACCAAACAATTTCCCCTCGTTCTTTTATCGAAGGTGATCTCATTATTCTGTATGACCAAGCTCATGACAAGCTGGGGGCAGGTAAATTCCAACCCATGTGGCATGGGCCCTACATCATCAAACATGTGTTACAAAATTGGGCTTATGAGCTGATTGATTATGAAGGTTATCCCTTAGCACAACCTCGAAATGGGTTGTACCTGAAAAATTATTATTCTTGAGTCATTCATGCATGATATGTGTACATAGGTGATTTTTTTAGTTTTGTGCATACTTTGGTTTGATGTTCTTTGTGAGCTTTTTCTGCTTATTGGGTCTTGTTTTTTATGCAGATGTCTATTTCCCCTTATGTCGGTTTCGTAGATGGTGCTTCCTGCAGTTCCAGGAATTTGCCTTCAGCAGCCTGGGAAATTTATGATCCCGTTGATGAGTTGATTAACTTACAAGGTATTTGTCTAGGACCAAATACAAACAATGTTTCTATATATAGTACTGTTTTGGAACTATTAATCGAGGCAGTTAACCTCGGCATATGTGCATTGCTTATCAATTTGGATTCGCAGCTTGTTGTTCTTCAACTTAACGGTCATTATTCGGTTCGAAACCCATGCATTTTGAGATTGTATTCGCGTATTGGTTTACTTGAAAGAAATTTTTATTTCATTACATATCAACGTATACTAAGACGAATGAATACATTAACAGATGCAATAGCTAACATTGTGCTAGATAGACATTTGTGCAATTTATAAATCATCATCATATGTAAATAGACCCATGTAGAAAATAGATGTATATATATATATATATATATATATATCGATTGTTTGCAACGTGTGCATCATAAAACCCAAAAAATATACATGTATATTTCAGTTACATCGCGAGACAACATGTCTCTAAAAAATGTGCAGAAATAAAAGCCTAAATGCCTAATCGGCGTGGTGCTCATGATAGCACGTCACCGCCCATACCAACTGCCTCAGCAAGTGGTGGATATTACTTGGCACCCCTATAATATGCCTCTGATAGGCCCGAGGCACATCATCCAAGCGAGCATAGTCTGGGACCCCACGGGCGATCCCCTACAGGTTTTGTACTATCTCCTCCCACCCTCACCATGAGGATCGAAATCACGAGGAATTTTCCTCGTTATCGGCAACATACCTGCAGGACACTCTAGGCCAACATATGCATACATATAAGAGTAACTGTCAGAACATGCATATATACCAAAAAATTATAAACTCATGAAAATAAAAAATGAGTCTCACCTAGATCTTCGTCCCAATCCTCTCCCTCCAAGAGCGGGAGGTATGGATCTCCAGTGAAGTCTGTGCTGGCGTCAGGCCAATCCTCCATGACAATCAGTTGTCACTGGAGCCAATCAAAAAACTCTAGCCTCCAGGACATCTTCTTCCTGCCCCCTGCTCTAGGCATCAGTGCCACCCATCGGGCCATCCGTGGCTCTGTGGGTGGTGGCATCGGGACAATAACCTCATGATGCTGGAATATGGGTAGTCGTTCCAAGAAGAATGATACTAGAATCAATTCATATCAAAAGCTCTTTAGTTTGGTCTTCTTGAACTTAGTGAGTTGTCATTTGATGTTGATAGTCACAGCCTCGGCCCAGTTGAAGAGAGTCGGGTTCATACACTCTGAGGCAAGAAGTAGTTGTGTCTTCGTGGCCTCATGCGGTGCTTGTGATCCTGCAACCTGCATGATAATGTGTAGCACTACTCTTAGTGCCAGATCAGGGATAGTTTGGATTTCCACTTTGCCAGTCGTTCCTTTTCGTGCCCCTCGGCACACCTTGTCAATTACCATTGCCACACTTTCCCCGGAAGGACGAGTACCGGTCAAGATAGGGAATACACCCCTATGCAAAAATCTAGTGATGAAATACTCATCAGAGACATCGAGTTCAAGCTCCTTATCCTGAAGTACAAACTTTTCTTGATCTTTTTCCCAAATGCTAATCAAATATTGAAGCAATTCAGGCTAAGCCCGGAGGCACGGTGTCAGGAATAATTTCTTTAGCCCACAGTTTCTGAAGGTGTTCATGCATTGTTCATTTTCCATGGCATGTTCATCCTCCTCACTCTGTTCTCTCTCTTTCCACTCAATTACCATCTTTTCTTCCTGGTACCTGCATGCATTGTTCATATGACATTGTAAGTCTCCTTAGGCATTAAAATTTGTAATCAAATTGTTGCATTTTCTTGAAATTGAGGCAGATTTTGGGTTGCGTGGTTGGCACAACTATTTTGCTAATAGTTGCGCCACTCAGCACGCCCCTGTGTAAAAAAGGGTCAATTGGCGCGGGTTCGTGCTCAAAACCTGTGCCAACCGCGATGCCCTAGTTCTTACAAATCCTCTGCTAAGGGATTCAAAATGATAATTAAAAGAAATTAAATTTAGCTCAAAATATGGAAAATAGTGTCGGCTCTTACCTGAAACTGACGGAATCTGGATTGGTTCACTGGATCGCTCATAATCGTCACCACAAGATTGCAAGGGAAATGGGTCACTGTTGCTCTACAAAGAGGTAAAAGTGAAAAGTAAATAATTTTTACCACTTATGGTCTTTTATAACCTTTCAAAATATTAAATTAGGTTTTAAAACATATTTTTCAATTATTTTATCAAATTATTTTTGAGGAATACGTTTTACACGCGTCTTTTTGTGCAGTGACATGTTTTCACATGATTATGACGAAGAAACGAGTTGTATTTTATACTATTTTACACTCGGTAAAAACACGAAAAAAGTCACTTGGAGTCACCTTCCAGCTCTTTTATAACTCTCTAAAACTGAAAAGATTTTCGAGTCGCTTTTCATTTTGAACTCGTTAAATTGGCTACGAAATGATATCTACCCAGTATCCGTTTACCCCTTTTTCGAGCTGGGATACATTATTTACAAAGGAGGAATACCTTAGCCTATCGAGACTAAGAGGTTCTCTTAGACACAGTTTTCTGACTTTTCGAATCTGCGAGACTACCTACGAAAAGGGACTACTAGAGTTTTCTTTTCCACTTTCTTTTCAAACTCTCTAAATATGAAAAGATGTTGAGTTCTTCCTTTGTGAGACTCGTTAAAACCTGATGACATTGGACTCTGTCATTATGACGTTACTCGAGTTCCTCCTTCCTAGGGCTCGTAAAATGTACTAGGTTGGATTTGTCCGAAGGACAAACTTACAACACGAGCATATGTTATCCCCTTCAAGCTTGTTTTTTGTAACACCCCCAATTTATGTGTTTAAATTTCAAAAAAATGGACATTTGAACTTTAGTCCTAAGGGGAGCAGACCCCAAAGGATAACTATTTTGTGAATGTAATTAAATATTTAAATTGAGGAAATGAATAAAATGATGGTGTGCAGATTGACCAAAATGAGATTTATGAGATCACTTGCTAAATCCATGAGGATGGATAAGGCAACTAATCCCCAGAATCTTTCAAAAATCCTTGAAAGAAATTATTCTAATTTAGATTTTTGAGGAGGAATCTAAATTTCCCCAATGATGAGGAAAGTAGTTGGGAAGAGGTAAAAAGCTAGAAAAGCTGAGGAAAAGCATAAAAAAGCTTTAAAGAATCCCTAAAATGGGAAGCCTAGGCAAACAGGAAGAAAACCATCCTGAGATTCTGGGCGCAGAATTAGAAACATGCTTTGGGGAAAAATAGCTTAACTAAGCTGCTCTTGTACAGATTAGGGGTTGATCTGATATAGGAGAGGATCTCAGCTCGGGGGTGAGTTATGGGAGACAGAAGGACTCTAAGGTTGGGAGGTTGGTCAATTGCATGAGTGGTATGTCTCTACATTTATTGGTGTATTTACTTTATATAGTATGAATTGGCTACATATAAAAGTTAACTGTATATTAGAATATAAGTTCTACATTTAACAGAATCAATCATAAGGAATACACCCTTGAAATTCTGCATAGTTGTAGAACAAAATTTAGGGAGTAGAATCCCACAGAATCTCTAAACCAAGATTGGTTTAAATCTGAGGATACATATTCCTCTACAGATAATTTAATTGTAAATTACTCCTAGTCAAATCTAAATGCTTCCAGAAAAGTTTAATAGTTAAATATTTAATTGTGATGGAAATCAATTTTAGTTCAGTACATTGTTCCCGAAGGTTGAAGGTTGTTCCATACATTTATAGATTCAAGACAGAAATTAATTTTCTCAAGTCTTCTTAGTTGTAGGACTTATAATAATGAGGATAAATCCTCCAGAATCTCTGAATTAAATACAATTTTAGATTTGGGTATTTCTATTACCTTCTAGTTTACAAAAATTGTAAATTTAAATATGTTTATTGGAGAAGGGGTACAGTTAGTCCACATTGTAAAAATACAGAGTACAGGAGCATTCCTTTAACTACTTACCAAGCTAAGAACAAATATATGAGAGAAAATTACAAATACCTGAAGTATTACAACCTTTAAAGAAATTTTGGGCCTCCTTAGTAAGGATTGTATGAAAGAATACACCATTTTTATTAATGTATATTGATTATACATCACTAGAGAACTACGCCTATGAACAGGTAGATGTATATGAAGAACTATAAATCAAATAGTACTTGTATTCCATGCAGACTTAAATAAATACATATATTGGAGAATAGGTACGCAGACTTTAGGCATGAAAATATATATAGGTTGGTATCAATACAGAAATTCAGTCTCTACATGGGTATAGTAAGACTGATATATTATGGTGAATATATATAGGCAAAGATATCAGAAGCATTTATATACATGGGAAAAAAAATTAATTGTGCATACAAAGTCCAACTGGAACCATAACTCTCCAGATTCCAGAGAAGGTTATATAAAATATAATTATAACATGTAGCCATGAGTCACTGCAAAATTTATGAAACTCAGCTAAAAAAAGAGAGGACTTACATAGATGAAAACCATTACGATGATAAGCCGGTTAAATGAGGAGTAATTCAGTATTTTAAATCATAATAATCAACACATTACATGTGAAGTAGCATAAAGACAACCATAACTTTATAAACTGTATGTGGTAAACATTATATGGGAAGCAAAAGAATTGTCAGGATACAGAAACAAACACCTTCGGTACCCAACCACATAAAACCCAAAATGGACCGAGCTCTCTTGGACTCGACCGGAGTATAGTTTGTTCTCAGACCACAAATTTAAATAAATCGAATGAAAATATCATAGGACGGAACTTGATTAATAATTAGTCTTTGTCAAAGTCTAGGACTTCAATAAACATTGTCTACGACCCTAAGGAACGTTAACACGGGTGCGGAAGTAAGGCAAAAACAAAATGATATGTGAGCATGGCTCCCTTCCGTCTGTGAGTATACCAACCTGAAAAATCAAGAGCCGAGGAAGTTAATACAAATTGATATGTTTGGCTCATATCTGGCCA
Source organism: Pinus albicaulis (assembly GCA_034641835.2). Lineage (NCBI taxonomy): Eukaryota > Viridiplantae > Streptophyta > Pinopsida > Pinales > Pinaceae > Pinus > Pinus albicaulis. The sequence continues at coordinate 159,232,159 of CM076572.1, read as the reverse complement.
CGATCTAAAATCTCATAGCATCCTCCATACCTGCATGCATACAGGGTGATTTAAACTTGTTTAGAAACTTAATAGAAGGAATTCTAGAAAACCAAGTGTAAAATAAATGTATGTGGAGAAGTAACGAAATACCTCATGAAGGAGATTGTTCCTCGCTCCAACAGAGTCTGCCAGCGTGGTAGAGCTAGAAAAACAAAAATTTGAACCCCGTAAGGAATTAGAAGAAATTGAGAAAACATCTCTACTGATAGAAAACCCAAATCGAGGTTACCTAGTGGGACAGAAGGCGTGTGAACTCAAGTCACTATCACTCCGAGGCCAAAAGACAAGCAGGATTTTGCTTTTTCAAGAACGCGGACATGTTGATACTGCGCCTCGTTAGCCATCCACCAAATAAATCCAGGAAGGTGGCTAAGAAAACAAAGAATATATTAAGTAGACGCAAAACGCAAAGAGGGCGTGAATAAAACCCAGACATTTTCTTCCATTTACAGGCATTACAATACTCAAAGAAATCAATAACAAAGTCCGGAGTTAATGAAACTAGTGGTTACATAACTTACCTGCAACGTGATGTTGTGACGAGCTAATACAGGCCGGAAGGGTACGAAGTCATGCTTCTTTTGTGCGCAGAGGCTCGACATCGCCATTAACAAAGAGAAATCCCAACGAAGGTAGAAAGAACAGTTGAAAAGCGTAATCGCACAAGATATACAAAAAAAAAAATCCAAATGCAAAACCCTAACGGTACCCTTGAAATCTCAAGCGTCCAGATGGCAAACGATCCATAGAGAAGTCACGGATCGATAGGACGAGAGGTGCAATTAAACCAGTCAAGTCGACATTTAATTTACCAGCTATCAAAGGAAGCCATGGCAGCTGTGTTCGTATACAATTGAATGCGTAGATTTCAGAATCTGATGGCGTGGCCATGACCCACGACGAGTAGGATCCATAACGCACTCACGAGAAGGGGATTGAACTTCAAACCATTACATGCGATGACATGGAGACCGGTAAATGTATCAACCCTCACATCAAAATCTAAATTGCCAGGACGCTGTACAAAAAGAGCTCACACGTCTACATTCACAGGCTTGTCGAATTCCACGACAATATACCATAAACGAATGAGAACATGATTCACCCTTGGTGAGAAATCCATGGTTCACAGTTCAGAAAATATCCATATGTGCAATGTATCCGCAGACATGAAATCATCGAAATAAATCAAACCAATAGTTATAAACCGTGGACCATATATAAATGAATTCGAATGCTAGGGTATATGGGTTACAAAAATTGGTGTGAACATGATATTCGAATACCCCAATGAGCCTACTAGTTGGATTAAAATTAACGAAGACAAGAATATCAAATGTGAATTATAAATCATAAAGGATAACCATGATGGTAAGGGGGTTAGGGGTGCGAATCCCCTTAGCCAAGGATATAAGATTTTCCTTATTAATTTTAATGTATTAAATTTCATTTATTAAAAGGGAGGATATAACTATACAAATCAAATCATATAGAGGCCGAAATATTATTTGAACCAGGTCGAAATAGAAACTATGGTGTGACATACATTATTGAGATAAAGGCTGACAGTTAGAATATCTCATAAGGAAAAAAAAAAAATTTGGGAAATGGAGGCGTGACAAATGGTATCGGAGCCCAAGTTATAAAACTGGGCTGGTGACATTGTGCTCACTGTCGCTATGTACTCACTGTATAAATTTATTTCTGTGAACAAAAAAAAAAAATTATTTTTTATTTGTTACTGATCTGTGCTATGTAGTGTATAGTGGGGTGCTAGAATGGAAGAAGGTGACGAAATTTATGTTGATCTGCGTGATGAGGAAAATGCACTAGATCCTAATGCGGCCATGATGGCTATGTTGCGGGAATTGCAACAAGAGTTGGCTGAGATAAAAAGCCAGAATGACAGATTGTCATTAGCCAGTGAGGAGCACGAAAAGCTCATCAGAGGATTAAATTCGCGGAACAACCAAGAAGGCGAAGGTTCCGGAAAGAGGAAAACTGATGAGTCTGATGAGGAAGATGCTGTTAGGCATCAGAATAAACAGAAAAAGGAATTACAAGGGGAATTCCGGAAAATCAAACCTCCCTCCTATGATGGGGAGAAGGAGGAAGATGCTGAAGCCTGGTTGTTGAACATGATTAAGTACTTCCAGGTCTCTGAATATGAAATCAATCTGAAGGCTAGATTAGCTGTCTACCAGCTACAAGGTAAGGCTACCTTGTGGTGGGAGGAGACAAAAATGGTGCATGCCATTGATGAAAAGATAGTGACTTGGGAAGACTTCCAGGTTAAGTTCAAAAACCAATATCTAAATGAACGTTACTATGATGATAAAGATAAGGAATTCCATGAACATAGACTGGGACAACTCACTATTGATGAATTTGTTACTAAGTTTACAAATCTGCTGAGATATGTACCCTACATAAGGGAGGAAAAGGCAAACGTACAAAGGTTTATGAATTGTTTGCCTACTGTTTACAAATAGAAAATTGAATTTGATAACCCAAAAAAAATGGACGAAGCTGTTAGAAAAGCTAGATTATGTTACCACCAGTTCAAAGGAAAAACTGAACAAGGGAAAAGCTGGGTAAATAAAAATGAGTAAAAGGGAGGAAACAGAAACCAACCTATTTGAAGAATTTTGGCAGAGATCATCAGCGGAAAAAGTTTAATAAACCCAAAGAAAGTCAAACTGCTCAGTCCCAAGTAGCTTCCAAACAAATAGAAGGAGACAGTAAAAAGGAAGGGACAATCAAAATGAGAGAACGCCTGAAATGTTGGGGCTGTGGAGAACCTCATCTGTTGAGGGACTGTCCTCATCGAAACATTCATATGATCATGAGCGATCGAGAAGCGACAACAGTAAATGATATAGCCAGAAATATACCAACTATCAGTGCAGCCTTGGAAAATCGGCAAGCCGAACATCAAGCAACCATGGTGGAAATGGAGGGTAAGATTTCTGACCTATCTGTTACTGTTCTGATTGATCCGGGTGCTTCTTTGAGTTAAATTAGTCCAAACATTTTATAAAAATGTAACTTAAAAACCGAAAAATTTCAACAGTCATGGTTGGTTCAGCTGGCCACTGGAACCAAGAGGAAGGTAACACATAAATTGCCCCAGACAGCAATAAAATTAAATGATTTTCACACAGATGTAAATTTGAACATTCTGCCTTTAGGTTCATATGACATGCTGATAGGAATGGACTGGCTAGAAAAGAAGAAAGCCTTAATTAACTACTGGGATAAGACTCTGCATTGTGTAGATGAGGAAGGGAAACCTTTTATTCTCAAAGGGAAACAAAAACCTATTTCTGTAAGACAAATTTCAGCATTACAACTGAAAAGAATAGCTAGGAAAGGATACCAAGTTTATCCAGTGCATGTGGAAGAAGCAGAACAGAAAACTGAAGAGGAATTACTGGATGTTGTACCAGTAATAAGAGAACTTAAGGAAGTCTTTCCAAAGGAAATCCCTCATCTTCCCCCCAAAAGAGAGATTGATTTCTCAATCGATCTGGTGCCGGGAGCAACACCTGTCTCCCGAGCGCCTTATCGAATGAGTCCTCCTGAACTGATGGAACTGAAAATGCAATTGCAAGAACTATTAGATAAAGGGTATATCAGACCGAGTGTGTCTCCTTGGGGAGCACCGGTGCTGTTCGTGAAAAAGAAAGATGGAAATTTTAGGATGTGCATTGATTACCGTCAACTGAATAAGCTGACCATTAAAAATAAATATCCTTTACCCAGAATTGACGATCTTTTTGACCAAGTGAGAGGAGCTTTAGTATTTTCGAAGATTGATTTAAGGACTGGTTATCACCAGCTCAGAATCAAGGAGGAAGATATCAGCAAAACAACTTTTCGAACCAGGTATGGGCATTACGAATTTGTAGTCCTACCTTTTGGTTTGACAAATGCCCCTGCTACATTTATGTGCCTAATGAACAGCGTGCTAAATAAATACTTGGATAAATTTGTTCTTGTGTTCATATATGATATCTTAGTTTACTCAAAAAGTGAGGAGGAACATACAGAACACTTGAGGATAGTATTGCAAACTCTAAAGGAAAATCAGCTATATGCCGAGTTTAGTAAATGTGATTTTTATAAAGATAAGATCCAATATTTGGGTCATATTATTTCTGAGCAAGGCCTTGCTATTGACCCTGAAAAGATAAAGGCTATAAAAGAATGGCCTATACCAACTGATGTTTCAGCAGTGAGATCATTCATGGGGATTGCAGGCTATTATCGGAGATTTGTAGAGAGGTTTTCTGCCATAGCACATCCCATCACGTCATTACAAAGAAAAGGTGACAAGTTTGAATGGACTAAAAAATGCCAAAACAGTTTTGACCAATTAAAACTGAAACTTACTACAGCCCCTATACTGAAGATTGCAGATCCTGACAAAGAATTTGTGGTATGTACGGATGCCTGTAGAGAAGGATTGGGAGGATTTCTTTTGCAGGAAAATTCAGTTATTGCCTATGAATCTAGGAAACCGGAGATACATGAACAGAATTATAGTGCCTATGATTTAGAATTAGCAGCTGTTATCCATGCTCTGAAAATGTGGCAACACTATCTTCTTGGAAAAAAAATTTCATTGATGACTGATCATATTAGTCTCAAATATTTCTTTTCCCAAACTGACTTGAATGCTAGACAGGCCAGATGGCTGTACTTTCTAAGTGAATTTGATATGGACATAAAACATATCAGAGGGAAGGAAAATAAAATTGCTGATGCATTGAGTAGAAATGCTTGTCAAAATATCAATAGCATTGGAAGTAGTGCTCAGATCGATGTGGAAGATTTGGAAAATAAGGCAGCAAACCAAGACCCAAATTATGAAACACTTGTGGTGAAATTACAAAAAAAGGAGAAAACTGATCTCACTCAAAACCAAAAAGGGTTGATCTGTTATAAGGACAGATTGTATATTCCAGATGTGGAGTCCTTGAAAAGAGAAATTTTGGATGAGTATCACAAACAGCCATATGCAGGACATCCAGGATATCAGAAAATGTTAACAGCCTTAAAGAAGAAGTTGTTCTGGCCAGGAATGAAGAGAGATGTAGAAGAATATTTAACTAGATGTATGGAATGTCAACTAGTCAAAGTTGAGCATCAGCATCCTGCGGGTCTTCTGAACCATTTGCCGATTGCAAAATGGAAGTGGGACACAGTTTCCATGGATTTTATAACAGGATTGCCCAAAACCAAATATCAGCATGATTCAGTGATGGTGGTAGTAGACACTTTAACAAAAGCTGCCCACTTTATACTAGTAAAATCTTCCTTTGGAACAGCTCAAGTAGCGAATGTGTTCCTGAAGGAGGTAGTAAGACTCCATGGGGTTCCAAAGGTGATTGTTTCTGACAGAGATGCTAAGTTTACAACAGCCTTTTGGAAAGGGCTATTTGGAGGTATGGGCACTAAATTGAATTTTAGCACTACTTACCACCCTCAGACCGATGGTCAAACGGAAAGAACTAATAAAATTTTGGAGGACATGCTGAGAATGTATGTGATGGATAGACCATCAAAGTGGGAAGATTACTTGCATTTAGCTGAATTTGCCTATAATAACAACTACCAATCCTCCATCAAAATGAGTCCGTTTGAGGCACTGTATGGAAAGAAGTGTCATACTCCTTTGAGCTGGAGTCAGCCAGAAGATAAACTAATGTTGGGACCAGATGCTTTACAAGAGATGGAAAGAATTGTTAAACAGATACAAAAAAACATCAAGACAGCACAAGATCGCCAGAAGAACTGTGCTGATAAGAAAAGAGTGCACCGATAATTTAAAGTGGGGGAGCATGTGTATTTGCGTATTAAACCCAAAAAGAGCACACTCTATGCTGGAAGTTGTGCAAAGCTAGCTCCTAGATATTGTGGTCCTTTTGAAATATTAGAAAGGGTGGGACCAGTGGCTTACAAACTGGCCTTACCGCCCCATATTAGAGTTCATGATGTGTTTCATGTTTCGTTATTAAAAATATATGTGCATGATGCTTCTCACATAGTTGATTGGAATGTTGTACAGGTGGAACCAGAAGGGGAGTTTCTGCCAGAACCGCTTCAAATATTGGAGCGGGAAGAAATTGAATTGAGAAATAGAACAGTAGCAAGAGTAAAGGTGCAATGGAAGCACTTTACTGCTGAAGAAGCTACCTGGGAAAGAGAAGCTGAAATGATGGAAAGATATCCATTTTTGTTTGAAAAATGAACTCTAGTAGTTGAATAACAACACCGAGGACGGTGTTTATTTTCAGAGGGGGAATATGTAACACCCCCAATTTATGTGTTTAAATTTCAAAAAACTGGACATTTGAACTTTAGTCCTAAGGGGAGTGGACCCCAAAGGATAAGTATTTTGTGAATGTAATTAAATATTTAACTTGAGGAAATGAATAAAATGATGGTGTGCAGATTGACCAAAATAAGATTTATGAGATCACTTGCTAAATCCATGAGGATGGATAAGGCAACTAATCCCCAGAATCTTTCAAAAATCCTTGAAAGAAATTATTCTAATTTAGATTTTTGAGGAGGAATCTAAATTTCCCCAATGATGAGGAAAGTAGTTGGGAAGAGGTAAAAATCTGGAAAAGCTGAGGAAAAGCATAAAACAGCTTTAAGGAATCCCTAAAATGGGAAGCCTAGGCAAACAGGAAGAAAAGCATCCTGAGATTTTGGACGCAGAATTAGAAACATGCTTTGGGGAACAATAGCTTAAATAAGCTGCTCCTGTATAGATTAGGGGTTGATCTGATATAGGAGAGGATATCAGCTCGGGGGTGAGTTCTGGGAGACAGAAGGAATCTAAGGTTGGGAGGTTGGTCAATTGCATGAGTGGTATGTCTCTACATTTATTGGTGTATTTACTTTATATTGTATGAATTGGCTACATATAAAAGTTAACTGTATATTAGAATATAAGTTCTACATTTAACAAAATCAATCGTAAGGAATACACCCTTGAAATTCTACATAGTTGTAGAACTAAATTTGGGGAGTAGAATCCAACAGAATCTCTAAACCAAGATTGGTTTAAATCTGAGGATACATATTTCTCTACAGATAATTTAACTGTAAATTACTCCTAGTCAAATCTAAATGCTTCCAGAAAAGTTTAATAGTTAAATATTTAATTGTGATGGAAATCAATTTTAGTTCAATACATTGTTCCCGAAGGTTGAAGGCTATTCCATACATTTATAGATTCAAGACAGAAATTAATTTTCTCAAGTCTTCTTAGTTGTAGGACTTATAATAATGCGGAAAAATCCTCCAGAATCTTTGAATTAAATACAAGTTTAGATCTGGGTATTTCTAGTACCTTCTAGTTTACAAAAATTGTAAATTTAAATCTGTTTATTGGAGAAGGGGTACAATTAGTCCACATTGTAAAAATACAGAGTACAGGGGCATTCCTTTAACTACTTACCAAGCTAAGAACAGAGATATGAGAGAAAAGTACAAATACCTGAAGTATTATAACCTTTAAAGAGATTTTGGGCCTCCTTAGTAAGGATTGTATGAAAGAATACACCATTTTTATTAATGTATATTTATTATACATCACTAGAGAACTACGCCTATGAACAAGTAGATGTATATGAAGAAATATAAATAAAATAGTACTTGTATTCCATGCAGACTTAAATAAATACATATATTGGAGAATAGGTACGCAGACTTCAGGCATGAAAATATATATAGGTAGGTATCAATACAGAAATTCAGTCTCTACATGGGTATAGTAAGACTGATATATTATGGTGAATATATATAGGCAAAGATATCAGAAGCATTTATATACATGGGAAAAAAAATTAATTGTGCATAAAAATTCCAACTAGAATTATAACTCTCCAGATTCTAGAGAAGGTTATATAAAATATAATTATAACATGTAGCCATGAGTCACTGCAAATTTTAATGAAACTCAGCTAAAAAAAAAGAGGACTTACATAGATGAAAACCATTACGATGATAAGCCGGTTAAATGAGGATTAATTCAGTGTTTTAAATCGTAATAATCAACACATTACATGTGAAGTATCATAAAGACAACCATAACTTTACAAACTGTATGTGGTAAACATTCTATGGGAAGAAAAAAAATTGTCAGGATGCAGAAACAAACACCTTCGGTACCCAACCACATAAAACCCAAAATGGACCGAGCTCTCTCAGACTCGACCGAAATATAGTTTGTTCTCAGACCACCAATTTAAATAAATCTAATGACAATAGCATACAACAAAACTTGATCAATAATCAGTCTCTGTCAAAGTCTAGGACTTCAGTAAACATTGTCTACGACCCTAAGGAACGTTAACACGGTTGCGGAAGTAAGGCAAAAACAAAATGATATGTGAGCATGGCTCCCTTCCGTCTGTGAGTATACCAACCTGAAAAATCAAGAGCCGAGGAAGTTAATACAAATTGATATGTTTGGCTTAGATCTGGCCACGATCTAAAATTTCATAGCATCCTCCATACCTGCATGCATACAGGGCAATTTAAACTCGTTTAGAAACTTAATAGAAGGAATTCTAGAAAACCAAATGTAAAATAAATGTATGTGGAGAAGTAATGAAATACCTCACGAAGGAGATCGTTCCTCGCTCCAACAGAGTCTGCCAGTGCGGTAGAGCTAGAAAAACAAAAATTTGAACCCCGTAAGGAATTAGAAGAAATTGAGAAAACATCTCTACTGATAGAAAACCCAAAACGAGGTTACCTAGTGGGACAGAAGGCGTGTGAACTCAAGTCACTATCGCTCCAAGGCCAAAAGACAAGCAGGATTTTGCTTGTTCAAGAACACAAACATGTTGATACTGCGCCTAGTTAGCCATCCACCAAATAAACCCAGGAAGGTGGCTAAGAAAACAAAGAAGATAGTAAGTAGACGCAAAACGCAAAGAGGGCGTGAATAAAACCCAGACATTTTCTTCCATTTACAGGCATTACGATACTCAAAGAAATCAATAACAGAGTCCGGAGTTAACGAAACTAGTGGTTACATAACTTACCTGCAACGTGATGTTGTGAGGAGCTAATACAGGCCTGAAGGGTACGAAGTCGTGCTTCTTTTGTGCGCAGAGGCTTGACATCGCCATTAACAAAGAGAAATCCCAACGAAGGTAGAAAGAACAGTTGAAAAGCGTAATCGCACAAGATATACAACAAAAAAATTCCAAATTCAAAACCCTAACGGTACCCTTGAAATCTCAAGCGTCCATATGGCAAACGATCCATAGAGAAGTCATGGATCGATAGGATGAGAGGTGAAATTAAAAAAGTCAAGTCAACATTTAATTTACTAGCTAGCAAAGGAAGCCACGGCAGCTATGTTCGTATACAATTGAATGCGTAGATTTCCGAATCTAATGGCGTGGCCATGACCCACGACGAGTAGGATCCATAATGCACTCACAAGAAGGGGAATGAACTTCAAACCATTACATGCGATGACATGGAGACTGGTAAATGTATCAACCCTCACATCAAAATCTAAATTTCCAAGACGCTGTACAAACGAGCTCACACGTCTACATTCACAGGATTTTCGAATTCCACGACAATATACCATAAACGAATGAGAACATGACTCACCTTTGGTGAGAAATCCATGGTTCACAGATTAGAAAATATCCATACGTGAAATGTACCCACAGACATGAAATCATCGAAATAAATCAAACCAATAGTTATAAACCGTGGACCATATATAAATGAATTCAAATGCTAGGGTATATGGATTACAAAAATTGGTGTGAACATGATATTCGAATACCCCAATGAGCCTACTAGTTGGATTAAAATTAACGAAGACAAGAATATCAAATGTGAATTATAAATCATAAAGGATAACCATGATGGTAAGGGGGTTAGGGGTGTGAATCCCCTTAGCCAAGGATATAATATTTTCCTTATTAATAGTAATGTATTAAATTTCATTTATTAAAAGGAAGGATATAAATATACAAATCAAATCATATAGAGGCCGAAATATGATTTGAACCAAGTCGAAATAGAAATTATGGTGTGACATACCTTATTGAGATAAAGGTTGACAGTTAGAATATCTCAAAAGGAAAAAAAAAAAAATGGGAAATGGAGGCGTGACATTTTTAAAAATAATTGGCGTACTCGCTAGAAATGGTGGGGGAAAATGGAACAAGTATGTCGCTCTTGAATATGGCACTTGTGTGCATTCGTGTCGAGTTGGGGACATGTCATCTCGTTATTTGTCTACCTCCATGGGTTTGGGTAATCTCTTTTGACCACTCATCTTCTCTTTGACATGTCGCCATGACCTCAGATCCCTTGATGTCAAATACTGCCAATTCCAGTGTCGTGTCGTCGATATGTTCAAGAGAAGTTTGCCTTTGAAGTTCTCAACCTCCCTATGATTCTTTATTTGTCTTGATTCACAAACATCATGTTCCTATGTCTCGTGTCAATGATGTGGGAAACATTATGGCCCACCTTCAATCAAGGTCACTTCCTGTCGACTCCAGCTCATTATCCAGGAAGTTGATCTAGAGACTCCTTTCAGGTACCTTAGAGCCTGCATGCCTCAATGGAAGGTTATTCGCATTCGACGTAAGGTCCACATCATTGGCCTTCGATCGACTAAATCTACGGGTGTTCAACATCAGATCACTATTCACATTCCATGGATTATACCTTTCATACCTTGAGAACCATTGTCATTATTGATGGTTTCTTTCGTGTCTGTTAATAGCTTTCATCATTGGCTATTAAGCAGACTATTTTCTTGCATGTTCGACTTCAGCTCACATATTCGCATGATCAAATTTGTACTTTGTTCGGGTCAAGATGGAGCACAAGACCCTAGGTTTTTTCTGGTGAAATCCAGGCTACGAGTTCTTTGCGGATTACTATGACTTGTTATATGACTCTTTTGATTGGATTGCTGCGACCATACCTGAGTCTGTTTGTTGATCCCTACTGCTAGATGGTTGTGTCCATACCACATATTTCACTGTTTATGTACTCTATTATGGTTGGTTGCGCCCATGCCACATGTCATGTATCATATGTATCAGTTGTTTTCGTACTTGCAGGTTTTATGACAATAGTGTTTGGATCGAACGCGTTCTCAAAAAGTATTTCACCTCTCCCTCTCTCTCGGACCTCATGCTTTAGGGGGCATCTGTTACACAGCAATTTTTCACTGTCCCTGCAATCCCTCGCCCCGCATATTGGAGGGTCTTTCTCGTGACCTCTAAGCAATGTCATACTCTACAAACACCTTCTTTACATCCTTCTACACAAGAACACCATTTCTCCTGTTAAAAATTTCCTCAAAAAGTCCATAAAAACCTATGTTTTGGCCTTGGGATGCGTAGCCAGTTCATCCCTTGCACCAATGTGGAGGATGTACACTAGAGCCCACGCCAGCTGGCGCTTTTTCTCTTTGTTGTGCCTACGCCAGCCTTTTTGGGAATTTTTTTTAACAAATTATAGGCGGAATTTTCCTTAACCACCTCAACGATGAGTCACAGGAAGTGGTTAATCTAATGAGCCACGGATCTCCCTCTTTAGGTAGTGGTTTCATCCTCCCATGGGACACTCCTAGAAGATAGGTCTCCCTTCCATGATTCTAGGGATCCTATCCTCTCCCTCTCCCTCTATATAAACAGGCTTTCTCCCTTTATGAAAGCTAACTGAACAAACAGAATTATACATCTGAATTGCAGAACTTGGAGAACTAAGCTATAGTTGGATAACTGAGAAGGTAGGTCAAGAAGGAAGTCCATTGAGAGGTCCCTTATCTCGTCTGAATTCCTAGATGAGCTTTGAGACGTGCTTCGCCCGAGCCGTGCTGGAGGAGACAGCAACGTCAGGGCATGGTTGTATCTCTTCTTTCTACCTATTAAGATAAGTGACTATTGTCTGGTTCCCGTCTTGTGTTTTGTCTTTATCGAATGCAATATGCTAGTCTTCTCTGACTGACTAGTAGTTTTTGGATAGAATTAGTATGTGGTATGTGGTTATCATTTTATGATCTCTGTGCAGGTGTCCAAACACGATAGGCGGAGAGGTTGTGACTTGTCTTCGATCAGGACCGAAAGGTTCTCATCATCATTACGGGTGTCGACGATAACTTTAGACGACAAGTAGGCCATATTTTCGCATCCTCTTTCATTCAAATATCTAGGAACCTACACTCTAGCATGATTCCTTGCTTCTAGACCCACCCTAGGGCTAAAGGGATCGTCTTTTTCCGCAGAGAGGATTTACCTTCATAACAGTCCCCTATCCATGATTTTAGGAATTCCTGTTACGTGTTTACTGGAGGCTGAGACCTTTTAAATTAGGAAGTTCGTATTTCAATTTATGATGATTAACCTATATTTAATCTCATTATAGGTCATAGCTTATCCCTAATTACATTCCATCCGAAATTTTCAATCTAGATATGTAAGGTTCAAATCCGGTTTATAATTTCAATTTCGTTCGTTTCGAGTTTTTGCTGTCTATTAACATGAATTGATTTGCTTTTAATTCCATTAGGAACTTATTTAATTTATTACTAGTATACAATATACATCTTTGAACTGAGTATATACTTTTCTGCTCTATTTTTCCAATACATAGGTTATATATATATATGGAATTAAAATCTCAATGACATGCGTTCAAATTACTTTACGCATTAAATTTAGAGTATAGTTATCTTCAAAAAAAAATTAATTGATTTTAGATCCCTAGTTTTTTGAGTCTTCGAATTTACCTTTGGAATAGAAATCTTCCATTCCTGATTGTAAATTTCTTAATTTTCATTTGGAATATTTTAAAACAATGACTACATTTTTGTATGAATATAATACCCTTTCATATATTGTATGCTTTCTCCATGTAGAGAAATGATATATTTCGTTAGTGAGATAATTGCAACATTATTTCTTTTTAATTCTTTTAAGCACCAATTTGTGGTATGTTGATATTCCAAAATTGGGTAATTGTCTCCACGAACACAATTCGGATTTCAGTTTTGAATAAAATTTCGAATTTCAGTATTGAATAAAATTTTGTTACTCCTCTATGTTAACCTATTCTAACATATGGTCAACTTATAAATACTTTCTTCTTCGGTTTAAAAAATGTGCATATTTTAATCTCTCGCAATTGGTTGATTATAAATCACTCTTTCCCTCATGTATTTAAAGAACATAAGCGATGCTAAACTGTTCTATGTATTGTACTTACTAATTCTTCAATTATAATAATACGGTGAAATTATTGACTTTGTTATAATGAAATTATAAATTTCCATAATATAATTTCTTTACAAGTCAAGTTATAAAAATTTCAATTTATAAAACATAAATTCGTTCTCTCTCTCAATGAATTTATCTATAGTTAATTATCCTTATCCATATAGCCCAAATTGGGATTTTCGTTTTCCGGAATCCCATTAAATTCTCATATTACAATCAATTATTTTTAAAGAATATTTTACCATGTCACCAAATTTCCGGAAATTTGTATTTATTTTCATTTTATTCTAATTGTTAAATATGATTTTTATACCACTAGTCTACTGGTATTTGTCATAACAAATCAATTCCAGAATACTATTCAAACTTGACAAATATATAGACGTTCGTCAATTTATTCAGACACAGGTTTGAAGTATCACTTCTTCTTTTAAGTATAGATATTCTCTTTCTGTAAGAAATTATATATCTTATCCAATTATTTTCATTTGCATTGTTTGAAGGTAATAATTTATTTTATTTTCATTTCTCCACTGAATGTAATATACTTGAAATTCATTCGTGAGTTATGAAACCCGTAATTCCCTTTCTTCTAGGTTTGTTATACATTCAACTACAATGTTTTATAATATATATTTTGTTTATTTTGTTGATTTTTCCATCTTTATTTACAATCCTCTTCACTGTATGCACAAGGAAGAATTCTTCGAAATTAAAGATATAATTACAAGTACCCCCTCTTACTCTACATACTATTTAATTGGTTATACAATTTTCTCAATTGAAATTATAACTTTCACTCCATTGTTTGTTTCAGGTTTGACATATTGTATTACTACATTTATAATATTCCCTTGCAATCATTAGTCAGAGTGTCTAACAGTCAATATCATATTGTTTCAATTCAGTCATCAAAACAATAGAGACCCTTACACCCTCGATTCCACTCTGCATAATTTATTCTCAATAATTGTACACTTTATTTAGATGATGACTCGGATGTAGTTGTAACATCATTCTGTATAATGAACTTATAATTATTTTTATACTGTTTCATCCTCAATTCTATTGGAGGGCTTTTCTGAACATATTTATATATGTATAGAAGCTAGATAATGTAGATCTTGTTCTTATCTATGTTATCGCATACGTTCCTAATTTTATCATGCTTATTAATTTTTTATAAATTCCAATTTACAACATAACTTAAATTCTATTTTACATTCCTATTTGAGATATATATTAGCATAGAATATTTTCATATATATCTCTAGTTATATGTTACCTATATAGAGTTAATTCCATTGAGAATTTTAATGAATGACATAAGCATAGAGATAATGATGATATTATATGATATATCAATATTTATTGTACATACACTGTAACTTTTTAGTCTAGTTCCATCTTTTGACCTAGACTTAAACAATAGATTTAGACCCAGAGAAAGGGTTTGGATATTATATTTGTTTGTCCCCTACTTATACCAAGTCTATGTAACAATAGAGTTGACTTAACTATTTTCCTTTATAGTTAAGACACTCTCAAATACATATGCCAATTAAATTTATGAAACAATACACTTTGCAGTACACATAAAATCTATGAGTTTAGTTTACATAAATTCCATCCAAAATTTATCAAACAATTAAATTTTCTACATTCAAATTCAAATTTATTATAATTAATAATAGTAGACTAAAACATAAATTTTTCAAACAATATACATACCACTGTACAAAGATTATTTTCCTCCCAACCTTGAGCTTATTCCACAAGTCTCTCTTGAGTAAAGACTAAATCTTTCTGAGTGTATACAACTACTTTATCACACTAGGAATAGCTTATATAAGCTTGCTTTCCCTCAACACGTTTCCATAACAGTGTCTCACTATTTTGGGATATTGTTCCCTTTAACCTAGGCCTTGCTTTTGTTTTTTCCAAAAAAGCTTCTTTTAATATTACCTCTTCTCAGTAGCTTTCCTCTTAACTGAGAATTTTATTAGATATTTATCTCCCATCTAATAAAATTTATATTATTTTATTTTTCTCCAAGGATTTCTAGAGCATCTTGGGAAAGTCTTGGGAATCTAGTCCATCCTCATGGATCAGAATTCCTAGTCTCAATTTACTCTATCTTTAGACAATAATGAAATTTCCGCATTTATCTATTAATTTACAAAATTAATATATCCATACTTAATTTTTTCGTTAAGTCCACCTGACCTTTATGTTTATTGACAATTTATAAAATGTTGAAAAAATGGATATTACAAGAAACCAGTGAAAAATCCCAAGGGATGAAAATTCCCAACACCACAACCTAGCGATGAAGTGGAAGAGGAGGTATTGGGACCACCCATTACCAAGGAAGACTCAAATCCACAGACATCTTCAACGAGCAAAGAAATTAACGAGGAAGTAATAGTGGTATCAATTTCGCAAAATCCACGAGAAGAAGAAAAGACAGGCTAAGAATTGTCGAAGGAGATAGATATAGGAGGATTAAAATGTCTCTTAATGTAGGCTAATGTGAGAATAATTGTTTTGAGAAAAATATTCATGATCCATCACATCAGAGTATTAATTTTTGACGTGTTTCGAACCAACTAATGTGGTTCATTATCAGGATTGTAAGACAATTCAAATTCCATTATTCATCTGAGAGCTCAGAATTAGAGAAGGAACATACGAGGAACACAGAAGAGAATCAACTAATTATTGTAACAACTACTCCTCATCAAAGCGGATGGAGAAAAGTAGAAAATAAGAAATTGAGAAAAAGGAAAGTAATATTATTTTCTTAGACACAATCTTATTGTTTGTTTTGTTATCTTTTATTTTTTGGTTTTGATTAGATGAGAACTAGCTTCTTGAGTGGTTTCTTTTGGGATATTAAAATAATGCACCATGTGCATCTACATATGTAGTTTTTTATAATTAATATAAAGTGATGATTTTCGAATAGAAAAAAAATCCAATTCAAAATGGAAATACAAGAGGAGATGAACTTAAACATAAGTATTATTGGTCTATATATGAGATAAATGATACAATTATAATGAAAAATACAATGAAAAGTTTTATCAAACTTACTAATATAATAATAAACATATAATAACTCAAAATCTAGTATTTACTAAAAGATTTTTTACTTAACAGATTGGAAGTAAACCATATATTTGATTGTCCCTAAAGTATTCCATGATTATGCATTTGCATAATGAATATTTACCTTTTATATAATATTTATATATTCAATATGATAAGGCCTTTTAAATTCCCATATTAATTATGTTTTGTTATTTCATTATTATACTCCATTATGCATATATCAACTCAATTTAACTAAATTAATAATATTATAAAGAATTTTATATAGATATTATTAAAGAATATAAAGATAAACCAGTGCTAGAAAAACATTCAATCGCAATTAATTAGTGTGAAATGTATAATTACAATATTAAATGCATAAAGTCCTACAATTTAACTTTCAATGGCTACAATCACTTAGGAAACAATAAACCAAAATTTATTTGTGTTTCTCACCAGCATGTCACCTAATGTGGAGTTATGATGTTTGATATGAATTTTGGTTAAGAAACATATACTATGCATAATTAAATTTGAAATAAAATTTTAAATCATGCATCAATAAAATTACAAACATTATAAATGAAATTTAAATTTATGTAAAAATTAATAATATATTGATTAATCATACCTTTAAATTAGAGTATATATATTAAAGTATAAGAAAAATAATTTTTAATAATATTTAGTATATTTTAATTGTATAAAATATTTTAAATTTTTTAGAAAAAAATAATAATAATAATAATTAAAAAAATAAATAATATAATATATTAATTCAAAATATTGAAACTAAAATTTAAAAATATTTTGATTAATTGTGAATATATATATATATATATATATATATATATATATATATATATATATATATAATTTTCTAAAAACATAATGCGCATGCTTCACTTCAACAATATGAAGATGTCAACAAATATGATGTTAATGACTATTAAAATATTCACTTGAAAAAACCAAAAAAATAATTGTTTATTGCAAAATAAATATCTATAAAAAAAACTCAATGGAAAAGTGAAACAAAGTTCCAACCTATGTGTGTATAATATGAAAAAATATTAATAAGAAGAGTGAAAATCAATGGTGTTTAGATAAAATCATTTTTACTAATTAGACAACCACGAATAGGACATCTCAGCGTGGCGTTTTAGGAGGTTTGTAATTAATAATAGTGATAAGATAAACCATTGTTTCATTGTTTTTTTTTTGTAAGCTTAGGTGGTACCTTCGATTTTCTATTAATAAATTTGGGCAAAAGATACAAAACTAGACCTCAACCTGCCCGCAGGAAACCAGGTATTTTGGCCATCTGAGTTCAAAATAAGTCAACGAGAACATAAAAAGTCTTAATAACTGATACCAAATCTGTCTATACTAGATATCATGTACAAAAGGAAAGCAATGTGAGAACCTAAAACAAAAAATGCAACAGAAAACTAGAGAATTTTAGTCTTCCTCAGAGTCAATAAGTGTTGGAGCTTTGGCAGAAACTCCAGGTAGTTCAACAGGGACCTGTTGCGGTGCTTTAAGCTCCTTCTCCAATATGAAAAGTCTCGTATACTGATGCAACTGGCGTAAATTGATTTCCTGGACATTCCTATTAATATCCGCCAGGGTCGACTCCAGCTTTCCCTCCACCTTTGTCTCCGCTATAGACATAACAGCTTTAGCGAGAAGACATTTGATTATCCAGTAAGTGCAAATAGATTGCTGAAACCATTGTTTCATTGTTACAACAACATTAATACGTTAAATCATGCTCCAAATGGGACCGTATACTACTCATGCAACTTCGTTTTGAGAACCAGGCAATTTCTCTATGTCTTTCCTATGAATATGTCCAGATGTCAAATCCATATTCTATCCAAGGGTTGAAGGAGAATTATAGTCCCTCCAATCGTGAAGTCATCCTCTAGTAATTAATTCATCCTCAGTCGTATTTAAAGCAACAAAGGATTTTGTTTAAAAAGGGTTCGATTGGATGATGGAAACGTAAAACTTTTTTTATTTTTCATTAGTTTCAAAGTTACTGAGGATTTTAAAATAGTGACGTAGTTTTTTTTTTAATAATAAAAATGATACTATTTATATTAACAATAAAAGGTAATACAAACATCCTTGGATTGTCTTTATTTTTGTGGTTTTACTATTCTCCTATCTTTTTTGTCATGTTTTGTAGTAAAGCAATCATTATTTTATTGTATGTTTTTGTTGGAATATGTAATTCCGACTTGTCTTTGGTTGTGACTTTTTATGTATAGAATCTATTCCTATTCCATAGGAGTTAGTTAAATCTAAGTTCTTCGTTTGGTGTGAGGTTGAGATATTCTCTCAATCAACTTATTGTGCATCCAAGATAGCTTCCCTATATTCAGACAATAATTCATGTATAAATGTAACTCTATTTGATTAATAGAATAGAGTGTGAATATTGAGATTTTATCCTGGTATCAGAGCTCATACGGGCCTAGACCTCAGCTCCTCTTGGGATAAGGGAAATAAGACATATTTGTTTTGTTCTAGTTTTTGGTTTTCCACTAGTTTGGGTGGAAGTGTATTGGGGCGACAATGCTCCAGCTGGTGCAAAGAATCCTGACTGTGACTTAGTCTTCAAAGAGTAGCTAGAGATCGCAAATTCAAAGGAGACAGCACAAATTTTTCATGGAAATCTGAGAATGGATTTGTTGAGTTGATCTATGTTGAATGGTTAGCGCAGCTATGGATTGAGTTCAATACATGCTAGACACAAATTCAAGCATGTGGAGCATGAGGCGCAGCAAGGCCAACTAGTTCCAGATCATGAATGTGCTCTTTGGTGTCATGAATGTTACCAAATGGGTAGAGGAATGTGAAGTAATGGAGATATTAGTGCAGATGGATTCAAGGAAGAAAAAGTCAATGAAAAACAAATGTCTTTTTTGTTAATACTAGACTAGTTGTGTTGTGTCGCATTCAAGTAAATGACACTATCTGTGTTGAGAATTTCTTTGTTTCTTCCTCGACTTGGAAGGTTTACACTTCGGGATGAAGTTAAAATAGTCGCAATTGGAAAATTTGTGCAACTCCCGACTATCTGCAAAGTAAATCGTGGAGATTTAATCCACATCGAGCAAAGGGTGTTGTTTATAGATGAGCGATGCTGCTGTTGCGTGGATCATAAGACCTGCAAGAGAGCCGAGTGCCTTTGCCTACAAACCATGTTAGGAGTCTTGAGATTTTGTCAACAGAGGCTATGGAATGCTTCTTATTTGTGCTAACATGAGGATATACACGTGTGTTGAGGCAGTTGAGGATATACAATAGTATTGAGGCAATTTGAAGGGGTATTTCTAATTGGAATTCGACTGCCCTGTATAATCTGCGATAGAGAGCATGAAAGAGTCATTGTGGTGAATGACATCGCAACCCCCAGTTTTGGGGAGAAGAATGAATAGTTAATTTGAGTTTTACCCACACAGGCCTGGTCAGGCTGACTATTCTCATTACATGCACACTGATTTTTTTTTTTGCATTGAGCAAAGGATCGTGGATTTGAGCCATCCCGGAGCTGTCGGTTGGTTTCCTTCATTGTTTATTTCCTTGTTGGAGGCAAGAAGGATCACTGGAGGATGTGTTGGAAATTTTTATGTATAGTTCAGAGAGGAATAACATGTTGCTACTGTGTTGAGGTCGTGATTATGATGACTGTCTCCAAGGTGGTCTTGGTTTTGGTAAGTGAAATGAGAGGTATTATTCTAGTTACCATGATGTTGGACATGGTAGAAGGCCATGTATCCACATCCCATGCCACAGACGAGGTCGGAGCAAGAGCCACATTCCTAGGAGGAATAGAATTCCAGTGCGAGAATGCAATGCAGCGTTTCTGGAGCGTTGTCTGTCAATCAGCATTTAAAAATTAGAAAGATTTCTTGCTTACAATTAGAATGTGTTTGTGGAATCCAACGGGTCAAAGAAAAAGAAATGTGTAGATTCCAGATTTGTCTCGTGCCGGTTGAACCATTAAACCACTTATTTGCATTTTTTTCTGCGTTTGTCCTGTGCCTCAGACAAGCTATGCAGAATGCAAAATTTGAGTAATTGTGTATACTTGCAGCAATGAGAGTGTTGTGAAGGCTGATTGAGGTCGATTTTGAAGGTTGAATTTTTGCTCGGAGGTCGTGAGATGGTCGACGCTATTAATATTGTTTGTGGGGCAAAGCGAAATTGTTGTGAGCATGGAGTCAGATACAGTACAAGGTGTTGTTGTATATTCCGTTGTTGTATGGAGAGATGTTGGAAGAGGCCACTAAGAAGGGTCGAGTCCTCAAATTCTGGTTTCAATATGCTATCAGCACAGGTGTTAGAGTGTTGGATTCAAAAATACTTCCAGGAAAGGAGTCAATGGTGCTCAAACCTAGTGTTGAATTTGCTGACAATGCTTCCATGTAGGAGAAGGGAGTGTTTACTTTGTAATGCTAGTGAGCACAAATTTTGACCTGTTTGAATGATTGTGTAGTTAAGATATTGTAGTCGTGGTTTGTGCTCTTGCCTTAATGCACAAAAAAATCACAGTAATATTTAGATTTTGGAATGTGCTTTTATTGTTATTTCATATTGTTTTGAAGGGAATATGTCTTGGAAATTTATATACATATTGAGATTCACGACCTCAATATGACTTCATTTTTTTAGAATTTGTGACTCTAACTAATGACAAGTAAAGCATGGAGATTCAAGACCAGTATATCCAAAAATCAAAAGTATAAAATATATGACAAAAATATTTAAGCAAGAAAGCACTAGTGTGTTCTAGCATATCAATGGTATGGTGAGCTGCAAAGGGGGATCGACAATCAAGTTTGTGTGAGTTTTTTTTATGTGAGTTTCTTGGAATAGACTCTTCATGATGAGTCATACAGTTGAATGGTAAGAAAGTCTAGGACATTTTTCTAGTGGTATTTGTAGAGTATGTACCTGATAACTCCAAGAGTTGGAGTTGTGTTATAAGCCTTGTAAGGCATGTGTATCCCAATAAAATTTTGTGGTAATCTCAAAACCACTTTGTAATTACATGTTTGTAGTCATCCAGAAACCATTTTTTAGTTTCGATTTGCGGTCAGCCAGAGACCACGTGTAGCAGTGAAGTGGACTGAAAACAGGTCTATGCGAGTGTTCTCCCACTGATGAAGAGATCCGGTGAAAGGTCATCGATGAAGAGATCTGGTGAAAGGTCGTAGATGAAGAGATCCGGTAAAAGTTTGACGAAGAGATATAAGATAGATATACTATTGATGAGAGTTCACTGATGAAGGAAGAGCATGGGTATAGGTCATCCGAAAAAACCCACATCGGAGGGGGATCTATAGATACACGTACATGTATGCAGTGATAATGGTCAACAGAACCATGTATGCGAAGGACATCCTACGAGACTAGCGGTTGTAGCGGTTGGTACCCATGCATTCTGGTGGATGGTTGCTCCTTTATATGGACGTCGAAATATCCTTTTTTGTTATGTTTGACCACGGAGCATATTTTTGGAAGTGATATCGAGACAAGTAGTCATTAAAGGGGTGTGGTGGAATATGTAATTCCTACTTATCTTCGCTTATGACTTTCTATGTATAGAGTCTATTCCTATTCCATACGAGTTAGCTCAATATTAGTTCCTAGTTTGGTGTGAGGTTGATATATTCTCTCGACAAAATTATTGTGTGTCCAAGATAGCTTCCCTATATTGAGACAATACTTCATGTATATATGTAACTCTATCTGATTAATAGAATAGAGTGTGAATATTGACATTTTATCTATTTTTTATGAATAATTTATAGTATTTTCATTGGTCATTACACCATGGTCAAATGAGGAAAAATAAAACTTACTTGTCTTCTATGTTATGCTTCCTTTTGAAAGCAAGTGCGTTTTCCAAATTTGTTCTCTATATATATGATCAAAATTCACTTTCTGAAATCTCCTTACCAACGTTTTGATGCAGAACATCCAATTTTTTAATATAGGAGGATATAAGTCATTTCTTCCGTTGACCTATTCTATAATTCATTTGGAATCACTGAATATCTGAATTTGTTCAATGCCAAGCCATTTGGCCACAATCATCACACCCCACAAGGCTATAATTTTAGCTCTGTTATTTGTTCCTCTCCCACTTTCCCACCAGAAATGATAGAATTTATCATTCTCTAAATATATCATTGCTCCAAAACCAAGTTATGCCCTTGCACACACACCATCAAAGAAACCCACAAGAAACAATACTATTTAAATTTAAACATTATATAGCCTTCACTTCCCTGTATTGGTCGTGTTTCGTTGAATAAATCTACCATCTTGATGACATCGTCATGCACCTATATTAATTTCTGATAAAAAATGATCATTGCATCTCCATATAGTCCATAAAATATACAATGGAAGTGTCTTGTAATTCCTATCTTTAAACCATGTTCTGATGCATGATTTCCTCTTGTGGAAGTTACCCTTACATGTGATATTAAAATGACCCAACATTTCTTCCCAAATAGCCTTTGCGTAAGGAAATTCCATAAAAAGGTGATTAACCTCTTCCTCCCCCTTCCTACATAAAATGAAAATGTTCGGTCCATAAATACCTCTAATTTGAATATTATTCCATGGCAAGGTATGATCATGTATGGCAAGCCAAATGAAGAACTTGATTTTATTCAGTAATTTCCAATTCCATATGACCTGAAAGAGTTGATTAAAATTTTAAACCTTATCCAATTTTGATAGCTCCATGTAAATGTCTTTTACGTCCAGGAATCCATTCTTAAGGGTGCCTACCCATATCATTTTGTCCTCATTATTATTTATTTATATCCTTGCATATCTAAAGAAAGAGGTATATTCCTCCCACTCCTCACAATATTCAACTGGTAATCCCAAATCTTCTATTGTATACCATGTGTGGTGATCCAAATTTTGAAATATGTGATAGATAATCATTTTAGGATGGAAGATCCATTTACTATGAGTAAGGTTTATAATCTAAACAGATAAAGAGTGACTCTCGTTCATTCCAATAATTGCATCTAACCCAATCTATATCTGATATCTGTCACCCACAGACCATCGAACATGTCCCATTAAAAAGTGTAAAGCCTTATACATATTACTCCATATGTAAGATTTTTGGGTTTTCTTCCTGGCCCTGTTTAGTACCCATGATGTGAATGATTTACCATACATATATTTATCTTTAATAATACCTAGCCATATACCTTCCCCTAGTAAAAACCTCTATATGTTTTTTATTATGAGTTCCTTTTTGAATTTAACTATATTTATGACCCCCCAACCTCCACATTTAAATTGTCTTCCAATGATAGTCCATTATGCTAAATGTATCTTGCATCCTTTCTCTCTAGTGTGTGCTCCTGTCCAAAAAAAATGTCCCATGAGTAACTGGATCTTTTTAATAATTTCCTTTGGTAAAAGAAAGAGATTCATCCAATAAACTAAAGAGTTATATAAAACCAATTTCAACATAATAAGTCTCCCACCTAGAGACACATATTTGTGTGTCAATCAGTCCAGTTTAGGGTTGAACTTTTCAATTAGCCAATCCCAGTCTCTAATTTTCTAGCCACTAGGTTTCAGTGTGAAACCAAAATAATTAAAGCCTTCGAAAAATTGACTAGATGTCACCCTAAACAGTTCTTTAATTTCATGTAGCACTGTGTCTACCGCACCTTTATGTACTAACTTTGAATTGGCTTCATTCATTACCAAACCTATAGCATCCCCAAATTTCTTGATAATATTTTGTAAAATGGACCACTCTGCAATAGTGGTCCATCATCCAAATAATATATTGTCAACAATTATGAGGTGGATAACCCATTTATGATTAGAAACTATAACCTTACGAATAATTCCTTTGTCCCTAACATCCTTCAATTTCCTACTCATCGTATGAATTGCCATAAGAAAGAGTAAGGGTGAAAATGAACAACCTTGTATCAACCCCGATAGGTTGTGAAAAAATTTAAAGGAGGACCATTAATAATTAGAAGAAAAAAATTAGTACATCTTATACAACTCATAATCCATCTATAGTTCTTTGAACTCATACCCATTTTAATCATGATCGATAATAGAAATTCCCAATAAATGCAATCATAACCTTTGATCAAATGGAGCTTAAGGAGGCAAGATTTTTATGCATTGAAATCAATGGAATGGATAAGATCTTGTGCAATTCCGATAACGTCTTGTAACTATTTCCCTTCCATAAAGCTGAATTTTTCCTATGTGATAAATTTTTACAAGGTTGGGTTAATCCTTCTTGCAATCAGTTTTTAAATAACTTTATAAATTTAATTACAAAGTGATAAGGGTGTATAGTTAGCAAATTTCGATGGATTATTCTTCTTGGGTATCAACATTATAAAATTGGAAATGATATCCCCTGTGATATACCCCCTATATCTACTTTTCTCTGCCACCTACAACAAATCTAAGCATCAAATCCTTAAATAAAATGAAAAATTTGAACCCCCACCCACCCAGTCCAGGCCTCTTATCCTTTGCACATTATTTCATGGAATCCAAGAGTTTTGTAATACCCCCAGTTTCTATGCTTTTTAATTGAAAATTGAATAAGTCCAAAGGGGAAGTGGACCCCAATGGATAACTAGTGTGTGGATTTATTTTAATTTTAATTAATATAAAAACATGGAAAATTTATGTGTGCAATGACTAGATTGAGAATGGAGATCTGAAACCTAAATCCATGAGGATGTGGATAAGGTGATGAGACTTTCCCATCCCTTCCAGAAATACTTGGAAGAAATATTACCAAAAATTAGATTTGGAGATGAAACATATAATTTCCCCAATGAAGAGGAAAGTAATAGGGAAGAGGAATAAAAAGTTGTAAAAGCAGTTTAGACAGCTTTAAAGTGTCTCAATGAGGGAAAGACTAGGCAAAGAAAGAAGAAAGCATCCTGAAATTTCTGGATGCAGAAATTGTAAAAAGGCTTGGGAAAGCACAGCTTAAATAAGCTGCTCTAGGATAGACAAAGGGTTGTCTATCACTGGAAGAAAAGGTCTCAGCTCAGAGGTGAGTTATGAAGAAAGAACTCTAAGTTTGGGAGGACTAGTCATAGAAATTGGTATGCACACTAAACTAGTTTATTTCAGATTTATTTAACCTTAACCTATGGGTAACTAAATTCTCCAATTGAGGAATGAGTAAAGACCATGGAAAAGTGACTGTGCTCAGGTAAATAGATTTTGTTTGAATCAAGTAAATTAAATTCTGACATACTGAGTTACCAAGTACCCATACATTTAACAAATTTTTATAAAGGAGAAATTCTGCAATTTGTATAGTTGTATGGGAGTAGTCTGATGAGACCCATCTACTAGAATGTCTAAACCTGTAATAGATTTAAATCTGGAGATTAGTATCTCACAGAGAAGTTATTAATTATGTCTAGTAAAATAAAATGCTATTAGTAATTGTTTTAAATTGTCTATACCTATTCATGAGAAATATAAACTCAGATGCAAAACAAAAATTTACTAAAATGAAATGAACACTGATATATTTTGGTTATTATACCACTGTTATAATTATTTCGTAGAAAATACAATATGAAATCAGTGAACTTTTTTTACAATCCATTCTAGTACCACATAAAATATCAGTGATGTAAAATAGAGAAGAAAAGTGAAGGAAGTAAGGTACTGAACATTAAGAATTAATCCATGTATACTATACATAATATGCAAGTAGTATAAACCAATAAATTCCATTTTAATTAGTGGTCAATACTTTGATTTATAAACTGTGTTTCCTTGGTTGTTATAGAAATAAAATGGACAAAATTATGTACAGAACTGATATAACATTTATATAGCAGTACTGAGTCGTATCAGAAATTATGCAAGGACATAAAATATTTCCATATTGCATAATTTAAATAAGTTATTATAAAAGTAAAGAAGAGCTGGATATATATATATATATATATATATATATTCATTCTGCATATATACTAAATCAATACAAAGGAACCATTTTCATTATAATCTTATCAGCATATTTTCACAGCAGAAATGTAAAAGAAACAAATTAGGAACTGATAAATGAATCTAGTATTGCTATAAAGCTGATAGTCTAGTAGAACCTTTATAGTATGAACTGAGAACTGGTATACTACTTCAGGAAATTTTGTAATTTCACTAGAACTCTATAGTACATAAATAGCAGAAGTGATAGATTCTTATTTTGAAACTATAATACAATCCTGTGTAAAAGGGTGTAAATAGATGATTAAGACAGTGAAGTGAAATACCAAGAGGTAGTAAATGTAAAAATGAAACCATGCCAATCATGAAACTAATTCAAAATCACAGTCCATGTATACATGAAAGAATAGTGACCTTACAGTTAAACGAGTGTCAATTTTTATGTCAACTTCAACATAGCCAAATATGCGAATATAATTAAATGAGTCCTAATATAGATTAACATAAACAATAAGGAATCCAACTAAGGTCGATTGAAACACTACACTCCGCACAAAATGTTGAAGAAAAACCTGTGTAGAAGTAGTAAATTATGTTCATAAATTGGAAGAGTTCCAAAGAAGAAAATGCCGAACTCGAAGTGAACAAAAGGGAGAGATTTATTACCTGTACATTTCAACATGGGAAATATTGGCTACATTTGTAATTCATATTCGGATATGGTAAAACGAAAACATGATAATACATAGGTAACATAGTAAAACGAAAGAAGAATTTGAAGGGATGAGATAGCGAAATTACCTGTTGAAAACGAAGATGGGAAAACGAGAACAGAGGTCGATGATATTAGATTTTCCAAGACCATGCTTCATTTGCAGGCATGAATTATCCATGAACCTCAATGTATTGACAATATATATATATATATATATATATATATATATATATATATAAATTAAATTTTCTAGAATATTGTTATTAGCAATAGAAAATCGAACCCAGAACAATATAATGGGCCTATTCTAAAATTTCATAGATGAGAAATCGAATGGTTGCTAGGGTGGACGTCGAACGTTACCTTGGGATACTGTGATATATATATATATATATATATATAAACCATTGCCTACGTTTTCAACCACAAATAACTCTGCAACAGAATCTACCACAGAGGTAAAAATTAGTGAATAAGAATTTCTCTCTATTGCAAAGAAATAATAACAAAACAAAATGACATTTTCTTATCGACATGATTTGTAGAAATGATGGATGTTGGGAGATTTCAAATAGAGGAAGAAAATTTGAACCAATGAGTAAGGGCCGAGTAATGAAATTTCAATTTGGTGAGAAGAATAAGTCAAACAACATATCAGGCAACCACAAAAACAATATAGTTTTACAGTGAAGATAAAATAATAAATATTACCAGTTATACATAAAGGAGAAACCAGACTGTGAGGTGTGGAGATGATCCATAGCCACTGTGTGTAAAATTTTTGGAAGGGAGACGAAACCCAATTCAAAAGAGAATGGAAAGAATGGAATTCAACATGAAAATCCACATTTAAAAACCCATCGCCATGGAAAAACCCTAACTCTTCTTGTCCATACACGTGTCGTCAGATGAATGCATACCATTCGGATCGATGAGTTAAGGATGAATAACCCAAGATATTATGAATGCATACAAGACAAATTGAGTGAAGAGTCCCAGTCTCATAAATGGCATAAACATTAGAGAGTACTTCCGAATCCATTTGAGATTTCACTGGGCTCGAGGATTCAATTTTAAGAGCTGGCTTCATTTAATAGCTATTAACCTTGTCATAAAAGTTCATACCTACATTAAATCCACTGTACCAGAATGATATGACTTACCTTCAAGGACCATACATTGATCTTTCTCAGAGTATGTATTCCAAGCCAACCCTAAATGTGGCTTAGTTAATTCACGAGTTAATTTAAGACTGAAATTAATAAGCCAGAAACTATATCAATTGAATTGATATTACCTTAGGGAGGAGATAGTAATGATAGTAATGCTAGTATAAAGGTTAAAAATTATTTCATGCATATATGTGAAATTCGAAATTTTACCTCCGCATAGAAAGCTTTCACTTAGGAAATGTGTAGATGTGGGTTTAGGGGTGTAGAAAAATGTGTAGTGATAAGTTGGGTTACATTAAGAGTATTTAATTTAAATACTTCTATTGCATATATATATATATGGAAATGCATATTTATACATGTATATGTCCATAAACTCTACAATTGTTACTTCATGTAAATTATGAAGCGGGGGGAGAAACTATTTTATAAAGTGTTAAGGGTGTTAAGTTGTGGGGGCCATAAATTAAGGTTACAAGGATATTGAAAATACTAACCATTAAAAGATGAAAATAAGAAGGTTAGCAGTTGATAAACCTTCTGTCAATTTTAATTGAAGGAAAGTTTAGTCATTTGGTTTACTATTTAATGAAAAATCTAGTGATTCTAACAGGTAAAAGGAAAAAGAAAAATTGTGAATGAGAAATAGTACAAATTCTATCAGAGAATTAGCTAAAACACTGGGCAAACTATGTGCTCACACAAAAATATATGCTGCTGTAAAACTTTATGAAGTTTAAAATTTTGCTAATGTTAATTTTTTGAACTGTGAACAGTATTAAAGTGTACAGCTACGAACCATGACTGAAGGGGACGAGCTGTATGTAGATCTGGATGGTGGAGAAAACACGCCAGATCCAAATGCTCCATTGATGGCTATGTTGCATAGAATGAAACGAGAAATGGCACAACTTAAAAGGCACAATGACAGGCTATCTTTAGCCAGCGAGGAGCAAGACAGACTCATACGAGAATTTACTTCATGGAACATTCAAGAGGGTGAAGGTTCTTGAAGGAAGAGAAATAGGAGAGTCAATTTCTCAGAAGATTCTAAGGAATATGACGCCACTAGACAGTATTCTAGACAAAAGAAGGAATTACAGGGTGAATTCTAGAAAATTAAACCTCCCTCCTATGATGGAGAAAAAGAGGAAGATGCTGAAGCATGGCTTCTGAACATGACAAAGTACTTTCAAGTTTACAAATATGAAAGTAACTTAAGAACTAGGCTGGATATTTATCAGCTACAAGGTAAGGCTACCTTGTGGTGGGAGGAAACAAAGATGGTTCATCCTATTCATGAGAAAATGGTGACTTGGGAAGATTTTCAAGTCAAGTTTAAAAATCGATACTTGAATGAACGCTACTATAACGACAAGGAAAAAGAGTTTCATGAACTCAGATTGGGACAACTCGCTATTGATGAGTTTGTTACGAAGTTCAAAAATATGTTACGCTATGTGCCTTATATCAGAGAGGAGAAGGCAAATGTATAGAGGTTTCTAAATTGTCTTCCCACTGTTTAGAGAGAAAATATAGAGTTTAATGACCCAAAAATGATGGATGAGATGGTGAGTAAAGCCAGACTGTGTTACCAAAAATTCAAGGGTAAGACAGAACAAGGAAAGAATTGGTCAAACAAAGGTGATTTCAGTGGAAAGAAACAAAAACCAGCCTATCTAAAAAAGTTTGGGAGAAACCACCAGAGAAAGAAGTTTAGTAAAATGGGGGAAAATCAGACTTCCCAATCTCAAACTGGGTCCAAACCAATGAATGGAAATAACAAGAGGAAAGGGATTGTTAAAATGAAAGAACCTTTGAAGTGTTGGGGTTGTGGAGAACCTCATTTGTTAAGGGCCTGTCCACACAGAAATATCCAGACAGTGCAAGTATTGCGTGAGGCCACTACAGTAAATGATGTAGCCAGGAACATCCCCAAAATCAGTGCTTCCTTAGAAGATCATCAAGAAGAACACCAGTCCACCATGGTTGAGATGGAAGGTATGAATGTTGACCAATCTGTTATAGTTTTAATAGATCCAAGTGCATCTTTGAGTTATATTAGTACTCAGATGGTAGAAAAATGAAAATTAAAGTCAAAGAAGTTTCAACATTCTTGGCTAGTACAGTTAGCCACTGGTACAAAACAAAAAGTGACTCACAAGTTACCTCAAACAACGATTAATCTGAATGGATACCAAACAGAATTAAATTTAAACATTCTTCCATTAGGGTCTTATGATGTCCTGATAGGGATGGACTTGTTAAAAAACAAAAAGCTATAATGAATTTCTTAGACAAGACCTTACATTGCATTGATAAGAAGGGAAAACCTATAATAATCAAAGGGAAGCCTAAACCCATATCTGTGAGGCAAATCCCAACCCTTTAGTTAAAGAGAATTGATAGAAAAGGGTATCAGGTCTATTCTGTAGATTTAGAAGAGTTAGGATATCAAATAGAAGAAAATTTGCTAGAAACAGTACCAGTGATAAGAGAATTTAAAGATTTTTTCCCGGATGAAATCCCTCATCTGCCCCCCAAGAGAGAGATCTATTTTTGAATTGATTTAGTGCCGGGAGAAACTCTAGTTTCTAGAGGTGAATATATAATGAGCACTCCTAAATTAATGGAGTTAAAAATGCAGCTACAAGAACTGCTAGACAGAGGTTACATCTAACCGAGCATATCCCACTGGGGAGCACTGGTGCTATTTTTGAAAAATAAAGATGGTACATTCCATATGTGTATTGATTACCATCAGTTGAAAAAACTGACAATCAAAAATATATATCCCTTGCCTAGGATAGATGACCTCTTTGATCAGGTTAGAGGGGCAACTATGTTTTCCAAGATTGATTTAAGGACTGGTTACCATCAATTAAGAACTAAAGACGACTATATCAACAAGATAGAATATAGAACCCGGTATGGACACTAAAAATTTTTGGTTCTACCATTTGGGTTGACTAATGCACCCAACACTATTATGTGTTTAATGAATAGTGCCTTCAATAAATACTTAGACAAGTTTGTACTAGTATTTATTGAAGACATTTTAATCTATTCAAAAATCGAAGTGGAGCATCAAGAACACCTCAGGATTGTATTAAAAACTCTGAGAGAAAATAAATTGTATGCTAAATTTAGAAAATGCGAATTTTTCAAAGATAAAATTCAATAATTAGGGCATATAATTTTTCAAAAAGGGTTTGCTATAGACCCAGAAAAGATAAAAGAAATCATAGAATGGCCTGTACCTACTGATGTATCTGCTATAAGATATTTTATGGGAATTGCAGGATTTCATCGGAGGATTGTAGAGCGATTTTCAGCCTTAGCCTACCCCATTACTTCCATGAAAAGGAAGGGAGTAAAATTTGAATGGACTGAAAAATGCCAAAATAGTTTTGAGCAATTAAAACTGAAACTTACTACAACACCTATTCTAAAGATTGCTGATCCAAATTTGGAGTTTGTAGTATGCACAGATGCTTGTGGAGAGGATTAGGGGGAGCATTATTACAAGAAAATTATGTTATAGCTTAAGAATCTAGAAACATTAAGAAACATGAACAGAATTACAGTGTTTATGATCTTGAGTTAGATGCTGTAATACACACTCTTAAGACGTGGAGACACTATCTTCTAGGAAAGAAATTTGTGCTGATGATAGATCACATTAGTCTAAAGTATTTCTTCACTCAACCAGACCTAAATGCTAGACAAGCTAGGTGGTTGTATTTCCTGAGTTAATTTGACATGGAAATAAGCAACATCAAAGGTAAAGAAAACAAAATTGTTGATGCCTTAAGTAGAAATTCCTGGCAAAGTATAAGTGACATTGGGAGTAGTGTCAACTTTAACTTGGAGGGATTAGCTCAAAGGGTAGTGGATCAAGACCAAAGCTATGAAAAACTTCAGACTCAAATGATGAGAAAGGGAAGGAAAGTGTATACACAAAATCATAAGGGGATAATTTTCTATAGAGATAGATTGTACATCCCTAATGTAAACTCTTTAAAGAAGGAAATTCTAGATGAATATCACAAAAAGCCTTATTCTGGACATCGTGGATACCAGAAATTACTCACAGCTTTGAAAAAGAATTTATTTTGGCCTGGAATGAAGAAGGATGTAGTAAGTTACTTGGCCAGATGCATTGAATGTCAACAAGTAAAAATTGAACATCAACATCCAGCTAGATTGCTAAATCCTTTACTGATTTCGGAATGGAAATGGGAAACTGTTTCTATTGACTTAATAACTGGTCTACCAAGAACCAAATATCAGCATGACTCTGTGATGGTTGTAGTGGAAACTTTAACTAAAGTTGCTCACTTTATACCAGTTCATTCCACTTTTGGGACAGCCTAGGTAGCAAATGTGTTCATGAAAGAGATTATGAGACTACATGGGGTTCCTAAAATGATAATTTCAGATAGAGACCCAAAGTTCACTGCAGCTTTTTGGAGGAGCTTATTTAGAGGCATGGGTACTAAACAAAATTTTAGTACTGCCTACCACCCCCAAACTGATGGTCAAACTGAAAGGACAAACCAAATTTTAGAGGATATGTTAAGAACGTATGTGATGGATAGGCCAACCAAATGGGAAGACTACTTGCACTTAGTATAATTTTCCTATAACAACAGCTACCAAACTTCCATAAAGATGAGTTTGTTTGAAGCACTTTATGGCAAAAAGTGCCACACTCTCTTAATTTGGAGCCAACCTGAAGATAAACTAGTACTTAGCCCAGAAGCTTTGCAGAAAATGGAAAAAGTGGTAAAACGGATTCAGAAAAATATCACAATAGCTCAGGACAGACAAAAAAGTTATGTAGACAAAAAGAGAGTTCACCGAGAGTTCAGTGTGGGTGATCATGTATATTTGAGGATTAAGCCTAAGAAGAGAACTTTGCACACTCGCAGTTGTGCAAAATTAGCTCCATGATATTGTGGACCGTTTCAAGTGATGGAAAGAGTGGGACCAGTGGCCTATAAATTGGCCTTACCCACTCATATTAAATTTCATGATGTGTTTCATGTCTCTTTATTAAAAAAATATGTGAATGATGCTGCTCACGTTATTGATTGGAATGTGATCCAGGTGGAACTAGAAGGGGAATTA
This sequence comes from Pinus albicaulis, assembly GCA_034641835.2. Taxonomy (NCBI): domain Eukaryota; kingdom Viridiplantae; phylum Streptophyta; class Pinopsida; order Pinales; family Pinaceae; genus Pinus; species Pinus albicaulis. Next base: position 159,198,695 of record CM076572.1, on the reverse strand, counting down.
CTACCAGAGCCGCTTCAAATCTTGGAGCGTGAAGAAATTGAACATCGAAACCAGATAGTATCCTAAGTAAAAGTGCAATGGAGGCACTTTACAACCGAAGATGCTACTTGGGAACAAGAAGATGAGATGATGGAAAAATACCCATCATTGTTTACACAATGAATTGTTTAAGTTTATTTTGTCAACACCGAGGACGGTATTTGTTTTTAGAGGGGGAATATGTAATACCCCCAGTTTCTATGCTTTTTAATTGATAATTGAATAATTCCAAAGGGGAAGTGGAGCCCAATGGAGAATTAGTGTGTGGATTTATTTTAATTTTAATTAATAAAAATAAATGGAAAATTTATGTGTGCAATGACTAGATTGAGAATGGAGATATGAAACCTAAATCCATGAGGATGTGGATAAGGTGATGAGACTTTCCCATCCCTTCTAGAAATCATTGGAAGGAATATTACAAAAAATTAGATTTGGAAATAAAACATCTAATTTCCCCAATGAATAGGAAAGTAATTGGGAAGAGGAAGAAAAAGCTGTAAAAGCGGAAAAGATAGCTTTAATGTACCTCAATGAGGGAAAGCCTAGGAAAAGCAAGAATAAAGCATCCTGAAATATCTGGACACAGAAATTGGAAACATCCTTGGGAAAGCATAGCTTAAATAAGCTACTCCAGGATAAACAAATGGTTGTCTATCACCGGAATAAAAGTTCTCAGATCGAGGGTGAGTTACGAAGATATAACTCTAAGGTTGGGAGGACTAGTCATAGAAATTGGTATGCACATTGAACTAGTTTATTTCAGATTTATTTAACCTTAACCTATGTGTAAATAAATTCTCCAATTGAGGAAGGAGTAAAGACCATGGAAAAGTGACTATGCTCAGGTAAATATTTTTTTTTTGAATCAATTAAATTAAATTATGATATACTAAGTTACCAAGTACCCATACATTTAACAGATTTTTATAAAGTAGAAATTCTGCAATCTGTATAGTTGTATGGGAGTAGTCTGATGAAACCCATCTACCAGAATGTCTAAACTTGTAATAGGTTTAAATTTGGAGATCAGTATCTCACAGAGAAGTTATTAATTATGTCTAGTAAAAGAAAATGCTATTAGTAATTGTTTTAAATTGTCTATACCTATTCATGAGAAATCTAAACTCAGATGCAGAACAAAATAATTACTAACTAGAAATTAACACTGATATATTTTGGTTATTATACCATTGTTATAATTATTTCATAGAAAATACAGTATTAAATAAGTGAAGTTTTTTTATAAGACATTCTAGTACCACAAAAAAGATCAATGATGTAAAATAGAGAATAAAAGTGAAGGTAGTAAGGTAATGAACATTAAGAATTAATCCATGTATACTGGACAGAATATGCAAGTAGTAGAAACCGATAAATTCCATTTTAATTAGGAGTCAGTACTTTGATTTATAAACTATGTTTCCTTGGCTGTTATAGAAATAAAATGGATAAAATTATGTACAGAACTGATATAACATTTACGAGGATATAGAATATTTCCATATTTTCATTCTCCATATATACTAAATCAATACAAAGGAACCATTTTCATTATAATCTTATCAGTATATTTTCACAGCAGAACTGTAAAAGAAAAAAAGTAGGAATTGATAAATGAATCTAATGTTGCTTTAAAGTTGATAGTCTAGTAGAACCTGTATAGTATGAATTGAGAATTGGTCTACTAATTCAGGAAATTATGTAAGTTCACTAGAACTCTATAGTACATAAATAGCATAAGTGGGAGATTCTTATTTTGAAACTATAATACAATCCTGTGTAAAAGGGTGTAAATATATGATTAAGACGGTGAAGTGAAATACCAAGAGGTAGTAAATGTACAAGCGAAACCATGCCAATCATGGAAACGAAATCAAAATCATAGTCCATGTATACATGAAATAATAGTAGCCTCATGGTTAAACGAGTTTCAATTTTTAAGTCAACTTCAACATAGCCAAATAGGCGAATATAATTAAATGAGTCCTAATATAGATTAACATAAACAAGCAGGAATCCGACTAAGCTCGAGTGAAACACTACACTCCGCACAAAACATTGAAGACCAACCTGTGTAGAAGTAGTAAATTATGTTCGCAAATTGGAAGAGTTCCAAAGGAGAAAATGCCGAATTCGAAGTGAACAAAAGGGAGAGATTTATTACCTATACATTTGAACATGGGAAAGATTAGCTAAATTTCTAATTCATATTCGGATATGGTAAAACGAAAACATGATAATACATAGGTAACATAGTAAAACGAAAGAAGAATTTGAAGGGACGAGATAGCAAAATTACCTGTCGAAAACGAATATGGGCAAATGGGAATAGAGGTCGATGGTATTTAATTTTCCAAGATCGTGCTTCATTTGTAGGCCTGTGTTATCTATGAACCTCAATGTATTGACAATATATATATATATATATATATATATATATATATATATATATATATATATATATATATATTAAATTTTCTGGAATATTATTATTTCCAATAGAAAATCAAACCCAGAACAATATAATGGGACTATTCTAAAATTTCGTAGATGAGAAATTGAATGGCTGCCAGGGTGGATGTTGAACATTACCTTGGGATACTGTGATATATATATAAACCATTTCCTACATTTTCAACCACAAATAACTCTACAACAGAATCTGCCACAGAGAGCAAAATTAGAGAATAAGAATTTCTCTCTGTTGCAAAGGAATAATAACAAAACAAAATGACATCTTCTTATGGGGAGGATTTATAGAAATGATCAACGTAGAGAGATTTAAAATTGAGGAAGAAGATTTGAACTAGTGATTAAGGGCTTAGTAATGAAATTTCAATTTGGTGAGATGAATAAGTCAAACAACGTATCAGGCAACCAAAAAACTAGTATAGTTTTACAGTGAAGATAAAATAATAAATCTTACAAGTTATACATAAAGGAGAAACCAGACTGTGAGGTGTGGAGATGCTCCATAGCCACTGTGTGTAAACGTTTTGGAAGGGAGACAAAACCCATTTCAATAGAGAATGGAAAGAATGGAATTCAACGTGAAAATCCACATTTAAAAACCCATCGCCGTGGAAAAAACCTAACTCATCTTGTTCATACACGTGTCGCCATACGAATGCATACCATTCAGATCGATGAGTTAAGGATGAATAACTCGAGATATTGCGAATGAATACAAGACGAATTTAATGAAGAGTCCCAGTCTCATAAATGCCATAAACATTAGAGAATGCTTCCGAATCCGTTTAAGATTTCACTGGGCTCGAGGATTCAATTTTAAGATCTGGCTTCATTTAATATCTATTAACCCTATCATAAAAGTTCAGACCTACGTTAAATCCACTATACCAGAACGATATGACTTACCACCAAGGACCATATGTTGATCTTTCTCGGAGTATGTATTCCAAGACAACCCTAAACGTGTCTTAGTTAATTCATGAATTAATTTAAGACCTAAATTAATAAACCAGAAACCATATCAATTTAATTGATATTATGTTAGGGAGGAGATAGCAATGATATTAATGCTAGTATAAAGGTTAAAAAGGATTTCATGCATATATGTGAAATTCGAAATTTTACCTCCACATAGAAAGATTTCACTTAGGAAATGTGTAGATGTGGGTCTTAGGGGCCTAGAAAAATGTGTAGTGATAAGTTGGGTTAGATTAAGAGTCTTTGCTTTAAATACTTCTATAGTATATATATATATATATATATATATATATATATATATATATATATATGGATGGAATGCAGATAAGTATATGCATATGTCCATAACTTAAATTATATTTAATAAATTATGAAGGAGGGGGGTGGGGGAACTATTTTATAAAGTGTTAAGGGTGTTAATTTGTGGGGGCCATAAATTAAGGTTACAAGGATATTGAAAATACTAACCATTAAAATATGAAACTAAGAAGGTTAGTATTTGATAAACCTTCTGTCAATTTTAATTGAAGGAGAGTTTTGTCATTTGGTTTAGTAGTTAATGAAGAATCTAGTGATTCTAACAGGTAAAAGAAAAAAGAAAAAAAGTGAATGAGAAACAGTACAGGTTTCTCACTGGTGGGCATTTGGACCATTTTTTGATTTTCCTCCTCAGTAATCATATTAGGAATGAGATCAATAAATGTAGCTTTATCTACATATCCATGGTTTCTAGCTGAAAATTTCCCCTTAAAATGTGATGGAACCTTGTTCCATGGTATCTTGTGTATTGTATAAGTTCCCATCTACATTCCTTATTTTACTTATATAAATTAGTTGATTTATAATCTTCAACTTCCTGTGAAAATATTTGGTATTTCTATCTCCTGCCTCTATCCATAATACCCTGCCTTTTTGTTGGATATCCTCTTCCTACCCTTTCAAAATTTCACTCCTTTGTCCCTCCAATGCAATAATTTTTTTTCGATAATCCTTAGTGAAATAGAGAGGTTCATTAATATCACTCAATATCTTCAATCTCATATAACAGTTTAAACTCTTCCCTTTTCATGATGTTGATCCATATGTGAGTCTCAACATTGAGTATTTTAAGTTGCTGATGCATGGATTCCATCGGGGATGAGGAAAGAGACCAAGGAGAATTATTCCATACTTTTTAAACGAGTTATTTTTAATTCGTCATTAACAAAAACTGAGGGTTAAATTTAAATGGGTATGCACTCCTTTCATCTAACCATTTCCAGTATATCATAATCAGTAAATGGTCCGATATGTGCCAAAGGGATAATGGAGGATTATACCTCCACAAAAATGTTCAATAAAATCTGAATTAAAATAAATTTTTCTAAGTGCTTAGAAATACCCTCACCTCTGGACCTTTCATTCCTCCATGTTGGGGCCAAAATATCTAGCCCAACATCTACCAATGCATGAGATTCCATCCATCCTTTGGTAAAGGCTGAAAGTGTGTCTTCCTTAGCCTTATCACCCCATATTTCTGATGCACCCAAAGAAAAATTCAAATCCCCTTCCATAATAAATGAACTAAGACATAAAATACCCAAATGAACCACTCCTTCCCAATATCTCTTACGACCAACATATGACACATGATAATTTTTTATTTTGATCCTATGACAACATCCCGACATGTAGCCCGTTAATAGGATACCTACATAGGTACGGTAAGCCTTCAGTTTGAAATGTCTAGGATTCCACACAACCCCCAATCCTTCTGATAATCCAATAGCATTAGTTGCACATATATGCCAACCGAGACAAAACCTTAACATATCTCCCCAGTATTTGTCACTTTTCAGCGTTGTTTCTTGTAATATTATCAAAGACGACTAATATGTATGCAATAATCCATGAAGAGAGACGATTTTGGATGCAGCTTCCATACCCCAGATTTTTAATGAAATTAAAATCATGGAGGCACGCCAAAGACAGGTCTATCCCCTCTAAGGACTCGAGTGTCATTAATGTCAGAAATTGATACCTTCCCCACCTAGAAGGCCTCATTAATGGAAAAAGGTTGACCTTGAAAACCCATCCACAAAACTAGATAAAATTCAAGGCTATTACATTATGACACCTTATTAAATCTTGGGGTCCTTTTCTTCTTGTGAGTGACATTTTGAAAAGTATTCAAACCCCCTGAATCCTTTAAAGGCTCGAAAAACGACCTTTTAATAACCATAGGCTCCATATCCTTGGATGTTCGCAATAATGCAAAAACATCATCGTCAAGATAGGGTGAGGGAATAAAATCAATGATTCTTTCAATGACCAAAGATATACAGGGAAAAATAGACACATAATGAACATAATTAACACCATGAATACTTTCAATCCCATACATATCAAGAATTCTAGGAGACATACAAGATTTTAAAACAATTTGATTATGGGAATGTGATCCCACATCGGCCCCATACAGTTTATCTAAACCCCTCACAGGTCGGTCGAAGATAATAGATTAAGAAGGGATGAAAATATTATCAACCTCACAAGAGGAAGTGAATTTTTCATTCATGACATCAGAAAATACCACACAATCAACCTGAGAGCGATTCTAATTATGATTGTCACTAGCGTTTGACAAATTTTCATTCATAATATCAGAAAAAACCACATAATAAACCTTCAAGGTTCGAATTAACTTGAAGATGGTCACTGATGAATTTTGTTCTATACTTTAGGATCGGGGGCCACCTCCCCTAAACACATATCATTGCTTATCTACCTGAAATCCTTAGGTGATGCCATTTCCACACTAATGATTTATCACTTATCCTTTTGATGCTAGGCTGAGAAGTATTTTCCCTCAACACCAATGGTGGTTGACCAGAAAAAGCCTTCTAAATTTTTTTCTTAGACATCAATACCCTATGTTGCAGCATTTTATTTTGTGGGGAGAGAAATACAATATTCAAATCATCTCGAGAGCTGAAATTCAATGCACAATGTGCATGAAGCAAATTCCTAGACCCAACAGACTAAACAACCTCACACTCTACCCGTATGGGCACCTGAATTAGCTTTTCGTCCGATGGATATGTGCTTTCCTACATGAGTGCCAGATTTCCTCCAAGGCATTCTGTATCTAGTCGTCCTTTATTACCACTTAATGCCACCTTGTTCCCATATAATGCCACCTCACCCATAGCACAGAATGACTACCGAGAGTGGACTCTGGAGGTGATAAAAAATGACAATGTAACCCTCAAAATTCATAATGTTACTGCTATGTTATCTGATCTGATCACTGACATAAATTATTGCGAAAATAAGGTTTGAGCACTGAAAAATATTAGAACAAAAAAAATCCCAGATATTGTTAAAAACTTCCACGATATTGAATCATAAAATCATCGGAAATTCTCTCAGTAGTATGATTGAAACGTGGTAGGATGGAATGGTACCAACCATAAATAATTGGATCCAAATAACACGCCAATAAAGTGACACCACACCACTTACCCCACAAAGGATTACAACCAAAGACAACGCCAGATCCCAAGAGGTATGGGTCAATTAATTCTCTACGGACCATATTTTCTTAATGTTGAAAGAATTTCTGAATCCTATATTTCAAAAAATATCCAAACTAAGTGGGCCTTCAAATACCTTTTAACACATAATCCTCTCCACACTTCCTAGTCATCCAATCCTGCAATTTCCAACACTACATATATCCTTCAGCCCCAATGTTGGGAAAAATACTGAGAGGGGGGGGAGAATCAGTATTTAGTGCAGACAATAAAACATTGATATTTATTTCTTAAAAACCATACGCTACTTTCCTGAAGCAAACCCGCATATATACGCGGATATCCTTTACAGAACTCGCGTATATCCAGTGATCTAATTATGCATTTAGTTCTTGTCTTAGATCATTACTCATTCGTCAGATATTTAGAAAACAGTAAACAAGTGCAGGAAGAACAAAATAATCATCACACATAAGAAACCACATGAACACCAGGATTTTTACGTGGAAACCCAATTCGGGAGAAAACCACCGCTGACGTTGTCTCAGTCTTCAATTTTTATTAATAAGAAAACTTCTTACAACATGTACTGGTGCAGACTCATACCAGTACACAGGCACCCACCTGTAGAAGGCTACAACCTTCTTCTCGTTTACCAGCCTCTCCTGGAAGGGAGCAACAACCCCGTGCTCTCGTTTACCAGCCTCACCTGGAAGGGAGCTACTACCCCTGATATTATCACCAGCCTCTACTGGCAGAAAGATTCTACTTTCAGACTGAAGGTTTCAACCCTCAGATCCACTGCAGACCACATTTCATCAATTTTCAAATTGGATCAAACAGCTCCAACACAACCCTTTACTTTTCAATAAACAACCTTTTCCTAATGCATCAAACAGAACAGTGAAACCATTGTAACTAGAATATCAGAGATAACCCAGACTTCAGAATAAATATGCAGAAACACTTTCAACCTTGAGCAACCATAAGATCAGATATCATACGTGCTTTTATTTAATCAGACCCGCGTATATACGCACTTTTGATGAAGTGAACCCACGTATACATCTGTGAATTTACCATAATAACCCTAACTGTACATACGCGACTTTGTTGAAACAGATCCGCGTATATATGCTCTTTTCACGAACTGAACCTGCGTATAGATATATAAAAGATAAACTTTGCAAAACAGATCAGATCTATGAACTTGCCTAGATTTCTTCAAGTTCTTCAGCAGATTTGCGCCAGGTCTTCATCACTTCTTTTCAAATCATCCAAGAGATTCACCATTTCTAGATCTAGATATCTTTAACCATGTTCATAAATGCATCATAGATTCAGATCTATCAATTAAGAGCAGAGTTCAACCATGCAGATATAATTCAGAGTGAAGTATTCATTAAATCCTAGACACTTGCACACCCATGCACAATGATTTTCTTCTCCTTATATAGATTTGGCCTTCATCAATACCATGAGTCAAAAGCACATCACTTCCGATGGTATTCCTAGACGGGATCAAATAGACAATCCAACACTCAATACAATGGGTCAATACCATGGTAGTAACCCCTGGTTTTACATATTTAGAGCCCAATTGAGCATACACAACTTGGCACGTTATTTCCCACGTGCATACATGACTTCCTGTAGACAAACTCGCGTATGCCTTGTGACATACACTTTTCATCACTGTTTTGGCCTATTCTGGAAATTATTTCTTCTGCACCTTCTATAGTGATTGTAGATACATCAGATGTATATCATTCACAAGCTCATCAAGAACAACTTCATTAAGTAGGTTGCCATCATCTTCATCAAGTGGGTTGCCATCAAGGACAACACTTAGCATCATATTTCCAACAATCTCCCCCTTTGGACTTGATGGCAACCACGATGGAGTTTGAGCACCAGAACAAATAGATATATTGATTATAATCATTATAAAACAACCACGTTACTCTGCCCTTATTCAAACACCATGCCACTCTCCCCCTTTGACATCAAGGGCAAAGGGCGGATCAAACCAACAAGGTTTTTCCTTCTCAAGTTACCATGCTCCCCCTGAGTTCAAGCCGAATCTTCAAACATATTTTTCAATGAAGTACATGACACTATGATCTTTCCTATTAACAAGGACTCATACTTACATCAAAGATCCAACCAAGTGGATTTACATATGTGACCCAAGTACCCAACCACGCGGGTTTACACATTTTGACTCAATTACCCAACCAAATGGGTTTACAAAACTGAACAAGCCCTTTACATGGCTGAATATTACAATTTACATCATAGGTCATAACCTTTTCATCAAATTACACATATTACTTTTATAACCAATACCAAAAGGACCTCAAGAGAGACATCATATTTCAGAATCATCATACTGCCAAAAATGCATTACACCTAGCAAGGCTAATGATCCCCCTGAAATTTTACAACCAATGCATCCTTTCCAAGTGACCAAAACTCCCCCTTAGCTTGTGCATCCTGAACACTTTCAACAGCAAATCATCAAGGCATCTTCTCCCAATATCAGAGAAAGAAACAAAAATATAAGATCTGAAGCACGTTTTAGAGACTAAATGTAAAGATGGCACTGTAGTTTCATAAATGGGAAATGGCTGACTCCCAAAAAACACCCTCAACAACCAACCATACGTGTGGTTTTCTCGTGTATGAATCTCGATATGCGATCGCTATCTGAAACCTGTATCCAATTTAATCTTCCGAATTTAGAAGATTTTCTCTTCTCGACCGCAGACTACTCCCAGCTTCTATCTTAGATATTCAAATGCTTCCCTGGGCAGAGGTTTGGTAAAGATATCAACACCTTGTTCTTTGGAGGGAACATACTCCAACTTCACCTTTTGTTCAAGCACTTGTTCATGTAAGAAGTGATACTTGATGGAATGTGCTCTGTATTCTAATGTGCAACTTGATTTCTTGATTCTTTGAGATACATCGAGGAACTTGTGTTATCACACATAATGGAGATATGAGATGTACATTTGATTTAAAATCTTGTAAGGCTTGCATCATCCAAAAGGAGTTGAGTGCACAAGATGCGCAACCACATATTATGCTTCTCCGCTATAGATAAGGTAACAGAATTTAGCTTCTTTCTGAACCAAGATACTAATCGGGGCCCCATATAGAATGCACCACCACTAGTGATGTTTTGATCATCAACATTTCCAGCCCAATCCGCATCTGTGTAAGCATGAAGAGTCAGATCAGCATTCTTTGGATACCATAGACCAAAGTCTTGAGTTCTTTGTAGATATTTGAATATTATTTTTATAGCCTGAAGGTGAAACTCTTTTGGAATAGCTTGGAATCACCCAACAATCCCAGCTGCATGCACAATGTCTGGTCTTGTTCCAGTTAGGTAAAGCAGACTTCCAATCATGGATCTATACACTGGTTGATTCACCATGGGAGAATCATCATGAGAACTGAGGTTACATCTAGTTACCATTGGAGTACTCATAGGTTTGCAGTCTTCCATCCCATACTTCTTCAGAATTTTCTGGAGATGTTTTGCTTGTGATAAGAATATACCATCTGCAGTTTGATGTACTTGCAAGCCAAGAAATAATGTTAGTTCTCCAAGTAAGGACATTTCAAATTCTTGTTGCATGACAGAAGCAAAGTTTTAACTCATATATTCTTCATTACTCCCAAAAATGATATCATCAACATATACAACCACAATCAATAGTTTATTACTTTCAATTTTTGTGTATAAGTTGCTATCAATGTACCTCCCTCCCCTTTTGAAAATCCTTGTTGATGAAGATATTTGTCAAGATGATACTATTTGCCAACCTGGAGCTTGTTTGAGATTATAGATACTTTTTAAGTTTATAAACAAGATTTTCATCATTTCAAAATGAATCCTTCCTAGTTGTTCTATATACACTTCTTCTTCTAGATCACCAGTGAGGAAAGAAGATTTAACATCCATTTGATAAACTTTGAATTGTTGAAAACTTGAAAAATCAAGAAACATTCTTATGGCTTCAAGTCTAGCTACAAGAGCAAATGTTTCTTCAAATTCTAGACCTTCTTTTTGAGCATACCCCTTGCAAATGTCAGCCCAGCTTTATTTATTATAATCTCCCCATTCTCATTTAACTTGTTCTGAATATCCATTTATTTCACCAGACATTTTTATGCATGGGTCTTAAACTGTTTGTTACTTTTCAATTTGATCGTTTTCTTCATTCATGGCTTGAATCCAATGCTCTTATTTGCAAGCTTCGATGACATTATGTGTTCAATCATGGATAAAAATGCCAGAAGCTGAAGATCCCACAAGAGTCTCCTTCTTTGTGCATAATTCGATTCCTTGTCTCCTCAAAATTTGAGATTCAGATGATTTTTTTGAATATATCCTGGACACGAGCCTTTTCGTACAAATCATGTCTGTGTTTCATCGATCCACCGTCTATATCATTTCTATTTGATGTAGAAGGACATAGGTCACCATCATCTTCTTTTGTTGTTTGTTTTTCTTCTTTAGGAGCTGCAGGAGACTCATCAATAACAACATCAATACACTCAACAATCTTTCGAAGCCTTTTATTGTAACATTTGTATGCTTTGCTTGTAGATGAGTAACCAAGAAATATCCCTTCATCTGATCTAGGTTCAAACTTGCCAAGCTTTTCATCATTATTTTTGATAAAGCATTTACTTCCAAAACTCTAAAATGCTTCACAGTGGGAGAATTACCATACCAGAGTTCATATGGAGTTTTGTCACTATTTACCTGAACATGAGCCTTGTTGAGAATGTTAGCTGCTGTATGTGCTGCTTCACCCCAGAACATGTCAGGAGTTCCAGAATCATCAAGCATAGCTCTAGCCATTTGTTGAATTGTTCTATTCATTCTTTCTTCTACGCCATTTTTTTGTGGAGTGCCTGCTACAGAGAACTGTCTTTTTATGCCATGTTGTTCACAAAATTCAAAGAATTCATTTGATGTATATTCTCCTCCTCGATCAGATCTAAGACACTTGATTTTTAGATCTAATTCATTTTCCACCAATGCTTTGAAGATCTGAAAATTTTCAAATGCTTCATATTTGTGTTTAATCAACCCGATCCAACACATTCTAGAGAAATCATCAATAAATAAGATATAGTATTCTTCCCCACGTGGTGACTTTTTCCTCATAGGTCCACATATGTCAGTATGAATGAGTTCAAGAGGCTTACTTGATGATCCTTCTTTGGCATTAAATTGTACTCTCGTCTGCTTACCAAATTGGCAAGATTTGCATATGATACTCTCTGGTAGAGTAATATTGGGAAGACCGCGAATAGCTTGAAGTTTGCTTCATTTGTTGATTTGAGAGAAGCTCAGATGCCCCAGCCTTCTATGCCATAGCCAATTTTCTGAATATTTTCTCAAGTAACATTGATCTTTGCAGTTCTTCAATACATATAGGTTGCTTGGAGTTCTTTTCCCTTTTATAATAGTTTTACCTGTATCAAGATCATGAACCACACATTCTTTTGAACTAAAGACAACTTCTGTTCCTTGATCACACATTTGACTTACACTTAACAGGTTATGCCTTAATCCATCCACATACATGACATCATTAGCCTTCACCTTTTCTTTTAGAAACACTGATCCTTTTCCTTTAATTACAGTAGGAGTATCATTTCCAAATGTAACTTTCTTTTCCTTTTCTAGAGCATTATATGCAAGAAGTTTTCTTTTGTCACCTGTCATGTGTCTTGAGCACCCACTATCAATGTACCATTGATTTTCTTCACCTTCTACAAATAACGCTATCCCACAATTTTCAACCTGTAATTCCTTCTTTTTCCATACTTTGGAACTTGAAGGAAAATGTTGTTTTGGCTGGACTTTGCTCCTGCATTCAGATTCTTCATGCCCAAAGTTATTGCAATAAGAACATTCAACTTCATTTTGAAGAGGAGAAAAATTGTTATAGGTGTTCCCTTTTGGTTCAATATCCATCCTTTTCTTTCTTGCTTCTCTTGTCATGATGGTTTTATATGCAACACATTGAACAGCTTTATGACCAAAATTGTGACATGAGAAACATTGTCCATTGAAGTAGAAATTTCTGCAATCATGAAATCTTCTATTTGAATTTACCTGTTGGTTGTTGCTTCTTTGAGAGATATCCCTGTTAGTGTTCCTTGAATTGTGATGATCATGCTTTACCTGTAAAGATTATTTATTCCCTTGCTGAGTGGCTGAATGTAGTAAACCAGTTGTAGCTGCTTTTAGATAATTTGGTGCTGAAGCCTGAGAAGATTCTCTGGTATATCCAAGACCTGTCTTTATAAGAGGAGAACGTTGAACCTTGATAATCTCATCTAAGGTTTTAGATCCTTTAGAAAATCTAAGATTCAGAGTCTTTACTTTCTCAAGTTCTTTTCTTAGACTTACTACTTCACATTCTAATTTCTCATTGTGTTTCTTTGCTTCTTCATTCTACCTTTTCAGATTCTCTATGATTATTTTACTTTATTCCAATCATATTTTTAGTTGATTGTTTTGATCAAGAAAATCATTTTCATCTAGAGCATCCATAAAAGCAACCTTGTCATCTCTAGAATTATTTTCAAATGCCATGAGAAGTCTAAGATCTTGTTCACATTCTTCCTCACTATCAGATAACCCATCACTGTCTTCATTTGTATAGTAACTTTTCTTAGTGCTAAATCGGTTCTTATTCCTTCTTGCTACTTCTTTCCCTTTAGCAAATGTTTCTTTATAAGGACACTTTGCAGCATAATGACCAACTCTTCCACAATCAAAACATTTGAAAGGAAGCTTACCTTTGAATCTTCCGGTTCCTAGTTGGAGTCTTCTCACAAAGTTTGCCTCATCTTCTTCTGAGATATATCCCGATCCTTCTAGTTTTTGAACTTCTTTCCCTTTTGTAGAAGCTTTAAAAACAACTTCTTTGACTTCAGATGATCCTCCTCTCCTCATTTCATATGCAGTCAATATGCCATGAAGTTGCACCACAGTAAGAGTTTGAAGATCCTGTTTTTCTTCAAGAGCAGAGACTTTTGATTCAAATTTTTCCGTTAGCGATCTTAAGATTTTCTCAACCAAAGTAGATTCCGTGATTGTTTCTCCCAGATTTCTCATACAATTTACAACATCATCAAGACGTAAAAAGAAACTGGCAATACTCTTATCACTATGCATTTTTAAATTTTCATATTCAATTCTGAGAGTTTGAAGTTTTGCACTTTTTACCTTTGCATCACCTTCATAACTTAGAATGATTTTGTCCCATATCTCCTTTGCTGTATTCAGCTGCATAACTTTGACAAATTCTGATTCAGTTAGACTTCCCGTTAGAGCATTGACTGCCTTTGCATTTATTTCATAATTCTTCTTTTTAGTCGGATCTGTTGGTATTGCAGCTGGATATTGATATCCTTGTTCAACAATGGCCCATACATCTGCTCCCATAGACTGAAGATAGGATCTCATCCTTATTTTCCAGAAGATTAAATTGCTTCCATTAAAGAGTTGAGGCTTGATAGATGTTGTTCCATCTTGATTGCTCATCTTGCTTGATCTTCCTTCTAGCGGTTAAGCTTTCTCAGAAGGACCTGCTCTGATACCAATTGTTGGGAAAAATACTGAGAGGGGGGGGGGAGGGGGGGGTGAATCAGTATTTAGTGCAGAAAATAAAACATTGATATTTCTTTCTTAAAAACCATACGCTACTTTCCTGAAGAAAACCCGCGTATATACACGGATATCCTTTACAGAACTCGCATATATCCAGTGATCTAATTATGCATTTAGTTCTTGTCTTAGATCATTACTCATTCGTCAGATATTTAGAAAATAGTAAACAAGTGCAGGAAGAACAGAATAATCATCACACATAAGCAACCACATGAACACCAGGATTTTTAGGTGGAAACCCAATTCGGGAGAAAACCACCGCTGCCGTTGTCTCAGTCTTCAATTTTTATTAATAAGAAAACTTCTTACAACATGTACTAGTGCAGACTCATACCGGTACGTAGGCACCCACCTGTAGAAGGCTACAACCTTCTTCTCGTTTACCAGCCTCTCTTGGAAGGGAGAAAAAACCCCCTGCTCTCGTTTACCAGCCTCACCTAGAAGGGAGCTACTACCCTTGATATTATCACCAGCCTCTACTGGCAGAAAGCTTCTACTTTCAGACTGAAGGTTTCAACCCTCAGATCCATTGCAAACCACGTTTCATCAATTTTCAAACTGGATCAAACAGCTCCAACACAACCCTTTACTTTTCAATAAACAACCTTTTCCTAATGCATCAAACAGAACAGTGAAACCATTGTAACCAGAATATCAGAGATAACCCAGACTTCAGAATAAATATGCAGAAACACTTTCAACCTTGAGCAACCATAAGATCAGATATCATACACGCTTTTATTTAATCAGACCCTCGTATATACGCACTTTTGATGAAGTGAACCCGCATATACATCTGTGCATTTACCAGAATAACCATAACTGTACATACGTGACTTTGTTGAAACACGTCTGCGTATATACGCGCTTTTCACGAACTGAACCTGCGTATAGATCTATAAAAGATAAAATTTGCACAACAGATCAGATCTATGAACTTACCCAGATTTCTTCAAGTTGTTCAGCAGATTTGCGCCAGGTCTTCATCACTTCTTTTCAGATCATCCAAGAGATTCACCATTTCTAGATCTAGAGATCTTTAACCATGTTCATAGATGCATCATAGATTCAGATCTATCAATTAACAACAGAGTTCAACCATGCAGATATACTTCAGAGTGAATTATTCATTAAAGCCCAGACACTTGCACACCCATGCACAATGATTTTCTTCTCCTTATATAGATTTGGCCTTCATCAATACCATGAGTCAAAACCACATCACTTCCGATGGTATTCGTGGACGGGATAAAATAGACAATCCAACGCTCAATACAATGGGTCAATACCATGGTAGTAACCCCTGGTTTTACATATTTAGAGCCCAATTGAGCATACGTGACTTGGCACGTTATTTCCCGTGTGCATACGCGACTTCCCCTAGACAAACTCGCATATGCCTTGTGACATACACTTTTCATCACTGTTCTGGCCTATTCTGGGAATTCTTTCTTCTGCACCTTCTATACTGATTGTAGATACATCGGATGTATATCATTCACAAGCTCATCAAGAACAACTTCATTAAGTAGGTTTCCATCATCTTCATCAAGTGGGTTGCCATCAAGGACAACACTCAGCATCACATTGCCAACACCCTACACAGGGTTGCTCTATCAATATTCTTAAAAAGAATAACTCTATATGCCCTAGAGTGCAACCTTGACATAAATCGTGCCTACTGCATGAGCCTTGATAAAAAATCACAAGCCAAACCACCTGTAACTCAATGAAAATCCCTCTATATCACAAGCCTAAAACTTGTCTTCTTCTAAATAAACCAACCTTTGAGCCCCTACTTAAATAAATACTAACAGAAACCTCAAATAGCCCTGTCAAAAAAATTTAACAACCACCATTGATACCCATTGAAATACCTTTTTCTTCGAAGTTTTTGAACTTGCTTGAGGGTGTAGATCCCTAACCTAAAAAATGTCGCCATATATTTTCGTGATAATTGAAAATGTATTCAGTGGTGGTTTTGTTATATGGCAATGTCTCATGCAATATCTCCTTCATTAGCTATAAGATCTCCCCCTCTCCAAATCCTCATTGTAAAACCTGCATCTACATCCAAAATTCATTAGTCAATTTTTTTCATGGAGAGAGACTCGCCAATGTGTTTACAAGGATGTGCATTAGTCACTTGGATACATATACGCTATTGACACATACACCATCAAATATATGTTATAACTATTTTCCTCCATTATTCTATCCTCACATTCATTTCGACTATGATTATGCCGAAGTTTTAAATCACATTAAGATGACTCATATGTCAGTGTATATATTTTGACAATCTGCATTACATATATTTCTTGCACCTTCTTTTCTTATCTCCCTAAATTTTAAAAATTCAGTAGGGGTCCATCGAGCATTGTTATGAATGACCCGACCAAACGAAAGAGTAAAAATAAAAAATAATTATGAAGGTCACCTATACTCTACATTAACAACAAGATTTAACTCTTAGAACGAAAATGATAGAAAACAATGTATAAGTGTTGGTATGGGAAAAATAACAGTTGATAATTGTGAAGAAATATTCCACGAGGCATCCTAACATCGTTCATTAAATACCAATTAATATTTAATTTTGATTTTGATATTATGTGTATCAATCAATCTCATTTATGATATTACATTGGGACATGGTACTTCTTTCAAGGTAAAGAGGACAAAGTAGAACATATCCATCTTCGTTTAGGGTTTTTATCAGTTATCTTTATCTTCACTGGTTTTCAATCCCAAAAATGAACCCTCCATAAGGGAGGGTTGGAAACCACTCCTTTTGTAATGTGGTAGCAGGAAATTTTTTTTTGCGAACGGATCAAGGAGATGAGTCAAGAGGCAGTGTTCTTAAGAGGCAATGTTCCTCCTTCTAACCTACCAGTTTTAGAACGAAATGGAAAACCACTTTGAAGGGAAAATTTGTTATGAAACTAGATCCAAAAATAGAATAATATAGAGATAAATGCCTTAGAAATCATCCACTTCAAGCTGGAAACATCCTTTACATTACATAAATGAAAAATTATTGGATGATACAAATGACAAAACCTCCTTTCTATATATAAGAGTACATGGGGTCACAATATAATCCTAGCCGACCTAATAATAATAATGTAAGGGCACAACAATAAAAATAGTGGCTTTTGTGGGGCGAAATAATAACAATATGGGGGCTACAGGGGTAAAACAATAACAATAATGGGGCTACACTAACAAAAATAAGGGACTACAATAGTAATATAGGGACCTAACATGCCAATCTCATTCAAAAATATGTTGTTGTCAATGATTGAGTATATCTGGATGATTCTGTATAAAATTATCATCCTCCCATGTGGAAACTTTAGTGGTTAAGTTCTTCCACTTGCTAAGATACTCTAAAATTGATCGATTTTGTAGTTGTCAAGTTCTTGTTTCTGTGACTGCTTTAGGTTCCAATATGATTTTTCCTTCATCATCAAGTTCTGGTAATATTATTTGAACTAGAATTTTGTCACCTATAATCTTCTTTAAGAATGAAACATGGAAAACAAGGTGCACTCAGGAAGAAGTAGGAAGCTCCAATTTTTATGCCATAGTAGCAATCTTTTGCAACACCTTGTAAGGACCATAGTACTTTGGCGATAATTTATTATCCTTCTTATCTTGATTTATGGGCATTTGTTTGTTTTGGTTGTAGCAGTAACAATACTCATTCTCCTACATCAAAACTTCTCTCGTTGTGATGTTCATCTGCCTATTGTTTCATTAAATTTTGTGCCAAATTTAGGTTATCCTTTAAGGGTTAGAGAACTTGTTGTTGATGCTTGATGTGATCTTCCACTTCTTGAACCTTAGAGTTTTCTCTTAAAGATGATGTGATGGATGGTGGATAATATCCATAAAGTACCATAAATGGGGTCATTTTTGCTGTAGTATGGAAGGAAGTGTTATACCACCATTCAGCCAGAGGTAGCCACTTGAACCATTTTGTTTTCTTACCAGATACAAAACAACAAAGATATCATTCAAATATTTGTTCACTATCTCAATTTTCCCATCATCTTGAGAATGATAATATAAACTATGAGTTATTTTAGTACCCAAAGAAGAAAATAATTCCATCCAATAATTTCCTGTAAAAATGGAATATCTGTCGCTTAAAATAATCTTTGGGTTTCCATGTAGATTTTCAATTGTTTCCATAAATGTAGTAGAAATTGTACTTGCTTTAAATGGATGAGATAATGCACAAAAGTGTGCATACTTGGTAAGTATATCAACTACGACCATGATGACACTCTTTCCTTCAGACTTAGGTAAACCTATGATAAAATCCATTTAAACATCCTCCCAACGTTGACTTGGAATGGATAAAGGTTTTAGAAGACCCAAGGTCTAAATTGTATCAACTTTATTTTGCTAGAAAGCCAAACATTCTGCCACAAACTTTTGAATATCCGATTTAAGGCCATCCCTAAAAAAATCTTTCTTCACCCTATGGTAAGCTTTTAAAAATCCCGAGTGTCCTCTAAAGGAGAGGTGTGAAATTCCAAAAGAATATTTTGTTTTAGTTGGGAATTCTTGCAAAGATATAAGTGAACTTTGTACAATAAGGAATCATTTTTCCAACTAAATTTATGAGATGTACTAGGATATTATTGCAACTTTTGAATGACTACCCACACTTCTTCATCATTCTTTCTTTCATCCCTTGCATCGGTTATCCAGTCTAGTTGGATAATAGAAATGGCACAAAGAAATGCTTCCACCTCTTAATCCTTTCTTGAGAGTGAATATGAAACAACATTTAGCTTCCCTCTTTTGTAGATTATTTCAAAGTCACAACCAAACATCTTTGTGACCCATTTTTTATTCTCTTCTAAATATAGTCATTTTTCCAAAAAGTATTTAAAACTATCATGATCATTTTTTACTTTGAATTGTCTTCCCATTAGGTAAGGTCGCCATTTATTTACTTCATGTAGTATTGTCAACATTTTCTTCTCATAGATAGATTTCTGTAAATACTTTCTTTTGATTGGACGGCTTTCAAAAGAAATGGGTCTTCCTTCTTGCATTAAAACAACACCAATTCCATTTCTTGAGGCATGAAATTCAACAATAAAGGTTTTTGTGAAGTCTGACATAACTAAGACCGGTGTTAGGCATATTTACTCTTTAAGATGTTGAAAGGCGTTAGCTACTTCAGAAGTCCATGAAAATGCATCTTTCTTCAATAATTTTGTGTGCTTCCTTTCTCCCATAATTCTTAACAAACTTGTGATAATACCATGTTAACCCAAGAAATCCTAACAACTGCTTTATGGTTGTCGGGAATTTTAATTCCTTAATGGCTTTAATTTTGTTAGGGTCTACCTTAACACCCTCATGAGATACAATATGACCCAAATATTCCACCTCTTGCATATAATTGTTTCTCCTCCAATAATTTGAGCACCCTATGAACATGTTGAACATGATCCTTCCGAGACCTACTGTAGATGAGTATATCGTCAAAAAATAGTAATACAAATTTTCTTATTTTTATCTAATTTGATTAGATTATAGTGTTATGGGTAATTTCATTAATTTTTACTAATATTTTAATTAAAAATTATTTTGATATGTAAAAGAAAATTAATAATAATGACTCTTTTCCACATCTAGACTTCAAGTATCACTCCAAAATTTATTCCTCAATTCCTCATGTGACCTCATATTTATTACTCAATGGATTAGTGTTAAAATAAGCTCATAACATCCTTATTTATAACATTTATATATTCCCTTATGGGACTTAATTGTAAATTTTTTTTGGTTATCCTACTTGTACGTTGGTTCACACATATTGATGAAATGTTTCATATCTCCTCATTTTTATGGTATTACAAGGAGTTTCATATAATACTTTAAAACTCTCAAAATAATATCTCCAATGATATATAAGAGCCTCCCACTGGACCTAGCTAATTGGAGTAAAAATACATTCAAACATAGGGTATCCAAATCAGTCATCAAAATTATGAAAACAATATTTAGAATGATATTTATTCCCAAATATTTATCATTGACATAAGTAGGCTCCCCCCTATCTTTGACATTAATGGATTTTTTTAATTTTTTTAACAATGCATTAATAAGCTCGAAAGGGATGACCAAAGCTTATTATGATCTTCATATATTCTTAAGGTTGGGAATATATTATTCCATCATTATAATTTTATGTCATCCTAAAAATAAATTCAACCTAGTAAAGAAAACTTTTCCATGTAATTCATCTAATAATTGATAAATGATATGTTCAAAAGGAAACTTATGTTTGATGGTCATTTTGTTGAATTTTCTAGAATCTAGAAAAGTATGCCTTGAAACATATTTTTTTATAGCTATCAACAATAATGAAGAGAAATAATTTTGGATAGGTTAAATTATGTTGGAATTTAATATTTATTGAATCAACATGATAAACTTCACCTTTATATGCATATGTATACCCGTAAGTCCTAATGTTAGATGGCATGCTTCTAGGTTCCAAATGAATAGCATCATCATGATGTCAAGTGGGTGGAAGACCCTTAGACATCTCCCCAAATAGCTTGGAATTATTTGTGAAAGATTTTTGGAGATTATTTAGAGAAATTATATATATGTTTAGACGTCTAGTGTGCAAAATTGTTCGATTACACAATGGTTCAATTTCTTTAGTAGGTTTTTTTTGTTTTTATATAGCTTATCATTATAGAGGGTTTCCCTTCAATACATTTAAGTAAACTTTTGTTTCTTTTCAGGAAAATATCATGTTGATATATTGATAAAATGGGTCATTATTCTCAATTTTTGTAACCATTAGAATCCAAATATAAACTAAACACCAGCCATTTTGATTTTAGTCATGTGACTGTCTAATAAATATGTCTCCATATAAATCTTAATATTATGAAATTTCCCTCAAAAATTTATGGTACTTCTATTTGCAATCATTACTTGAAATTATGGTGCTACAAATACAAAGCATTTGAAAAAAATTATAATTAATAATTGGTGATAATATGGGTACTACCTAAATTAGTCAACAATATTACCATTTTATTTTTTATATATCCTAATAACAAGATATTTTTTGGTGTATTGATGCCAGATAATGGTTGATAAGATATTGTTGGACTAGTCTCTTATAGCTCTACTTCTTGTGATGGTTCCAATTCTTAATATTATTCCTCATAATAGTTTATGTAGATTAAGCTATTCTCACTACATTTAATTCCCTTACTATATTTATTTTCACAACTGAAACATATTCCCTTTATTCTTATTTCATCCATTTGTTATGTTGTCAATGTTTCCTATTGAGTGAAGATAATGGAGGAAACACATTGCTCTATATACTTATTAACGACTCTTCTAGTATATATATTTTACTTTATACTTAGATTTCCATACTTAAATTCTTTCTTGATGTATTTATAGTCAAAATATACACACTTCATGTTGGATTCTTTACTTTAATCTTCCCATAAAATGGTCTAACAAATTATCCTTTGTAATGTCCTTTAACTTGAGAGTCAAATAATGAAATTATTAAATGTGAAATATAATTTCAACTCTTTGCTAAAGATTTAAAAATTAGCTAAAGAATATATTTATCTTAATATTCCCTTATTTTTCTATCTATCCCCATATAAAAATGGACAAATATGCAATATAGTTATGTTTTGTTTCACAAAAACATTAATACCATAAAAGTTGATATTGTTGTAATTTTAAGGATGAAATTATACATTTTGTAACATTAGAATTGGGTGTAGATAAATGAATTGTTACATGTAGGATATTAGTGATATAAAATGTATACCATAAAACATCCTCATATTTATCTTAGGAATGAAGTAGTTTGTTGGTGCCAAATTGAACATTTGATGCTACGTAACTTGGAGTGATGAATGATCATGAGTTTTGTGATTCCATATTTGTGCTTTCCAATTGTGATAAAATACTCTTCATATGCGATTGTGCTCCAAAAGTAATGTTCTCATTATTTTCATGATCTCCTTAGATCTCCATATTCCTTTTAGGATGTCTTTTCGAGAAACGATTTTCCATGTAATTCATGGAATTTTTTTTTATTCTTTGATGAATTTAAGTATTTCTTCCCTAATGAATTTAGGTATTTATTCCGTCATGGATTTTATTTCTCCCCCTTTCAGTCTATATAGTTATCCATATTATTTTCCATTTCGTCCATCTTACTTTCCATTTTCTTTTTAAGGACTTCCTAAAAATAACTCAGATAACTAACTTGGTTCTTTACTTGGAAGAACGTGTATTTGAAGCCTTCGCTTTCCTGGGAAGTCATTTCTGAGTTTTTATGAGTCATAATATCTCTTGTATAACCCTTTGGAATATAATAAAATAATAATAGTACTCTTTAAAATAATTTTTAGTCACCCAATAACAGATCTACCAATAAAGAATTATGCCAATTGTAAATTGCTACCTTTGAAACCTTAACTTGAAGATACTTTGAATGATTAATATTTTTTTTGAAATATCGCTTTAGGCCTCATGAGTCCAAAATTTGTTCCTATGGTGTTCTAATATGTTTTTTTAAACTCTATGAAGGTTCACTAAAACAATGTTATAGAAATAATGCCAATATGACTTCATTAAGGCTAATGTCAAGTTTAGTAAAATACCCTAAATTCCAGAGACGTATCTCATAAAATATAACATTAAATTCCAAAATATATATCTCATAAAATATAATCAGTGAAAATGCGAAAATATTTTGATATGCAGCTTGCCATGTCTCCACAATATAACAAAAATTTTAAATCTAAAGATTCTCGAAAAAAATTTAAACATTTTTTCATCATTAATCACAAAACCTATTGTAAATATATTATATCTATGAAATCATAATGATCCAACATTAAAAAGTTGAACCATATAAACTATGATTTTTTCTTAAATATCCAGAAATGTTTTTTTTATAAAAATTCGAAGCAAAATTTCATAAAAAAATAAAATGATAGCTCACTTGAAATTGATTTCAGAAACCCAAAAATACATATCCTATACAAAAAAAATATATATGAGAAACCAAAACTTGAACCTTTTGTGATGCATATTTCAATATTCTTCCTTATTCTACTAAACATTTCGTTGTTAGAAGCTTCGCAAAAACAAATTATAAAAATAAATCCATAATATCTTTATTGAAATAGAAAAACCTTAGTATCATATGCTTTGATATCAAATGTAACACTCCAAATGCCCTAAAATAATAAAAAAGCAACAAATTCAATCCAATTAAAGAAAAAAAAAAAAGACCAAAAGTGATATGGATATGGAATGAGGGAGAGAGATGTATAGGGTTTGTGAGACCAGGGGCGTCGTCAATCATCAACACGTAGTCATCATCCCAAGAGATCATTTTTTAATCCCTCCGATATTATACAGATTGTTTCAGATAAGATAGTTTAGAGGCCAAAAAAAATCCGGTAAGACTCTTCATGCTACTTCAAATGAGTTTGATGGTGGTCGTGGTGAGAAGCAAACATAAGGTTCATAGTATGCGGAGGACTCACACGGCCCGAAAGGCCCTTGGATGAGGAACCTCCTGACAGAACTCTACAAAGGTGATCAACATGAACTTCTCGACTGGTCATTCTCATGTCAGCCTGGATCTGGTTCTTATCCTCCATGGGAGAAACAGTCATAGTAAATGGTCATCCCATATACAGAAATGAACAATAAGGATGAATACGCAATATATCTACTCATTCAATCCCTTCACGATATAGATATGGATACAAAAAAGACATAAAGGATAAAGGATCAGTGAAGGGTTATAGATTTGGGGTTGGAAATAGAAAATATAATAGATCTAATTAGCTTCCCTCAGGATCTAGTAGTTTTAATACCATATATGGGCTCCATTAATAGGTTCTTCATAGAATCTAATGAGGAAAACATGGATGTTTCTTCTCCCAAAAAATATCCATTAGTGAGTTACGTGAAAATACACGTTTTGGGTAAGGATGAAGTTTTCCAAATTTCCGCATAGGAAGATTGATCATCTTGTGGATTCGAAAGGAATCTCTAGGAAGCTTGATCATCTTTTGGATTCGAAAGGAATTTCTAGTGTGAGATATGAATGGGAGGTCTATAAAAAAAATAGTTATTCCAATGGAATTATAAAATATGATATATGTGGGTAGATCCACACATAACCAAAGGAGTTTACAAGATTATGGCGTAGAAAAAAATTCCTTTTTCACCATTAACCTGAGGTTCCGGAGGGTGGTTCGGTAGGTTCTAAGAACCCGAAGGGACCGATATTTTCAAAATGACAAAGCAGTGAATATATTTCATTCAAAGACACCCTCAAAGGGAAGGTTGTAGCCACACGTAAACCCAAATAAACTCTCAATATTCTTGGGCCCTATATTGTGGAGTAGAGGAATGAAACTATGGTAATGAAGCTATATACAATAGAAATCACTAATATATGTACAGCCTATCAATCTGAGGAAACGATTTTCAAGTTCAATGGTTTGTAGCCAGAACCTGTGGATTTGTTTCAGTTGATCTTTACGATTCACTTAGGCTCCAAAGGCTTCTTCATAGTAAAATTTGAATCATCAGAGATCAAAGATCATGTATTACATGAGGGTCCATTGTTCTAGGGAAATGCGGGATTATTTATCACCCCATGGTTACGAGATTTTGATTCTAATTCAATGACGGTCTCTAAAATACCATTCTCAGTAAGATTTCATAACTTACACCTTCATTTATGGCATAGAAAAGTTATGGAAGGAACTGGTAACAAGTCGAGGAGATACATTAAAATGGATACATAAAGAAATAAAGAAGAAATTTATACCTTTTGCAGGGTATGAGTTGAGATAGACCTTAGTAAAGGAATAGGTGACTATATCATCTTGACACACAATAACTAGTGTTAGACCAAGTTCTTAGATTATGAGAACACAACATTTAGATGTCGTCTCTGTCTGAAAATTAGACACCTACAACTATGTGTCCTTTGGAAAAGAAAGATCCTAGGAAGAAAAAGAAATATAACAACTCCCATTAACAATTTTTTTTTCTTTTAATGCCATTTCTGGTCATGATAGTTCTCGTCTTTCGACATACCTAGTCGTTTTTCTACCTTAGTAATAATAGTGATTATAATGTCTGTCATTGTTTTTATTTTTGACTTAATTAGTGATTTATTTGTTCTATTCTATAGAATCTGTTAATATTCATAACTCCTAAGAATTATATTTATTTTGTCAATAAAAATCATATATCCATTTGGTCATTTGATTTATTATACATGTCCCCAACATGCCTTTTATCATTTGAATAATAAAAATTGACACTTAATTGAAATTTCCCTTTCCATCCCTATACCCTTTATAACACTAGAGGAATTATAATACATGTCTCTTTCAACTTGTACTTCTTTATCAATATATAACTTACTAAACTCATTATGAATCCTCACGGAGATCCTTAGCCACACTTTGAGATATACTGTTCCATAATTTGAATTAACAAGGGTAAGATATGATCTCGTTAGCACAATGTAGTAGGATTCCACCATTTGTAGCTTATAAAGTTTGCATTTATGCCCTTTGATTAATGGTGGACTTTTATAACGTTTAAAACTTTTTCCAATTGACTTTAATATATATATCTTACCACTATACTCATCATTAACTTATCCATATGAAAACCTATAATGTGCCATTCGTACTCTTTTAAGGAATTACGATCCCCCTTTTTGGTGAGTATCAAGGTATTCATTATTCTCATTAGCTTAATATAATATGGTTTTGCCACTAGTTAACTATTCATGTGTGTATTAGTTTCATATGATTTAATAATGGATAATGTATAAGGTTTCTCATTTTAGTAATTTTAATACGCAATCCCCCGACTAGTACATATATCATTAATTGGAGTTTTAATTTCGATATCCTCCCTTGTATGTTTATCCCACCATTGAATTTTCGTTACTTTCTCCACATGACTTCACGTGGTCTACTGTACCTCCCGAGGCCACTTGTATGTTGGATATTTTGTTATATGGACACTGACGATTTCCGCTTACAAACCCTAAGGTCTGTGGACTACTTTATCGTTGTTCGATTTTCATTTCATTTGGAACTGAACTTCCGGCCAACTATTCCCTTATGGGCTGCCCTCATAACAGAGTTCTGAATTTTTCGTGAATGCTCGTGGTGAATCTATTTTTCACCGAGAGAACGTCCACCTCCGTTCATTGGCAAAACCATCTTTCAACTTTCCTTGAATTGGAACCAAATTCATTTTATCGGTCAAGCTTAATTATTCGGTAGTCCAACTCTGAAATAGAGAATTCCGAAAGGGTTTCAGGTAGGCA
Organism: Pinus albicaulis; assembly: GCA_034641835.2. Lineage (NCBI taxonomy): Eukaryota > Viridiplantae > Streptophyta > Pinopsida > Pinales > Pinaceae > Pinus > Pinus albicaulis. The sequence continues at coordinate 159,171,565 of CM076572.1, read as the reverse complement.
TTACTCAAATATTTCTTTTCATTTCCGGTTATTGAACGTTATCAAGATTTTCTCAATATTCTCCCATTGAAATTCAAAATTCTCCTTTCTTGTACTAAGAATTATTTAATTCCTTTTCATTATAGAACTCGTTTCGGATTTTTAAACGTATGTTCGCTCATCCTTCACCCACGCACAACATTCCGCCATGGATTGGTAATGAGGTATTGGTTTATACAATTGCATATTGGTAAATATTTTTCCTCTCTTAATTTTGTTGCAGAGTTCTCTCAATTTCTACAGGTTCATTTCCACTAGTGTACGTTGTAATTAATTCTCATTAATAATTAGAGTTAATTACTAGGTTTTCATTCCTTTTCCATTTTTGTTAGCACAAATTCCTAATTCGGATTTTTCTGAACTGACTTCCAAATGTTATAAATATCCCTTGTCCATGATGTTAGGAATCCCTGTTATGTATTTATTGGAGGCTCATAGCTTTTAAATTAGGAACTTCGAATTTCAATTTTTGAGGATTAACCTATATTTAATCTCATTATAGTTCATAGCTTATCCATAATTTCATTCTATATGAAATTTGCAATTTGGATATGTAAGGTTCAAACTGGGTTTATAGTTTCAATTTCGTTCGTTTCAAGTTTTGTTGTATATTAACATGAATTGATTTCGTTTTAATTCCATTAGGAACCCAGTTAATTTATTACCAGTGTAGAATATACGTCTTTCAACCGAGTATATACTTCTATGTAGCTGGGAGGGTTTAAAAATTATTCAGAAGCCTCCCAGAGGCTTATCAAGGAAGATACAATATCCTGTGGGATATTTCGATGGTATTTTACAATTTTCCACTTGTGGTTGTGGGGCCTGGCTTCTCATCTCCCCTACATGCCATTATAAGATATATTGAAATGGGGGATTTGGCACTAATATGAAAGCTGAGTGCCTTACCTTATGGGGCCTTCTTTGGTTTGCATGTCAACTTTAGTTGGATAAAATTTGGGTCTTTGGAGACTCAAAGGTTTTGATCGACCATATCAATCAAAAGGCTAACATTGTCAACAATTGTCTGTCACACTGGTTCGAAAGGATTCACACTTTGAAGAAAAAAAATTCGTCCATCACCTTTTCACATATATAGAGAGAAAAGAATAATGAAGCGGACAGTGTATCCAAGAAAGGGCTGAGTGGATCATACGGGGAGATGTACTATGAGCTAGTCAATGCAAAAGGTGAAGGGGCTCTTGGTAAACTTTTCTTATTTTGAATTCACAGTGATAGGTCTTGGGTTTTGTTTTTTTTATTTCCATAAATCAATACCTTATCTGGGTGTACAGGCCTTCCTGCCTTTTGTCTCTTCTTACAGGTCTGTGGTAATCCGGACAAAGTATTTTCTCGTAAATCTTACTGTTATTTTGGATATGAGAAGGTGCTACAACACAAGGTAGTTGAGATCTCTCTGTTTCTCTCGATTTTAGAGGATTCTTCTTCTATATGTTATGAAAAGGATGTTTTATCAGTTAAGTAGTTTTTCCTTTTTGCTGATGCGGTTGTAGGTTTATTGAAACACATGATATTAATGAAGGCAAAAGGGAAATTGTAAAGAGGCAATAGGGTCTATTTTCAGATGGAATCATTAACCTGAATGTCAATATTTATTTTTTTGAAAATGCTGATATGGAAACAGGGTCATGAAGACAAATTATAATGGGGCCTGAGGGTCTATATTTATGATAGAATCATAATTCTGAATGTAAATTCGATGATATGAAGACACAGTAACAAAAATAATGATGTAAGGTTTTTATTTACATACAACAAAGTTTTGTACTGGTACATTATATACATCAAAGTATTAGTTGAAAATAATTAATATTATTTTATATTAATGGAGAAATGGTTACACAAGTTGTAGCGTATCTCCTTAGTTTAGGATTAGTTCCTACAATTTAGGAGTTTGTTTGCAACTTCCTAACTCCTAGTGATGTACTTAATGATGTAATTTCTCATTCATGAATATAGAGTAAACTCAGAGTGTTCTCTCTGTTTGAGTGCAGTCTCCAGGTGCAGTACTCACCTGTGAGCTGCAACTCCTTCTTTTTCAATTCAGTGTGATTTTTATCTTGGTATCGGAGCACACAGTAGGGAGAGCCTTATTTTTTTTTTTTAGCATCATTGATTACAGAACTGTAGTGGTTGTGATTATATAGAAGCTTTCACAGAGTCGGGTGGACTGCAGTAACACCTGAAACACAGGCCTCAGATGATTGATCATCTCTGAGCGGGAGAAAGGATTGACGTGGTTTTGTCGCGAACAGTCGTGCCATTGGCGCGGGTTTGAGGGAGATAAGCGCGCCAACGTGCCAAAATACGCTATTGGCACGGAGTTACATGCAAAATTCGCACCATTTTTGGGACTTGCCCAGTGGTGGCACATTGAAGTTATGAATTCGCCCGGTGGTGGCAGATCGGACTTGCCCGGTCGTGGCGCATTGGAGTTCTGAATTTCCCCGGTGGTGGCAGATCAGACTTGCCTGGTGGTGGCGCATTGAAGTTCCTGATCTGCTCGGTGGTAGCAGATCGGACTTGCTCGGTGGTGGCGCAATGAAGTATTTGATTCGCCCGGAGGAGGCAGATCAGATTGCCTGTTGGTGGCATATTGAAGGTACAATTTTTTTTTCAGCAAGACAGTGGTCAAGATCTGGTATGTGGTGATTTTTTTTTAGTATCCTGCAATTGTTCAGTTGGGTAGAATTATTCATCAGAGGATCAGGAAGTTTATCAGTCCAATATGAATAACAGTATAGAATCGTATCTCCACGAGTCTGGAAAACTCGATGGATCTAATTTCACCAACTGGAAATTCAAGATACAGACATTACTTGAAAGCGTAAATGCGTGGTCGATCGTTATAGGAAATGAGTTGAGACCAGGAGCAGCTGCATAAGAACAAGACTGGGATAAAATGGAGACCAAAGCAAAGGTCATACTGAAGATGTCCGTCAAGGACAATATTATCCCGCATATTAGAGACTGTAAATCATCCGCTCACATTTGGACGACGATCAAGAACCTATACCAGACGCATAATACAAATCGTGTCTTGTCACTCAAAGGAAAGCTATTTGCAATGAAGATGGAGGAGAATGAGTCCGCTGCTGGATTCATTGCTAGAGTCAAAGACCTGAAGGACAGATTGGGAGATATCGGAGAGAAAGTTTCTGATTCAGATCTAGTCACGATCACATTGAACGAAATGACAGATCAATATCATATGTTCATCACTGGACTGGCAGCGAGGGAGAAGGCCCCTGCGTTTGAAGAGCTGACAAGGATTCTGCTACAAGAAGAAGAGCGACGACAAAATTTGAAAACACAGAGCAATGATCTTGCTCTGATGGCCAAAAGGCGACAGTATAGAGGGAAGCAGCCACATCAGCAACAACAACCACAACAGTAGAAAGGAGCCAACACGTTTCAAAAGAGATCGTTTAAAGGTATGTCTGCTAATAATTTTCCCAGCAAGAAATGTTTTTACTGTGGAAAACCTAGTCATCATATTAAATAATGTTATAAGAGGCAGGTAGACGAAGCAAGAAATAAACAGGGAAAGCACAAAGGATACTTTGTTGAGGAAGATGAGGACCATAGCCACGAACTTCGACTATTTATAGCTGATTTTTCCCTTTCAGCTTCAAAGGGAGATGATGACGACATATGGTATGTCGATTCTGGTGCATCCTCACATATGACAGGTAAGAAGGAATGGTTTGAATGTCTTGAAGAAACTTCATGTGGGTCGAAAATCTATTTAGGAGATGATAACGGATATGAGATCAAAGGATACGGTCATATTCTGGTCAAGTTACCTAGCGGTGACATTAGACACCTTAAAAATGTATTGTATGTGCCCAGAATTAAGAAAAATTTGGTCTCTGTATCTATGATCACTGATCAGGACATGCAAGTTCAATTCGTTAAGACTAACTGTGTCATAAAGGATAGCCATATGGAAACAGTTGCAACATGAGTGCGCATGGGGAGCCTGTACAAACTGGATGTGAAAAGTATGCCACAGCAAGCCATGGTTGCAAATGGATCGACAGCAGAAAATCTCTAGCACTAGAGATTCAACCATCTTAATCTGCAAGACCTCATCCTATTTCAGAGAAAAGGTATGGTCGATGGACTCCCTGTTTTCCATAATGTTCAGTTGGATTGTGATAGATGTGCATTAGGGAAAATTCATAGAGAAGAGTTTCCTTTGCATGTTAATAGAAAGTAAAGAGAGATTTTAGAACTGGTGCATACAGACATATGAAGACCTATGCAGACTAGGTCACTAGGAGGTGCATATTACTTTCTCTTATTTACAGATGATTGCACTAGGTTCTCATGGATATACTTTCTAAGTAAAAAGAGTTAGACCTTTCAGTATTTTAAAGAGTTTAAATCTATGGTAGAAAACCAGACAGGAAAAAGAATAAAAATTCTCCGCTCAGATCAAGGGGGAGAATACAGGCTGGGAGAGTTCATGAATTTCTGCAAGCAGCATGGGATTGTTCAACAGTTTACAGTGTCTCACACACCACAACAGAATGGAGTGGCATAGCGAAAGAACAGAACTCTTGTGGAGTGCGCAAGGAGCATGTTTCAATGTAAGGGTCTATCAAATGGTTTTTGGGCAGAAGCTATTAACATTGCTGTCTACTTAAAAAATAGGAGTCCTACTAAATTTTTAGGCTTCAAAACCCCTTTTGAAGCATTATTTGGATTCAAACCAGCAATGATTCACTTAAGAATATTTGGGTCAAAAGCTTACGCTCATATACCTAAGGCAGATAGGAAGAAGTTAGATCCTAAAGCCCTAAAATTTATCTTTGTTGGATATGGCACTGAGTTCAAAGCATATAAGTTATTTAATCATGTGACTCATAAGGTTTTTGCAAGCATAGATCTCATATTTCATGAACAGGTTGAAGAAGGAAAGGATGAATGTAATAATGATTGGCACATTCCATTGCTAATGGAATAAAACAGTGAGGACGATGAAGAACAGGAGCAAAAACAAGAAGAAGTAACAGGTAATGTAATCAATGATGCAAGCCCGGAGAAGGATGAAATAGACAGATTTGAGGTAAGTCCCCTACCAAGGAGATCAAGTAGGAAGACTCAATTACCATCCAAATTGAAAGACTATGCATTAATGACAAACATTTTAAACATTGTAGAACCTGCAAATTATGAAGAAGCATGTCAATCTAATGCATGGAGGGCTGCAATGCATGAGGAAATTGAATCAATTAATAAAAACCATACTTGGGATTTGGTTGAATTTCCTGATGGTAAAACCCCCATAGGATGCAAATGGTTGTACAAACCTAAAATAAATGTAGATGGGAGTATAGAAAAACTTAAAGCTAGACTGGTAGCAAAGGGTTACTCACAACAAGAGGGAATAGATTTCGATGACACCTTTGCTCCTGTAGCCAAATTAAACACCATTAGAATGCTAATTTCCTTAGCAACAAAACATAAATGGCAGCTACACCAGCTAAATGTTAAGTCTGCATTTCTGAATGGTGACTTGAAAGAATAAATTTATTTAGTTCAGCCTGAAGGTTTTGTGAAAAAGGGACAGGAACATCTTGTTTGTAAATTGAAAAAGGCACTTTATGGTTTAAAACAAGCACCCAGGTCGTGGTATGAGAAGATTGACTCATTTTTTGTACAACATGGCTTTCATAGGAGCTTGAATGATCCAAATCTGTATACCAAGTTCAATAAACATAGGAAAATTATTTTGATTTCTTTGTATGTAGATGATATGATCATAACAGGGGATGCTAACAATCTGATCAAAGAAATCAAACAGCAGATGTCACAAGTGTTTGAGATGAAAGATCTCGGAAATCTACATTACTGCTTGGGATTGGAGGTATGGAAAGATTCTGGACAGACTTTTCTTACACAAGGGAAGTATGCCAGAAGCTTGCTGGAAAGGTTCAAAATGGAGCAGTGCAGATCAGCAGCAACACCATTGCAGCAGAACTTAAAGTTGAGCAGTGACGATGGCACTAAAGCAGTGGATGCCACTATGTATAGACAACTAGTTGGTAGTTTGATATATCTTACTACAACTAGACCAGATTTGGCATACTCTGTTAGTACATTGAGCCAGTTCATGTCAAAACCACTCGAAAGTCACTGGATCGCAGCAAAAAGTGTGTTGAGGTATCTTAGTGGTACTAGTAATTATGGTATTTTGTACACTGACACTTCTGATGTTACTCTAGTAGGTTTTTCAGATTCAGATTGGGCAGGTAACTTGGATGATCGAAGGTCTATCACAGGTTATGCTTTCAGCATTGGATCCGGGGTCATAGCATGGAGCAGCAAAAAGCAAAGCATTGTAGCCTTATCTTCATGTGAAGCTGAGTACCAAGCATTGTGTGCAGCCACATGTGAAGCTATCTGGTTGAGAAGACTTCTCAACGATGCAGGAGAAGAACAGAAAGAATCAACTATCATCAAAACTGACAACCAGAGTATCAAGCTTGCATACAATCCAGTCTTTCATAAAAATACCAAGCACATCGATACTCAGTTCCACTTTGTTCGAGAGAAACTACAGTCAAAAGAGATATTTGTTGAATATTGTAAAACTTGTGACAATATGGCTGATATATTTACTAAGCCTCTTGGGCGTGTAAAGTTTGAATTGTTTAGAAGGATGCTAGGAGTTCAGGATAATCCTTTCTCCATTAAGGGGGGAGTTGAAAATAATTAATATTATTTTATATTAATGGAGAAATGGTTACACAAGTTGTAACGTATCTCCTTAGTTTAGGATTAGTTCCTACAATTTAGGAGTTTGTTTGCAACTTCCTAATTCCTAGTGATGTACTTAATGATGTAATTTCTCATTCATGAATATAGAGTAAACTCAGATTGTTCTCTCTGTTTGAGTGCAGTCTCCAGATGCTGTACTCACCTGTGAGCTGCAACTTTCACGCTGAAAAAATATACTTCTCTGCAGAAGATATATATATATATATATATATATATATATATATATATATATATATATATCAATGACTTGCGTTTAAATTATTTTACGCATTAAATTTACAATATAGCTATATTCCAAATTTTTTTAATTGATTTTACATCCCCACGTTTTTCAATCTTCGAATTTACCTTTGGAATAGAAAAGCTTCCATTCCCAATTGTAAATTTCTTAATTTTCTTTTGGAAATATTTTTAAAAAATCACTAATATTTTGTATGAATATAATACCCTTTCATATATTGTATATGCTTTCTCCATGCAGAGAAATGATATATTTCGTTAGTGAGATAAGTTCAACATTCTTTTTTTTAATTCTTTTAGGCACCGATTTGTGGTACGTTGATATTCCAGAATTGGGTAATTGTCTCCACACCCACAATTCGAATTTCAATATTGAATAAAATTTTGCTATTACTCTCTGTGCACCCATTTCTACATATGGTCAACTTATAAATATTTTCTTCTCAAGTTTATAAAATGTGCATATTTTAATCTCTCGTAGTTGGTTGATTATAAATCACTCTTTTCCTTATGTATTTAGAGAACATAAACGATGCTAAACCGTTCTTATATATATGTATTGCACTTACCAATTCTTCAATTATGATAATACGGTGAAATTATGAATATAATTTCTTTACAAGTCAAGTTATAAAAATTACAATTTATAAAATATAAATTCATTCTCTCTTTCAATGAATGTATGTGTAGTTAATTAGCCATATCCATCTAGCCCAAATTGGGATTTTCCTTTTCCAGAATCCCATTAAATTTTCATATTATAATAAATTCCTTTTAAAGAATATTTAACCATGTCACTAAATTTCCATAAATTTGTATTTATTTGCATTTTATTCTTATTGTTAAATATGATGTTTATACCACTACTCTAGTGGTATTTGTCATAACAATTCACTTCCATAATACTATTCAAACTTACAATTATATAGACGTTCGTCAATTTATTCAAACACAGGTTTGAACTGTCACTTCTACTTTTAAGTATAATTATTCTCTCTCTGTAAATAATTATATATCTTATCCAATTATTTTCATTTACATGGCCTAAAAGTAATAATTTGTTTTATTTTCATTTCTCAGCTGAATGTAATATATTTGAAATGCATTCATAAATTATGCAAACCTATAGTTCCCTTTCTTCGAGGTTTGTTATACATTCAGCTACAATGTTTTATAATATTTTGTTTATTCTGTTGATTTTTCCAATATTAATGACAATCCTCTTCACTGTAGGTACAAGGAAGAATTCTTCAAAATTAAAGAGATAATTACAGATATCCCTCTCACTATACATACTCTTTAATTTCTTATACAATTTTTGCAATTGAAATTCTAACTTTCACTGCATTGTTTGTTTCAGGTTTGACATATTGTATTACCACAATTATAATATTCCCTTGAAATTAGTAGTCAGAATGTCTGAGAGTCAATATCATATTGTTTCACGTTGGTCATCAGAACAATGGAGATCTTTACACCTTTGGTTCCACTATGCATAATTTATCCTCAATAATTGTACACTTTATTAACACAGATAGGATCAAATGGCAACTACTACCTCAAAGCAAGAACTCTAACAAAAAAAGTATCAAGAAATCATGAAAAAACAATCCGAAAACAAAAAGTTGTATTCTTGAATAACCTTTTTTTCGAGGTAAATTTTCAGCATTTATTAAAAATGCAAGTAAAACCAAATATTTTTTGATGCAAAACACACCTTGAAAATGAAAAATTGTATTGTGGAATAACCTCGTTTTTTTTTTCGGAGTAAATTTTGGACAATTTTTATAAATAGAAGTTAAAGCCAATTTTTTTATGCAAAAATTTTGTGCAAAACCCACCTGACAACATAAAGTGTTGAAACAAAAATTTTATAATAACAAAAAATTATATATATATATATATATATATATATATATATATATATATATATATATATATATTTTAAAATAATTGCCAAAAAAAAAAACAAAATTCATTATATTTTTTTAAATTAATTTTTTTTTTAAATTAAAACAGTTAGAAAAAAATCTAAAATTTAACAAACAAATAAAAAAATAGAAAACATTTTAAAATTTTAAATTTTAAAATATATTAAAAAAATAAATTAAATATTAAATTAATATATATATATATATATATATATATATATATATATATATATATATATATATATTAAATTTTAAAAAAAATAAAAATTAAATAACAATTAAATTTTAAAAATATATATATTAAATTTTAATAAATTCAAAAATATAAATTAAAAATAAAAAATAAAAAATAAAAAACATTATTTAAATTATAAATAAAAAAATAAAAATAAAAATTAATTAAAAATAAAATACAATAAAACTATTAAATTAAAAAAGATAAATTTTAAAAAAATAAATTAAATTTAAATTATGAAAAAAAATTATATATGAACTTAAATTAAGATAAGAGATTAAATTTAAAAACAAAAATATGAAATTTTAATAAATAATTTTTGAAAAAAAAAAACAAAACAAACCAACAAACATGTTAAAATGAAAATTTAAAAATGAATTAAAAATGGAAAATGGAAAAAAAAATTTAATTTAAAAATATTGAAAAAAAAAACTTAATTTAAAATACAAAAATTTAATTTAAATAAAAATTATTAAATTTATGTAAAAAACAATATTTTAAAAAATAAATATTAAATTTAAAAATAAAAAATAAAAAATTATTGAATTTTATTTAATTAAACTAAGAATTGCAGTATAGAATTTAATAATAAAAATAATATACTCAATTAAATTAAAAACACAAATCAAAAATTTAATTTAAAAAAAAATTAAAAACAAAAAAAATTGATGAAAATTTAATAAATAGATAAAAAAATAGAATTAAATTTTGTTTATGAAATGAGAAAGAGTGGTGCCACCCAGGTGGCGGTGGAGGCCGACCACTGGGTGGGCGGGGTACTTAATTTTTTTTTTATATTTGAAAATGTTGTTGTTTTTTTTTTAATTTATTTTTTCTTATTAAAAATTTTTTTAATTTTAATTATTTTAAAATTTTCTATTTTTTTTTTTTTTTTTTTCTAATTGTATGGTTTTTTTAATAACTTATAAAAAATTGTTTTTGATGTTTTTTATTTTTATTTTTTTGGTTTAATTTTTATTTTTTTCCTTGAAATTATGTGTTTTGTTTTTTTTTTCCCATTTTTTATATAATTTTTGAAAAAATTTGTTTTTTTGTTTTGTTTTATTTATTTATTTTTATTTAAATTTTTTATTTTTACAAGTTAATTTTGTTTTCTTTTAACATTTTTATTGGTCATTTTATTGCTTTTATATATTTTTTCTTTATTAGAGTTTTGTGTATCATGTTTTTCTTATTTTATTTTTCACCACTCTAAACAAAATGGTTGATGTTGCATCAATACGTTTCAAAATTAGATGAAAATCACTAACATTTTAAAAAATATATTCATAGTTCATAAATAAAAAAATTAAAGTGTCAAAAATATGCACAAAAAAAAGCAAGTGATTTTGCATCATCGATTTTCAAAATCGGGTGCCTTTTTTGCTACCTCGAAAAAATAGGTACCAGTTCAGTTACCTATTTGATCGGTAACTATGTTTATTTAGATGATGACTCAGCTATAGTTGTAACATCATTTTGTATAATGAACTTATAATTATTTTTGTATTGTTTCATCCTCAATTCTACTGGAGGATTTTTCTGAACATATTTATATATGTATATAAGTCAGATAATACAGATCTTGTTCATATCTATGTTATCGCATATGATTTAATTTATCATGCTTATTAATTTGTTATAAATTCCACATTACAACATATCTTAATTTATGTTTTACATTCCTATCTGAGATATATATCAACATAGAATATTTTCAGATAGATATCTGATTATATGCTATCTGTATAGAGTCAATTCCATTAAGAATTTTAATGAAGGATATAACCATAGAGATAATTTTAATATGCATATTACTATAATATATCAGTATTTATTGTACATATACTGTAACTTTTCAGTTTAATTCCATCTTTTGGCCTAGACTTAAACAACAGATTTAGACCCAGGGAAAGGGTTTAGAGATTTTGTTTGTTTGTCCCCTACTTCTACCAAGTCGATGTAACAATATAGTTGACTTAACTATTTTTCTTTATAGCTAAGACACTATCAAATACATATGGCAATTAAATTTCTGAAACAGGACACTATACAATACACATGAAATCTATGAATTTAATTTACATAAATTACATTGATAATTTAAAAAATAACTAATTTTTTTGTATTCCACTTCAGATTTATTATAGTTAATAACAACAGACTAAAACATAGATTCCACAGGAATATACATACCAATGTACAAGAATATTTTCCTCCCAACCTTGAGCTTATTCCACATCTCTCCCCTTAGCAGAGACTAAATCTTCCTGAGTGTAGACAACCCCTTTGTCACAGTAGAAATAGCTTATATAAGGTTGCTTTCCCTCAACATGTTTCCATAACAGTGTCTCGCTATTTTGGGATGTTGTTTCCTTTAACCTAGGCTTTGCTTTTGTTTTTTCCACAAAATCTTCTTTTAAAACTACTTTTTCCTCAACCCTGTTTTAATATTACCTTTTCTCAATAAATTTCCACTTCACTAAGGATTTTATTAGATCTTTTTCTCCCATCTAATAACATTTATATTATTTTATTTTTCTCCAAGGATTTATGGAGAGTCTTGGAAAATTCCTGGGAATCTAGTCCATCCTCATGGATCAAAATTTCTGGTCTCAATTTACTCTGTCTTTATATAATAATGTAATTTCCACATTTATATATTAATTTCCAAAATTAATATATCCATACTTAATTTTTTCCTTAGGTCCACCCGACCTTTATGTTTATTCACCATTTAAAAAATGCAGAAAATAGGGATATTACAAGAAACCAGTGAAAAATCCCAAGGGATGGAAATTCTCAACACCACAACCTGATTATGAAGAGGAAGAGGAGGTCTTGGGACCACCCATTACCAAGGAAAAATAAAATCCACATATATCTTCAATGAACAAAGAAATTAACCAAGAAGGAACAATGGTATCAATTTCATAAAATCCAAAAGAAGAAGGGCACATATGCTAAGAAATGTCGAAGGACACGGATATAGGAGGATTTAAATATCTTTTAATGTAGGCTTCTGTGAGAATAATTTTTTGAGAAACATCTTCAGGATCGTTCACATTAGAGTATTAATTTTTGACGTGTTTCGAACCAACTAATGTGGTCCATCATCAGGACTGTAAGACGATTCAAATTTCCTTATTCATGTGAAAGCTCATACATAGATAATGAACATATGAGGAAGACAGAAGAGAATTAACTAATTATTGTAAAAACTACTCCTCATCAAGGAGGATGGAGAAAAGTAGAAAAGAAGAAAGGGAGAAAAGGGTAATTAAGCTTATTTTCTTAGGCCCAATCTTATTTTTTGTTTTGTTATCTTTTATTTTTTCATTTTGATTATATGGGCACCAACTTCTTGAGTGGTGTCATTTTGGATAGTAAAATAATGCCCCATGTGCATATACATATGTAGCTTTTTATAATTCATATAAATTTATGATTTTTCCATAGAAAAACAATCCAATTCAAAGGGGAAATACAAGATGACATGACCTTAAGTATAGGTATTATTGGCGTATATATGAGATAAAGGGTACAATTATAATGAAAAATACAATGAAAAGTTTTAACCAGCTTACTAATATAACAATAAACATATAATAACTCAAAATATATATAACAATAATAATAACTCAAAATGTAACAACTCCACTTCCACAATTTTTTGTTTTTGTTTTCTTTTTATAGTCTTAATAGTAAGTATACACAATTACCTTAATGTGTTTCATCACTCTTCGACTAAATCGTCTAGTAGCTTTATGTTTTCTTTACTCTTCTTGAATTCTTGTTGAATTTAAGTTCAACAATTGTCATCAACCAACTTTATTTGAATTTTAATATTAGCAACATTTCTTTACCACCTTATGTCACTATAATATGGTCTATTCTTCTTATACAGTTTCTACCATAATAAAATTATTATATTATGCTTTAACTATTTGAATTCCCTTCTTATGATAATAGTAAAAGATATATTTTTGTTGGTCTATGTCTACCTTATAATTTGTGTATTTCAAGCACTTACTTTTATATTATCAACCTCCCTCAATTGATAATTAAATCTTTGACTAAGGTTATAGTCTTGACATTCACCACATGATTAATTTTTGAATTAACTCACTTACCCATGTTCTGGCCATAAGTGGACCATTTATCAATTAAATTGAATTCAGCCTTTTTACATATCTATTTGTATTATTTATAACCTCCATGTTATAACATATGTAACTAAAGCTATTCTCCACAATACTTTGTATATGAATATTTTATTCCAATTTCAAACTCTATATATGTGAATACGTTATTTGATTTTCAACTTTACATGTTAATTTCCTTTTCCCTGTGTGGACTGATATAATACCATTGAGGCACATTACATATATCTCCTTTCGGGGTTAGCATAAATTTGCAGGCCCTTCATAGTGTTTTCCACGCAATCCACCTACGTGATGTATCAACCTGGCACAGTTCCATCACTACGGATTTATAAATTTAGAATCGAAATCCTTATCCATATGGTTTAAATTCCAACGTTTTGATTGTTATTATCATTTTAGTAATTTTTGCATATATGATTTGTACCTTGGCCATTAACGCCATCACATGGCTCTGACCTATTCACTTAACCTCTCCTCTAACCGGTTAATCTCATCCATTTAGTGCGTTACAAGTGGACGGTTGTGGTTGCATCGTATCCTAGATTAAAGTTACTCTTCCTCTACCATACTTTTTCTCTATTTTTCCATTTTAGGATCGTTATTTGGCATTCGGCTCTGGTTCTTCCTCAGACACTCTGCTTCGAAGAGATTTAGGCTAAACTCATGACGCAGAACCAAGCCCATGATGCAGAGTGCTAATATTTCTTCATCTTCAGGATGCATTTCAGGTAACGTCTCTATTTCGATGCAACATTTATGAATCGAAGGTCTCGATGGGTTTCAGTGTTTCAAAATTAAATTTTCTTCAACAATCATTCTCTACAACTAATACATATTTGTTGATTGTGGTTGGAGTGTTATTTTTACTCCAATAATTTTACTTCGTTTCCAGAATTGTCGTTACAATTCTCATTCCATGCTCGGGAAATTCGAATTGCAGTTGTTCCCAAAGCATATGGAGTAATAACTTTAACCAGTTGACATAACCCCTAACATATTATCACGCAATTACTATATAATCATATTACCCTTATTTTTAGTATGGATTCTATTCCAACGTGTGGTATGTGATGTCAAACATCATTTATCTCTATTGTGATTCCAGTTTTTTTTGCTTGATTTCTGTTGGTTTGGTTTTGTATGTAGGTTGAAGATTTTGTTAATGAGACACAGTCTTCACCGACGAAGGTTTTGTATGCAGGTTGAAGATTTTGTTAATGAGACACAGTCTTCACCGACGAAGTTGCTGGAACTAAGGAGTGCTTATCCATCGAGGAAGCCTACCAAAAGTTATGCTTCATGGCTTCAAAATATCTCCATAGGTATGTACACTATTACTACCCTTGGCATCTTCTTATTCAATGTTGCCCATCTAGTTTTAACTAATTTATGATTTTTAGTTAATGATACCCTTCGTTCTTATTATTGGTTCTTCTCTACTTAGAGAACCCAGCATATTTTCCCGCATATGTACCCATGTGAATAGCAACAAGGTTTGTGTAGTGAATTGATTTATCAAATTACTTTACTCTATTTCCATACCAAAAATCTCTGCGTTGAGATTGTCAATTTGGTTGTTAGTTAATTGTTTTCAGGAATATGTAAATAAAATTCCTCGGGGTTTGTTGACCTAGTTTACTATTTTCGGAAGCTTATAATACCAGCACATTGAGCATCCACCTTAATTTTGATATAGGAGTAGATTTATAAATCCTATTAACTTTGATTCTTTCTTCACATTTTTCGATTTACCATGTATACAAAACTCATCATTCTAATTGGAAGAATTCGATAATCTCCTTTATTTTTAATTGTTCAACTTTTCCTCGCGTGTATGAGACTTCTTGTCTATTTCTTTATTCGTACTAAATTTTCCCAATTCCTTAATTTGGATTAATAGCTTGTAATATTTCTAGCTTTTTAATTAAATGAAATTAATTTCTACAAAATGGGGTCTAATTTTATTAGTCCCTAATTTGTACAAGAACTCCATTTTCGACAGTTCCTCAGAGTTGGATCAGTATTTTGTCGAAGAATACTTAGGTAATCATTTTCCTGCTTTTAGTTAATCATTTCTCAGGCTATTGTATTTTTCTTGTTCTCAATTTAATTTGTCCTACAATTCGTTTTACATACATGTTTACTTTCTTTCTCTATTCCAGCTAGTAAGGTAATAATCACATGTTAATTTATCAATATCCCCTCTTTAAATATTCACTAATTTCCTGCATTTAATCACATTTATTAATTTATATAAATTCATTTATGTGCGGGCATCCTTTACCTTCCTGTTTCATTATACAACATGGTTATCACTATATATGTCATACAGGGACAAAATTATTAGATTTCATTGTACAGGTTGGTCCAGAACTCTTGGAGGACTTCCTCTAATAGAAATCTAAACTATTTTCACAGGGATTATGTAGTTTTAATTCATGGGACTAAATCCCAAATCTATATAAATTTTGGACAATAATTACTTTGAAATTTTTGTATATATAAGTCTCTCGACTTATTTTAATTCAGTATAATCCACTATACTTTATTTCCAAAAATGAAAATATATTTACTGTTCAGAATATTCTATATTTTATGTAACCTTTGCTTCATTTCAGATATAATACTATGACTCATGTAGAAATTCAAAATCTTCTAATTATTTCACACCAGAAGATAAGATTTGAATTCTATAAATTCATATTTAATAAAAGAACAAAATCCCCTCATTCTATAAAATTTTACTTGACAGGTTGTCATAGTTAGTTGGATAATTTTATTATATCTACTTCTCATGTATTTACTTTCTGCATGTATAAATTGATATGTTCTACTGAACCTCATATTAAACCTACATCAAAGGTTTATACGTTCTCAGAGTTGGTACAATTCCTAAAATTTTCTGTGCAACAATACAAGACTACACTATATTTATTATAGTAGGTTTTTTTAAATGCACAGACCTGAATAGTTTACAATTAACATAATACTACTTAAATACACGAAATATTCTTATTCACAGATCTTGCTATCTAATTAATCAAAATTATAAAATTCCACATAATAACACCAACATAAGAAAGAATCAATCAACTTGTGCATACCAATTCTGGTAGACTATTTTGCACCCAACCTCGAGCTTTATCTCCACAGCTCCCCCGAGAAGAGATCAATTCCTCCAAGGTGTACACAACCTCTTGTCTACCTAGGAATGGATTATTTAAGCCTGCTTTCCCATCATCTTATTTCCATAACTCCGTCGAGTTAATTACTATGGTGTTCTCCTTTTTCCTAGGCTTTCCTTTTGTTTTTTCTACAAAATTACTTTAAAACTAGCTTTTTTCCTCTTTCTAGTTTTATTCCACCTCTTCCAAGTAACTTTTCTCTTTACTAGGGTATCTTTTAGATTTTTATCTCCAATCTAATATTTTCAATTTAATTTATTTTCTCAAAGTATTTTTGGAGAATTTGGGAAAAACTTTGGAATCTTATCCATCATCATGGACTTGAATTCCTGATCTCTATTTACTGTAGTCTTTGCACAATGATTAATTTTCATATTTATTAAATTCAACTTTAATTTATGTCCACATATATTTTTCCTATAGGTCTGTTTCACCTTTAGAACTTTTAACTGCCTAAAATAAAAGCAGAAAAATAGGAATATTACATGTTCCCCCTCTAAAACAGAACACCGTCCTTAGTGATTCCAAATACTTTGTTGATTTCTCAACCAGGGATGGATGTTCCTCCTTCATCTCATCCTATTTCTCCTAGTAGTTTCCTCAGAGGTAAAGTGCATCCACCACACTTTTACTTTGCTTACTGTTATACTCTGGAGCTTGATTTATTCCTTCTTCAGTATAAGAAGTATATCTGGATGATTTTTTTTCATTCCTATTTCCACCTGTTCATAATTCATATCAATTCACATGAGTAATATCTCCTATATACATTTATAATAATGAATCAGGATAATACTTTGAACCTTAATAGGTCATAGTAGAGTCACTTGTAGCAAGACACTTAATGTTTCATAGTAGTATAGTGCTAAGCATAGCTACTAGTATACAATGTACTTTTGCGAGGCTTACTCCTCAAGTACACAAGGTCGCCCATTTGGAATTCTCTTTGAATTATTTTCCCTTCTGCACATCTTCCCACATGGACTCCATCAATTCAGAGTGTAGCATTTCCTGTTAGTCAAAGCTTCACGGAAAAAAAATTACTTCTTACTTAGAAGCTTACTAATTTGTATTAAAAAAAACTCTTCAATATGTAGTTTTCCCACTTGAGGTTCTGCCCCTTTGTCCATTTCATACACACACAACTTGCATTTAATATTTTATTGAATCTTTCAATTTGTCCAACTGATGACAAGCAGGAATAAAGTTCAACTTGGTACTCTTTTTCCTGTAACATAGCTTTCAAAAACCCAATTGAATTTTAACCTTGTCAATTTTGTGAGATATAATCAATCTTAGAACTTCATATTAGTTCATAATTTCTATCTTGGACCCATTTACTACTTTGAGCGGTGACCAAAGTAGCTTGAACTAATAAAAATGTATTGATTTTGCTAGTGTCTTGTTCTAGGCAAACCAGTTTTTTTTTTTTTTTAAACAACTTCCTATTTCCGTCCTAGAATAGGGAGAGAATCCAATAATTATTTTGTATGCTTATGTTTCCTTATTACTTAATAGCATTTTTTACTAGAAAATATACTACTTATTTTCCCATACTAGGCCAAAACATGTTCTATTTAAATCCTGAATTCAGGTTTAATCACTAGTATGTCCCGCATAAGGGCATTTATGATACTCATCTAAAATTTCTAGTTTAATGAGATCACATTGGAAATGTACATGTGCTTTTATAAAAATTAGTCCCTCCAGATTTAGAGTATATTCCAATATATCAGTATTCTGCAATTTTTCATGAATTTTTTCATGGTTAAATCTTGACTCATTACCTCTTGTGTCAATCCTTCAATATCAAAATTTTCACTACTCCCAACACTATTAAAATTTTGAGAAGCATTCCTACTCAAGACATCTGCAATTCTATTTTATTTTCCTTTTATTTTCTAGACTAATATGTTATGACTAAGTTTTCTCGTAGTAATACTCCTCCTAATCCTTCTGCACAAGCATCTGTACAATTACGATTCTTGGATTGGATCAGCAATCTTAAAAATATGAGCAGTTGTTAGTTTAATTTTTAACTGTTCAAAACTATATTGACATTTTTTTGTGCATTTAATTTTCACTCTTTTCTTCCATAGAGAGGTAATAGGATATGCTATGGCTGAAAATCCTTCTACTACTCTCCTCTAGTATCCTAAAATTTCCATGAATGATCTTATGGCTGAAACATCAGTAGGTACTGACCCATCCATGATAGCTTGTATCTTTTCTCGGTCCATTGCTAATCCTCTTTCTGAAATTGCATGACCCAAGTACTAAATTTTACCTTTATAAAATTCACATTTTCTAAGTTTGGCATATAATTTATGTTCTCTAAGTGTTTGTAAGACAATTAAAAGATGTTCTTTATGTTCTACTTCATTCTTAGAATATAATAGAATATCATCAATAAATACCAGAATAAATTTTGACTAGATGCTTACTTAATACACTGTTCATTAGACACATAAAGGTAGCAAGGAATTAATCAACCCAAAAGGTAGAACTACCATTTCATAGGGTCTTTATCTAGCTCTTAATAAAATTTTACTTATTTATTAATCCTTTCTTCTTAGTTGATGATAGCCTGTCCTTAAATCAATTTATGAAAAGATAGCGGCTTCTCCCACTTGCTCAATTAAATCAACTATCCTAGGTTTAGGATATCTATTTTTGATAGTCAGTTTATCTAATAGTATGAAGTCTATACACATTTTGAATGTGCCATATTTATTTTTACCGAAAAACACAGGTGCTCCTCATGGAGACACACTTAGCTGGATATAACCGTTGTCCAGCAACTCTTGTAGTTGAATTTTTAGATTTATCAACTCCGGGGTAATGATTCTATATGGTTCTCTGGAGATAGGTGTAACTTCAGTTTTTAATTCCCATGCGTAATTCAATTGGTAGTTGATATATTTCCTCTTGAAACACCTCTTTGAATTCTATTATTACTGTTAACTTTTCTACAGTTTATTTTTCGGTTTGTTGTCCCAATTCCTCCACTTGTACAACATGTACTTGACAAGCTTTCCTTGTTGTCCTTTTTAACTATTTTGTTGAGTTTTGTCTAATTGATATTGGTCTGGGTTTTATTTTCACTATCACCGGTTTTCCCTTATCATCTATATAGTGAACAGTTAATCTAAGCAATTGACTATTGTTTTTTGTGTTTCTAACCAGTCCATTCCTACTAATACATCATAGGAACCTAGAGGTAGAATATTGAAATTTAGTTTAGTCTCATACCCATTTAAATTTACAACAATCTTGGGTAACTTGTTGGCTACTTTTCTTGTTGTTCTATTATCTAGTTGAACTAATCATTCTTGTTGAAATGTTTATGATCTTAATTTTCACTTTTCTACCATTGGTGTACTTATATAGTTTAATTTTTCTCCAGGATTTATCAAACAAAAACAGGTTTTTAAGAAATCATATCTTTGATTTTCAAAAATTTTGAGCCTCTTATTTCCTACTAACAGATTATATCATTCTACTAATATAATGTTTTAATTTGAATTTTGTTTCGTATTCCTCTAAATTTTTCTACAGTTAGCATATTTTTCCATGTCTCCTTTCCTTATGGTTACTATACTAACCATGGTTGGCTGCATTTTTTTTTACAATTTACTCATATTTGTAAACTCACTTGATCAAGTTTTGTTCCTAGAAATATTAAATCAATGATAATTTGTTCAAAATTCAGACCTTCCACTTTTATTATGATTTATTTGGTATTCAGTCGGTGGATTTCCTAAGGTGGCACTAATCTCCAATAGTTTTCAAGCCTTGTTAGTTTCTGTCTCTTGAACCACTTAATTCTTCTGTATTGTCCTGTGTGTACAGTGTGGCGATATTCTCCACACCCCAACACTTTATTGGTTATTTTATTTCCTTTTTTTATCATCATCATCAATATCCTTCAAGTATATAACTTGAAATTTGATGGGGAGTCTTCTCAATTAGTGGTCCTTCCATTCCATACTTGTATCACTCTTATTTCTGTCTACCGCAGTTAACTTTATCCTGCAATTGGTAGGTTTCAATTTTTTTTTCACATTATTTAGTAAACCCGAAGGTGTTTTTTTTGTAAGTTCGGGATCTTGGATTCCTAATCCTTCTCTTTTTTCTCTTTTTCATCATGTCAAGCTCCTTTACTGTACTCAGAACCTTCTGAGTGGTTTCACCTTCTTTTCTATCTCTTTAGCTCTTCAATTTCATGACTAGACCTAGAGGTTAATTCTTAAATCAACCTCCCTTGTTGTTAGCTAGCTGGTAGCAATTTATCTTTTACTAGTTATCAGCTGAACCAATTCTTGTTTCAATTTCCGGAATATATCCAGCAACTGAACCATTTGATATGGTGGATTTCTTGCACCACCCAGATCTACATAGAGCTCATCCTCTTCGTTCATAGTTTCAATTGTACTTTTATGTACTAATTCACTGTACACAGTAATGGAATTAGTGTAAAATTTATAATTTCTCGTGTGGGGACACATATAGGCCTAGGGTTTTAACATGGTCTTTGATACCATTTCTAACAACTCCAATTCCACAATTTTTTTTGTTTTATTTTTATAGTCTTAATAGTAACTATATAAAACCACATTAATGTGTTTCGTCGCTCTTCGAATAACTCTTGTCGAATCCTTGTCGAATTTAAGTTCAACAATTGTCATCAATCAAATTTATTAGAATTTTAATATTAGCGACATTTCTTTACCACCTTATTCCACTATAATATGGTCTAGGATTTTTATACAGTTTCTAGCATAATAAAATTATTATATTATGCTTTAAAAATTTGAATTCTCTTCTTATGATAATAGTAAAAGATATATTTTTTTTTGTCTCTATCTACCTTATCATTTTTATATTTCAAGAACTTACTTCTATATTATCAACTTCCCGCACTTGATAATTAAATATTTGACTAAGGTTATAGTCTTGACATTCACCATATGATTACTTTTCGAATTTACTCACTTACCCATGTTCTGGCCATAAGTGGACCATTTATCAATTAAATTTAATTTGGTCGTTTTACCTATTTATTTGTTTTATTTATAACCTCCACATTATAACATATGTAACTAAATCTATTCTCCAACACACTTTTTATATGAATATTTTATTTGAGTTTCAAACTCTTTGTATGTGAATACCTTATTTGAGTTTCAACTTTACACGTTAATTACCTTTTCCCTGTGTGGACTGATATAATACCATTGAGGCACGTTACGTATATACCCTTTTGGGGTTAACATAATTTTGTAGGCCCTTCATAGTGTTTCCCACGCAATCCACCTACGTGATGTATCAACCTAGCACCATTCCATCACTACGCATTTATAAATTTAGGAATAAAATCCTTATCCGTATAGTTTAAAGGCAAATGTTTTGATTGTTATTATCATTTTGGAATTTTTGGCATATATGATTTGTACCTTGGGCATTAACGCCATCACATGGCTCTCACCTATCAACTTATCCTCTCGTCTACCTGGTTAATCTCATCCGTTTGATGTGTTACAAGTGGATGGTTGTGGTTGCATCGTATCCTGGATTAGGGTTACTCTTCCTCCGCCATAATTTTGTTCTGTTCCACCTTTTTGGCGTCATTATTTGGCATTCGACTCTGGTTCTTCTGTAGACACTCTAATTCGAATATATTGAGGCTAAACTCATGACATAGAACCAATCCGATGATGTAGAGAATTAATATTTCTTCATCTTCAGGATGCATTTTAAGTAATGTTTCAGTTTTGTTGCAACATTTATGAATCGAAGGTCTCGATGGGTTTTGGTGTTTTGAAATTAAATTTTCTTTAACAGTCATTCTCTATAACTGATACATATTTTTTGATTGTGGTTGCAGCATTATTTTTACTCCAGGAATGTTACTTCATTGACATAATTGTCATTTCAATTCTCATTCCATGCTCAGGAAATTCGAATTGCAGCTGTTCCCCAAGCATATGGAGCAAGAAATTTAACCAGTTAACATAACCTCTAACATACTATCACGAAATTATTATATAATTATATAACCCTTCTTTTGAGTATGCATTATATTCTAGTGTTTGGTATATGATGTCAAACATCGTTTATCTCTGTTGAGATTTTAGTTTTTCTGACTTAATCTTTGTTTGTTTGGTTTTGTATGCAGGTTGAATATTTTGTTAATCAGACACAGTCTTCAGCCACGAAGTTGCCAGAACTAAGGAGTGCTTTTTCCTTGAGGAATCCTTCCAACAGTTATGCTTCACAACTTCAATATATCTCCACAAGTATGGACACTATTACTACCCTCGACATCTTTTTATTTGATGTTCCCCATCTAGTTTTAACTAATTTATGATTTTTATCTTTTAATACCCTTCATTCTTATTCTTGGTTCTTCCCTACTCAGAGAACCCAACATATTTTTCGGCATACATAACCATGTGAATAGACACAGGTTTTATGCAGTGAATTGATTTATCAAATTACTTTACAAATTTCCATACCAAAAATCTTTGCGTTGATATTTTCAATTTGGTTTTTAGTTAATTGTTTTCAGGAATATGTAAATGAAATTCCTTAGGGTTTTTTGACATGGTTTACAATTTTCGGAAGCTTACAACACCAGCGCCTTGACCGTCCACCTTAATTTTGATTTAGGAGTAGATTTAAAACTCCTATTAACTTTGATTCTTTCTTCACAATTTTCGATTTAATGTGTATATACACCTCATCGTTCTAATTGGAAAAATTCGAGAATCTCCTTTATTTCTAATTGCTCAACTTTTCGTCACATGTATGAGGACTCATGTCTATTTTTTTATTCATTCTAAAATTTCCCAATACCTTAATTATGATTAATAGTATGTAATATTTCAAGATTTTTAATGAAATGATATTAATTTTTACAGAATGGGGTCTAATTTCATTAGTCCCTAATTTGTACAGGAACTCCATTTTTCCACAATTCCTCATAATTGGATCAACATTTTGTCAAAGAATATTCTGGTAATAATTTTCCTGCTTCTACTTAATCATTTCTCAGGCTATTATATTTCTCTTCTTCTTAATTTAATTTTTCCTACAATTTATTTTACATACATGTTTACTTTCCAGCTCTATTCGAGCTAGTAAGGTAATAATGACATGTCAATTAATCAATATCCCCTCTTTCAATATTCATTACTTTACTAAATTTAATCACATTTATTAATTTCTATAAATTCTTTTATGTGCAGGTACCCTTTACCTTCTTGTTTAATTATACAACATGGTTATCACTATATATGTCATACAGTGACAAAATGATTGGATTTCATTGCACAAGTTGGTCCAGATCTCCTTGAGGACTTCTTCTAATAGAAATATGAACTATTTTCATAGGGATTATCTAGTTTCAATTCATGGGACTGAATCCCTAATCTCTATAAATTTTGGACAATAATTAGTTTGAAATTTTTTTATATATAAGTTTCCCAAATTATTTTAATTTAGTATAATCCATTATACTATATTTCCAGAAATGAAAATATATTTACTGTTCAGCATATTTTATATTCTATGTAACCTTTCCTTCATTTCTGATATGATACTATGACTCATGTAGAAATTCAAAATCTTCTAATTATGTTACATTAGAAGATAGGATTTTAATTTTCTAAATTTGCATTTAATAAAAGAACAGAGTTCCCTCATTTTGTAAAATTTTACTTGACATGTTGTCATAGTTAGTTGGATAATTTCATTATATATACTTCTCATGTATTTACTTTCTGATGTATAAATTGAGATTTTCTATCTAACCTCAGATTAAAACTATTTCAAAGGTTTAGACATTCTGAGAGTTGGTACAATTCATAAAATTATTTGTGCAACAATACATGACTACACTATATTTATTATAGTAGGTTTTGTTAAATGCACAAACCTGAATAATTTACAATTAACATAAAAGTGTCCTACTACTTGAATACACATAATATACTTATTCATAGATCTTGCTATCTAATTCATCATAATTATAAACTTCCCCATAATAACACCAACATAATACAAAATCAATTAACTTGTGCATACAAATTCTGGTGGACTATTTTCCACCCAACCTTGAGCTTTATCTCCACAACTCCCCCCAAGCAGAGATCAATTCCTCCAAGGTGTAGACAACCTCTTTTCTACCTAGGAACGGCTTATTCAAACATGTTTTCCCATCAGCTTGCTTTCATAACTGCTTCCAGTAAATCAAGATGTTGTTTTCTTTTTTTCCTAGGCTTTCCTTTTATTTTTTCCACAAAAGTTCTTTAAAACTAGCATTTTCCTCTTTCTATTTTTATTCCACCTCTTCAGAGTAACTTTCCTCTTTAATGTGGTATCTTTTACCATTTTATCTCCAATCTAATATTTTCAATTTAATTTATTTTCTCCAAAGATTTTTTGAGAATCTCGAAAAGTCTTTGAAATCTTATCCATCCTCATAGACTTGAATTCATGATCTCTATTTATTCTAGTCTTTGCACAACGATTAATTTTCATATTTATTAAATTCAACTTTAATTTATGTCCACATATAACTTTCCTAAAGGTCCATTTGACCTTTAAAACTTTTAACTACCTAAAATGAAAACAAAAAAATAATGATATTACAAAAAATCTAGTATTTACTAAATAAAATTTATACTTAACAAATTGGAAATAAATCATATATTTTATTCTCCCTAAAGTATTCCATGATTATTCATTTGTTTAATGCATATTTACCTTTTATATCATATTTATATACCATTTTACAAAAATTATAAAATATGACAATATGATGATGCCTTTTAAATTCACATATTCATTATGTTTTGTTATTTCATTATTATACTCCATTATTCATATATCAACTCAATTTAGCTAAATTAATAGTATTAAAAAGAATTTTATATAAATATTATTAAAAAATATAAAGATAATAAATGCTAGAAAAAAATTCAATCACAATTAATTAATGTTAATAATTAATGTTAAATGTATAATTACAATATTAAATGCATAAAGTCATTTAAATGATTCAGTGGCTACAATCACGAAGGCAACAATAAACCAAAATTTATTTGTGTTTCTCACGATCATGTCACCTAATGTGGAGTTATGATGTTTGATATGAATTTTGGTTAGGAAACCTATATCATGCATAATTAAATTTGAAAAAAATAAAAATAAATCATGCATGAATAAAATTACAAATGAAATTTAAATTATTATAAAAATTAATAATATATTGATTAATCATAACTTTAAATTAGAGTATATATATTTTAAATTAGAATATATATATATATATATATATATATATATATATATATATATATATAATAATTTATAATAATATTTAATATGCTTTAATCGTATAAATTATTTTAAAAATTTTGGAAAAATAAATAAATAATAATAAAGAAAAATAAATAATATAATATATTAATTAAAGGTATTGAAACTAAAATTCAAAAACATTTTGATTAATTGTGAATATATATTTATGTCTCCAAATTATTTTTTAAAAACATAATGAGGCTTCAACAATATGAAGATCTCAACAATATAGACCTCAACAATATGATGTTAATGACTATAGAGATATTCACTTCAAAAAACCAAAAAGATATTCTTTTATTGCAACATAAATATCTATAAAGACGACTCAATTGACTAGTGAATCAAAGTTCCAACCAATGTATGTATAATATGAAAAAATATTAATAGGGAGTGTTAAAATCAATGAAGTTTCGATAAAATCATCTTTACTAATTAGTCAACCACGAATAGGACATGACAGCGTGGCGTGTTAGGAGGTTTGTAATTAAAAATAGTGATAAGATAAACCATCGTTTCATTGTTCCCACAACAGTAATACGTGCAATCATGCTCCAAATGGGACCATATACTGCTCATGCAGCTTCGTTTTGAGAACAAGGCGATTCCTCTGTGTCTTTCCTATTAATATGTCCACATGTCAAAGCCTTATTTTATCCAAGGATTGAAGGAGAATTATAGTCTCTCCAATTGTGAAGTCATCTTCTAGTAATTAATTCATCCTCAGTCGTATTTAAAGAAACAGAGTTTGTCTAAAAAGGGTTCGATTGGATGATGGAAACGTAAAATGTTCTTTATTTTTCATTAGTTTCCAAATCAAAGGATTTTAAAATAGTGATCCATTTCTTTTCTTTTTCTTTTTTTTTTTAAAAGAAAAACGATACTATTTATATTAATAATAAAAGGTAATACAAACTTCCTTGGATTTTCTTTCTTTTTGTGCTTTTATTTTCAGTTTCACATGATCCTATTTTTCTATATTCATTTGTCACGTTCTGTAGTTAAGCAATCATTCTTTTCTTGTCTATTTTTTATGAATAATTTATAGTATTGGCATTGGCCAATACACGATGGTTAAATGAGGAAAAATAAAACTTACTTGTCTTCTTGGTCATGCCTTTTTTTTGAAAAAAAGTCGGTTGTTCAATTTTGTTTTTTATATATATGATCAAAATTCACCTTTTGAAATCTCCTTACCAATTTCTTGATGCGGAACATACAATTTTTTAACATAGCAGTATTGAAGTCATTTCATTCCTTGACCCATTCTATAATTCCTTTGGCATCACCGAATATTTGAATTTATTCAATGCCAAGTCATTTGGCCACAATCATCACACCCCGCAAGGCTATAATTTTAACTCTGTTATTTGTTCCTCTCCCGCCTTCCCGCCAGAAATGATAGAATTTATCATTCTCTAAATAGATCATTGCTCTACAACCACATTATCCTCTTGCACACATACCATCATACAACTCCACAGGAAACGATTGGCATATATTAGTAAATTTAAACATTATATAGCCTTCACTTCCCTCTACCGGCACTGTTTCGTTGAATAAATACACCATCTTGATGATATCCTCATGCACCTATATTCATTTCCGATAAAAAATAAGATCATTACGCCTCCATATAGTCCATAAGATATAAAGTGGAAGTGTCTCCTACTTCCTATCTTTAAGCCACGTTTCGATGCATGATGCCATCTTGCCTGTGATATTAAAATATCCCAACACCCATTCCCAAATAACCTTTGCATAAGGACATTCCATAAAAAGGTGATTAATCTCTTCCCCCCTTCCTAAAAAAATGCAAATGCTCTGTCCATAAATACCTATCCTTTGAATATTCTTCCATGTCAGGGTACGATCATGTATAGCAAGTCAAATGAAGAACTTGATTTAATTTGGTAATTTCCAATTCCATATGACCTGAAAGAGTTGATTAAAATTATGAACCTTATCCACTTTTGATAGATCCATTTAAATTTTTTTTACC
Source organism: Pinus albicaulis (assembly GCA_034641835.2). Classification (NCBI taxonomy): domain Eukaryota; kingdom Viridiplantae; phylum Streptophyta; class Pinopsida; order Pinales; family Pinaceae; genus Pinus; species Pinus albicaulis. The sequence goes on along the minus strand of CM076572.1, from coordinate 159,143,591 downwards.
ACCAGGAATACCTTCTTAAGGGTGCCTGCCAATATTATTTTGTCCTCATTATTATTTATTTATACCCTTTCATATCTAACGAAAGACGTATATTCCTCCCACTCCTCGCAATACGAAACTGGTAATCCCAAATCTTCTGTTGTATACCATGAGTCATGATCCCAATGTTGAAATCTATGAGGGATAATAATTTTAGGATGGAAGATCCATTTACTATGAATAAGGTTTAGAATCTGAACTGATAAAGAGTTACTCCCGTTCATTCCAATAATTTCATCTAACCCAATCTATATTTGAGATCCGTCACCCACATACCATCAAAATTGTCCCATTAAAAGGTATAAATCCTTATACATACTACTCCAAATGTAAGATTTTTTATTTTTCTTCCTCGCCCCGTTTAGTACCCATGATGTGAATGATTTACCATACATATATTTATCTTTAATAATACCTTTCCATATACCTTCTCTTGATAGAACCATCCACATTTTTTTTATTATGAGTTCCTTTTTGAAATTACCTAGATATATGATCCCCCAACCTCCACATTTAACTCATCTTGCAATGATAGTCCATTCTGCTAAATGTATCTTGCCTCCTTTCTCTCTAGTGTGAGCTCCTTTCCATAAAAATTATCCCATGATTGATTGGATCCTTTTAATAATTTCCTTTGGTAAAAGAAAGAGATTCATCCAATAAATTGAAGGGTTATGTAAACTGATTTCAACATAATAATTTTCCCCCCTGGAGGCATCCATTTCTGTGTCAAGCAGTCCAGTTTATGGTTGAACTTTTCAATTAGCCAATCACAGTCTCTAAGTTTGTAGCCACTAGGTTTCAATGTGAAACCAAAATAATTAAAGCCTTCGACAAGTTGACTAGATGTCACCCTAAACAGCTCTTTTATTTCATGTAGAATTGTGTCTACCCCACCTTTATGTACTAACTTTGACTTGGCTTCATTCATTATTAAAACTGTAGCATCCCCAAATGTCTTGATAATATTTTGTAAAATTGACCACTTTGCAATAGTGGTCCATCCTCCAAATAATAGATCGTCAATGAACATGAGGTGGATAACCCATTTATGATTAGAAACTATAACCCCATGAATAACTCCTTTGCCCCTAACATCCTTAAATTTCCGACTCATTGTATGAATCACCATAAGAAAGAGTAAGCGTGAAAATGAACAACCCTGTAGCAACCCTTGATAGGCTGAGAAGAAATTGGAAGGAAGACCATTAATAATCACAAAAAAATTAGTAGATCTTATAAAACCCATAATCCATCTATAGTTTTGTGAAATCATACCCATTTAAATCATGATCAGTAATAGAAATTCTCAATCAATGAAATCATAATATTTGATCAAAAGGAACTTAAGGATGCAATATTTTTGTGCATTGGAATCAATGGAATGGATAATATCTTATGCAATTCCGATAGCATCTTGTAATTGTCTCCTTTCCATAAATCCAAACTTTTCTTGTGTGATAAATTTTGATAGGATTGGGTTAATTCTCCTTGCAACCAGTTTTGATATAACTTTATAAATTTAATTACACAGTGATAAGGGTTTATAATTAGCAAATTTCTATGGATTATTCTTCTTGGGTATCAACATTATAAAAGTGGAAATGATATCCCCTATGATATATCCCATATGTATGATTTTCTCTTCCACCTACAACAAATATAAGCATCAAATCCTTAAAGAAAATTAACAATTTGACCCCCAACCATCCGGCCCAGGCCTCTTATCCATTGCACATTATTTCATGGAATCTAAGAGTTTATCACTGGTGATCATTTGGTCCATTTTTTAATTTTCCTTCTGAGTAATCATATTCGGAATGAGATCAATAAATGTTTCTTTATCCGCATATCCATGGCTTCAGGCTGAAAATTTCCCCTTAAAATGTGAAATGGCATCTTATTCCATGGTACCTTTTGTATTGTATAAGTTCCCTTCTAAATCCATTATTTTCTTTATAGAATTTAGTTGCTTTCTAATATTGAACTTCATGTGAAAATATTTAGTGTTTCTATCTCCTACCTTTGTCCATAATGCCCTACTTTTCTATTGGATATCCTCTTCCTACCCTTTGAAAATTTCACTGCTTTGTCCCTCCAATGAAATAATTTTGTTTCGATAATCCTTAGTGAAATAGAGAGGTTCATTAATATCACTCACTATCTTCAATCTCATATAACAGTTTAAACTCTTCCCTATTAATGAGGTTGATCCATATGTGAGTCTCGGTTTTGAGGATTTTAATTCACTGATGCATGGATTCCATCTGGGATTGGGAAAGAGACTAAGGAGAATTATTCCATACTTTTTAAACCAATGATTTTTAATTCATCATTAACAACAACTGAGGGTTAAATTTAAATGGGTATGCCCTACTTTCCCCCTACCATTTCCAAGATATCATAATCAGTAAATGGTTTGATATGTACCAAGGGATAATAGAGGATTCTAGCTCCACAAAAATGTTCAATAATGTCTGACTTAAAATAAAATTTTCTAAGCGCTTAGAAATACCCTCACCTCAGGACCTTCCATTCCTCCATGTTGGGGCCAAAATATCTGGCCCAACATATACCAATGCATGAGCTTCCATCAACCCTTTTATAAAGGTTGAAAGTGTGTCTTCCCTATCCTTATCACCCCATATTTCTGATGCACCCAAATAAAAATTCAAATCTCCTTCCATAATAAATGAACTAAGACATAAAATACCCAAATTAACCACTCCTTCCCAATATCTCTTACAACCAACATATGGCGCATAAGAATTTATGATTATGATCCTATGACAACATCCCGAAATGTATACCGTTAATAGGATACATGCACAGGTACGATAAGCCTTCAGTTTGAAATATCTGGGATTCCACATAAGCCCCAATCCTTCTAATAATCCAATAGCATTAGTTGCACAAACAGGCCAACCCGGACAGACACTTAACATATCTCCCTAATATTGGTCACTTTTCATCATTGTTTCTTATAATAATATCAAAGACGACTAATACATACATAATAATCCACGCAGAGAGCCAATTTTGGATTTAGGTCCCATACCCCAGATGTTTAACGAAATTAAAATCATGGAGGCATGCCAAAAACGGGTTTATCCCCTTTAATGACCCAAGTGTCGTTAATGTTAGAAATTGATACCTTCCCCACCATGAAGGCCTCATCAATATAAAAAGTTTTATCTTGAAAACCCATCCACAAAACTAGAGCAAATTCAATGCTATTACATTCTAACACCTTATTAAATCTCGGGGGCATTTTCTTCCTGTGAGTGACATTGTGAAAAGTATTCTAACCCCCTGAATCCTTCAGGCTCTATTTCCTCTGATGTTCGCAAGAATGCAACCAAATAATGGTCAGGAGAGGGTGAGGGCATAAAATTGACGATTCTCTCGATGAACAAAGATATACGGGGAAATATAGGCACATAATGAGCATAATTAACACCATCAATACTTTCAATCCCATCCCTATCTAGAATTCTGGGAGACATACAGGAATCTAAAACAATCCTATTAGGGGAATGTGATCCCCCATCAACCCCACCTAACTTACCTAAACCCTTAAGAGGTCGGTCGAGGATAATAGATTAAGACAGGATGAAAATATTATGAACCTCATAGGAGGATTTCAATATTTCATTCATTATATCAGAAAATACCACATAATCAACCTGAGAGGGATTCAAATTATGCTCGTCACTGGAGTTTAACAAATTTTCAGTCATAATATCATAATGTACCACACAATAAACCTGTAAGGGATTTGAATTACCCTGAAGATGATAACTGATGAATTTTGGTCTCTACTTCAGGAAGGGCCACCTCCCCTCCACCCATATCTCTTCTTGTCCACTCGAAATCATTAGGTGATGCCACTTCCCCACTAATGCTATGTCTCTGATCCTTTTTATGGTAGGTCAAAAAGCCTTTGCGCCCAACACCAATGGTGGTTGACCAGAAAAAAACTCAAAATTTTGTTCTTAGACTTCAATACCCTCTGTTGCAACAATTAATTTTTTTTTTGGGGGGGGGGGGGAGGGGGAGGGTGGAATTTAGTAATCAAATCATTTGGAGAGTCGAAATTCAATGAAAAATGCACATGAATCAAATTCCTAGACCCAACAGAATCAACAACCTCGTGCTCAACACGAATGGCTGCCTGAATTAGCTCATCAGGCGATGCAGATGTATTATCCTGCATGAGTTCCATATTTCCTCCAATGCATTCTATATCTGGTCATCCTTTCTTACCACTTAATGCCACCTCACCCATAGCACAAAACATTACCGAGAGTGGACTCTAGAGGTGATACAAAATGACAATGTAACCCTCAAAATTCACAATCCTACCACTCTGTTATCGGATCTAATCAATGACATAAATTATTGGGAAAATAAGCTCTGAGCACTGAAACCTATTAGAACAAAAAAAGTCCCAGATACTGCTAAAAATTTTGACGATATTGAATCACAAAATCACTGGAAATTCTCTCAGTAGTATGATTGAAACATGGTAGGAGGGAATGGTACCAACCATAAATAATTGGAGCCAAATAACATGCCAATAAAGTGACACCACACCACTTACCCCACTGAGGATTAAAACCAAAGACAACTCCATATCCAAGAGGTATGGGTCAATCAATCCTCTAGCGACCAAATCTTCTTAATCTTGAAATAATTTCCAAATTCTATATGTGAAAAAACATCCAAACTAAGTGGGCCTTTAAATACCTTTTAACACATAATCCACTCGCCACTTCCTATTCATCCAATCCTCTAATTTCCAACACTCCAGATATCCTTGAGTCCCAACACAGGATCGCTCTATCAATATTCTTAAAACACATAACTCTATATGTCCTAGTGTTCAACCTTGACATAACCCCTGCCTGCTGCATGAGTCTTCATAAAAAATCACAAGCCAAACCACACATAACTCAATGAAAATCCCTCTATATCACTAGCCTAAAACCTCTCTTCTTCTAAATAAACCAACCTTTGAGCCCCTACTTAAATTAATACTAACAAAAACGTCAGATGGCCTAGTTAATAAAATTCAACGACCACCATCGATACCTATTGAAATCCATTTTTCTTCAAAGTTGTAGAACCTACTCAACGGTGTAGATCCCTAAACTGAAAATGTCGCCATATCTTTTCATGATCACTGAAAATGTCTTCTGTGGTGTTTTTATTGTATGCTAATTTCTAGTGCAATATCATCTTCAGTAGCTATAAGATATCCCCCTCTTCAAATCTTCATTGTAAAACCTACATCTACATCCCAAAGTCATTAGTCAAATTTTTTCATGCAGAGAGACTCCCCAACATGTTTACAAGGATGTGCATTAGTCTCTTCGATACAAATAGACTATTGACGCATACACCATCGAATATACGTTATAAATATTTTCCTCCATTATTCTATCCTCGCGTTACTTTCGACTATTATTATGTCGAAGCTCTAAATCACATTAATATGACTCATATATCATTGTAGAGATTTCGACTATGTGCATTACATATATTTCCCTCACCTTATTTTCTTAGCTCCCTGAATTGTAAAAATAATTTGAGTCAATAGGGGTCCACTGGGTGTTGTTATGAATGACTTGACCAAACGAAAGAGTAAAAATAAACAATAATTAAGAAGGTCACCTATACTCTACATTAACAGTAAGATTTAACTCAAAGAATGAAAATGATAATAAACAATGTATAAGTATTGGTATGGGAGAAATAACAATGGAGAATTGTGAAGAAATATTCCATGAGGAATCCTAACATCTTTCATTAAATACCAATTAATATATCATTTTCATATTGATATTATGTGTACCAATCAATCTCATTGGTGATATTACATTGGGACATGGTACTTCTTTGAAGGTAAAGAAGCCAAAGTGGAACATATCTATCTTCTATTAAGGCTTTTATCAGGTTTCTTTATCTTCACTGGTTTTCAATCCCTAAAATGAACCCTCCATAAGGGAGGGTTGGAAAATACTCCTTTTGTAATGTGGTAGCAGGAAAATTATTTTCAGGAACGAATCAAGGATATCAGACAAAAGGCAGTGTTCCTCCTTCTAACCTACCAGTTTTAGGAGCGAAATGGAAAACCACTTTGAAGGGAAAATGTGTTATGAAACCAGATCCCAAAATAGAAGAAAGGAGATATCAACGCCTTAGAAATCACCCACTTCGAGGTGGAAACATATTTTACATTAAATAAATTAAAAATTCTTGGATGATACAAATGTGAAAACCTGATTTCTATATATAGGAGTCCATGGGGTCACAATATAATCCTAACCGACCTAACAATAATAATGTAATGGCACAACAATAACAATAGTAGCTTTTGTGAGGAATAATAAGAACAATATGGGGGCTATAAGGGTACAAAAATAACAATAAGGGGGCTACACTAATAGCAATAAGGGACTACAATAGTAATATAGAGACCTAACATGCCCCTCTCCTTCAATAAAATGTTGTCCTCAATGCTTAAGTAGCTCTAGATGCTTCTGTATAAAATTCCCATCTTCCCATGTGGAATCTTTAGTGGGTAAGTTCTTCCACTTTTTGAGATACTCTAAAATTGATCAATTTTGTAGTTGTCAAGTTCTTGTTTCAGTGAGTGATTCAGGTTCCAATCTAACTTTTCATTCATCATCGAGTTCTGGTAATATTGTTTGAATTGGAATTTTTTCACCTATAACCTTCTTTAGGCATGAAACATGGAAAAGTGGGTGCACTCGAGAAGAAGCATGAAGCTCCAATTTGTATGTCATAGTACCAATATTTTGCAACACCTTGTAAGAACTAGAGTACTTTCATGATAATTTATTATCCTTCTTATCTTGCTTTATGGAAATTTTTTTGTATGGTTTTAGCCGTAAAAATACCCATTCTCCTACATCAAAAATTCTCTCGCAGCGATGTTGATTTTCTTGTTCTGTCATTCGATTTTTTGTCAATTTTATGTTATCCTTTAAGAGTGGGAGAACTTTTTGTTGATGCTCGATGTGATATTCCACTTCTTGAACCTTAGAGTTTTCTCTTAAAGATGATGTGATGGATGGTGGATGGTATCCATAAAGTGCCATAAATGGGTCATTTTTTCACAGTATGTAAGGAAGGGCTATTCCACCATTAAGCCATAGGTAAAAACTTGACCCATTTTGTTTTCTTATAAGATACAAAATGACAAAGATATCATTCCAAAAAAAAATTCGCTGTCTTATTTTTCCCATCGGATTGAGAATGGTAAGATCTGCTATCAGCTAGATTTTGAATTTTTTCCATAAAGTCAGTAGAAATTGTACTTGCTTTAAATGGATGAGATAATGCACAAAAGTGTGCATACTTGGTAAGTCTATCAAATACCACCATTATGACACTCTTTTATTCAGGCTTAGTTAAACCTATGATAAATCCATTAAAACCTCCTCCCAACGTTGACTTGGAATGGATAAAGGTTGTATAAGACCCGGGGTCTTAACTATCTCAAATTTATTTTGCTGGAAAACCAAACCTTCCACCACAAAATTTTGAATATAAGATTTAAGGTCATCCCAAAAATAAATTCTTGAAATGGGTCCTCCTTCTTGCAATAAAACAACACCAATTGCATTTCCTGAGGCATGACATTCCACAATAAAGGTTTTTGTGAACTCTGCCATAACTAAGACCGATGCTAGGCACATTTCCTCTTTAAGATGTTCAAAGGCCTTAGTTTCTTCAGGAGTCCATGAAAATACACCTTTCTTAAATAAATTTTTTAGGGGTGCTTCCTTTCTCTCATAATTCTTAACAAACTTGCAATAATACCCTGTTAACCTGAGAAATCCTCGCAACTGCTTTATGGTTGTGGCGAATTTCCATTCCTTAATGGGTTTAATTTTGTTAGGATCTACCTCAAAACCCTCATGAGATACAATATGACCCAAATATTCCACCTCTTTCATATAATTCTTTCTCCTCCAAGAGTTTGAGCACCCTATCAACATGTTGAACATGATCCTTCCAAGAACTGTTGTAGATTAGTATACCATCAAAAAATACTAACACAAATTTTCTAATTAATGGTTTTGAAAATGGAATTCTTCAACCCTTGAAATGTAGAAGGTGCATTGGTAAGGCCAAAAGGCATGACCAAAAATTCATAATGACCCTCACAAGTTTGACATGTTTTTTTCAAAGTATCTTTAGTCTTCATTCTAATTTGATGATAGCTTGAACGAAGATCCAACTTGGTCAAATAGATTTATCCATGTAATTCATCCAATAATTCATCAATCACAGGAATGGGAAATTTACCTTTAATAGTGAGCTTATTCAGCTCCCTATAATCTCGACACATGCGCCATGATCCATTCTTCTTGTGCACCAATACTACTGGAGAAGAGAAATAACTTTGACTAGGTTGAATTATAACAACCTCTAACATTTCTGCAATCATATTTTCAAATTCTCTCTTTTGGACATAAGGATATTTGTAAGACCTGATTTTTTGAGGAACACTTCCTCGAATCAAATGAATAGCATGATCATGATCACGAATATGTGGGAGTCCTTTGGGAGTTTCAAACACCTTGGAATGATTATCCAAGGCTTTTTGGAGATCTAGAGAAATAGATGATTTTGATGTTGGAACTTCTACTGAACATAATTCTGCAATTACACATATTTGTTATTTATTCAGAATATTTTCATGCCATTAGATATTATTATCTTTCCCATATTCCCTGTGATACTCCGTAATTCAAATTCCTTTCCTTCCAAAAAAAAATTCAAGTAAATTTCTTGAAAATTACAATCTACCAACCCCAAAGATTGTAACCATTTTATTCCTAGCAAAAAAATTAGCACCTCCCATTGGAATGTAAAGCATTGTACTATTCAACACATATTACGCCATGGATAACTTGATATTATGGAATTTTGCAGAGAAATTTATATTTCCTCCATTTTCAACCATCACTTGACACTCTAGTGTTGGGTATAAGAATAAATTCAATTCCTTAGCTACCTTAAAATGAATAAAATTATGGGTACTGCCCGTGTCCATAAACATTATTACCTTTTTCTTCTTGATATATCCTTCTATCTTGAGAGTTTGAGGAGTGGTAATTCCTACCAATGCATTATAGGATATGGTCTGAGTCATTTCTTCTTTCTCTAGGAGGGTTGGTTCCTAGTGTATATCCTCCTCTTTTGATGTTTCTCGTTCATTTTCTTCCTCCTCTTCACAGTATATGTAAAACAATTTCTTCTCATCACACTTATGACCTTTTAGTGTATTTTCTATCACAATTGTAGTGAAGCCATTTTCGTCTTTTTTCTTCCAATTTTTGTGGTCTCAACCTTGTAGGTTGTGGAAGTATAGGAGTAGAAACAATTCCATCTTTATAGACGTGAGTGTTAGGCTTCCTTGTCGCCATAATTTTACATTAAAGTTTTCTTGCCAAACTCAATTCCTTCTCCAATGGATCAGGTTCCCAAAGGCGAACCTCATGTTGGATGTTATCCTTTCAATTCCCTATGAAGACATCAATCCTGTGTTCCTATGGAATATGACTTACCCTTATATTCAATTTTTGGAAGTCCTCAATGTGCTCCACCACTTAACCCTTTTTTTTGAGATTTATCAATTGGCAAAAGAAGGTGTTGCTCTTTTTATCATCATAGTGTGCTATCATTTCCTCCATAGAAATTGACCAAGTGACAATTTTTTTAAAGGAGAGATGCCATCGATACCATACAAATGTACTTAGTTATAAATATAAAGTGGCAATGCGTACCTTTTGTTTGTTTTTCAAATTATTGAGATAAAAATATTTCTCCATCTGTAGTATCCATGTTACAGTATCCTTTCTATAAAACTTCCTCATATCGATCTTTGGAATATAGTGGGTCTTCAATCCAACATTAGATTTTATGAAATCATGACTAAAAATTTTTTTGTTCTCATCATGCATTTCCTCTACTATATTTTCGCTATTAGGAATAATTTTTTGTATCAAATTTGTCAAACCTTCCTTCAAACCATCCATGTCTGCTTTTAGATTATTCTTCATGTCTTCCATGATGGATTTCATTTTTTTCTTCCATGTATTCCATGCCATACTTCAAACCATCAATCATAGCTTCCACACATTTGTTCAAACAATCCACCTTAGCTTCCATGCCTTCAAAAATTCCATTTCATTTTTTTTATCTCTTTGGGAGAGCAAAAGTTGTTGCACTTCATCTTGTAATTTTGATATATAATGTTTCACTTCTTCCTCTTCATGAGCCATAGTAAATCCTTCTGAGGGCTTATTAGGAGTTGAATGATTTTTAAGGGGAATTTTAAAACCCAATACTGATATCTATGGTTCAATATTCCCTTGGAATCACTTCAAGCTAATTTTTCAAACAAGACTTATGCAATTTGAAGAAAAAAAATACACACCTTTTTCATGATTTTTAGGAGCTCGATATTGAAACTGATGTATCTCTATAATTTTGGATCCCTGAAATTTTATCTTTAGTCCTTTATTAGCCCTCTTAATCTTCTTTTAAATTCCATAGGTCTAACCTTATTTGGATTCTTCAAGGAAAACTTATGTCCAATATCCCACAATGACCTAATTATGGACTGGTTCCATAGAGCGAACTTGTACAACGTTCAACGTGTAATTTTTTCCTCCTTCGGCTTTGAAATTCATAGACAGGAAACTACAACCCTTGTATGGTCGACCACTTCTTACAAAATTCCAATATGATGCCTAGAGAGAGATTTATGACGACTTTCCTAAGGTCACCTCTTTGAGATGAAATTTGGGAGCCTGCACAAACCATAACTTCCACAGATCATATCTCCTAAACTATTGTGAACCCAGATCTAAAATTTTTATACGTAATTCCTCAAGATTTCTTTGAAAATAGGGTTTTTAAGCTTCTGTACCTTCCTAGAAAAAAATATATAGTGAAAATTCTAGGATGACCTATTTGAAGCAGCGAGACCCTAGAATCCAAAGCATTGATACCAAATGTTATGAAACCAACTCCCAAAATAGAAGAAAAGAGATATCAATGCCTTAGAAATAGGCCACTCAACAGAGAAACATCCTTTAAATTACATAAAATAACAATTCTTCGATGATACAAATGAAAAAACCTCCATTCTATATATTGGAGTCCATGGGGTCACAATATAATCTTGCCATACCTAACAATAATAATGTAAGGGCACAACAATAACAATAGTGGCTTTTATGGGGCACAATAATAACAATATGGGGGCTACAGGGGTAAAACAATAAAAATAAGGGGGATACACTAACAACAATAAGGGACTACACTAGTAATATAAGGACCTAACAAAATGTATCCCTAAAGCCCCACAAAACCCAAAATTCGTCATTCTTCCAAAATATTTGGAAGATCATAAAAAGAAGATCAAGGTTCATGTATTTACTCAAAAATTTATTGGAGGTTATTGAATCGAAAAGGAAATGGAAAGGTGGATCTTAAAAAATTGGAAACCGTAAGTAGAAATTGATTTAAGATTGGGAGAAAAAGGATTTTTCATTGTATTTTTCTCAAATTTGGAGGATAGGGCTATGGTTTTAGAATTTGGTACTTATTTTAATAACAATGTAGGTGTATGCAATCGTCACTGAGAAAAAAATTTTAAACATCTATAAAGAATAAATTTTGTCCACTCTAGTATGGATGAGATTGTATTCGTTACATAATGATTTTTGGATTCCTGAAATTATGGAAGGTATTGGTAATTTTTTATGTTGTTTTGTTAAAATGTCTAGGTGACTGTCCAACTAGAAATAAGGACCAAGATAATTTTGGGTTGATGGGATGTGAGGGATTTACAATAATACCTATGAGAAATAAAACTCGTTGAACTCGAAATCAAGTGATGCAACCGACACAAAAAATAAGAACATTTTGGAAGTCTTAGAATATATAGATGAAGATCATGGAACAAAGGTGTTGAAGGATGTGCCTATGTTAGAAAAAGCTTCAAAGAGTGTGATAGAAAAGTTACCTCCAAAGTGGAAGTTTCCTGAAGGAGAAGAGAACACATCAACTGATCATATTTTCTTAGATTTTTCAGGGATTGAGGAGGTGATACAACTATCAAAATTCCCTCTCGCGGCTCTCACTGAAGGATAAAGTATGTTGCTATAAATTCTTAGTGAGTGTGTTAAACAATATTTTGCATAACTATATAAGCTCAAATGAGATTAGTATGCAGTAGCATTCATTAAATAGAACATGAATCAAAGGCACAATTCAAAGTACAAACATAGTAGTTTCTCGATGTAGGAACTAAAAGAGAAAGGAAAGGATTTACTAATTAAATATTTGTGGACAAAACATAAGTGTAAAGGAACAAAATAGTAAAAGGATGTTGGGTAGGAGCCAGTTAACTAAGGACAAACTAATGTAATACTCATGTCCTTCCCACTTTATAAAAAACATGTATCATGAATTTTCTTTCATGGAATATGGGGCGTTTAAATATTCTCTCTGTGTTTCCCCTTTAATCTTTGTATTCTCTAGGTCTTTGTGGATTATTTGTTTCTCCCTTGGTATGACAACTACTCTAGTATGTCCCTAATGGGGGTTGTTAGCGCAAATTATTAATGCAAGTGTACAAAGAGAGCCCACTTTAGCTATTTGTGGAAAACATCCCTAACAATAGAAATGGTTGCTTAAATCGTTAAATCTACAATCTATAGATAGAAAATATAGTGGAAAAATCCAGATCTATGTAGTGAAAGGAGTTAAACAATAAAAAGAAATAGTAATTGCTCGATGCATCCAATAGACAAGGCAAAATTTAAAGAATTTTTCATATATTATTACATATGGTGAAAGGAACAAATAAGTGTTACCAATCACCCTCAATGTTATGGGCTCTCGGATGTCCTGAGTGCTTCATCTGCAAAAGTTTCTCTCTCTCAATGGTGCAGAAAACCCGAAATGTGTTGAACTCTATGGGAGCTCAAGAAAAAAAAGAAAATGGTAGGGACAATGAGAATGATCAAAGCACGACAATGAAAATGATCAAAGTGAAGAATGAATGGAAAAAACCTTCTATTTTTAAAAAAATATTGAGTTATCCTCGATAACGGAAAATACTAAAATCTTATTAACTGAGATCTAGATCTAACTGCTTGGAATATTTTATTATATTTTGTTGGAGGGAAAAGGTATTTAAATTGGTTAAATACCTTTATTTAGAAATAATAAACAAAAAAAATGATTTATTTGTCATTCCAATAATGTGGTTAAAGAATAATAATAAACAAATAATGATTTTTTTAATTATTCCTAGGTGATTTAGTCAAATTTAACAATGAATAATAACTAAATAATGATTTAATTAATTATTCCTAGATAAAAAGAAGAAAAATATTGATTTATCTAATTATTTCTCATAATTGGTTTAAATATGACCAGGAATATTATTTAAAAAATGTTTGAATTAATTATTCCTATAGGAAAATCAAATAAATAAAATTTTATTTAATTATTCCTCATTGAGTTTCTTATTTAATGAGAAATAAATCAATAAAATATGGTTTATTAAATTATTTCTTATAGTGAAATAAATTTTACTGTTGTAAAATTGGTCTTACATAGTGTATTTTGATAAAACTAATTGTAAATGTTTACATGACCAAATTTTGGTGATAAAAGATTTCCCCCCAACATGTGAGCATTAGGAGCCAATCATATGACTGAAGTACGTTGTAAGAAAACTATCACTAAACACCACAGGGGAGTCAGAGAGAGAAAGAGATGCATAGATGGAGCGAAGCGATAGAGGAAAATGACTAAGGGGGTGAGACTTACAAATGATATAAGTCTCCTTTTATGTTAGGGCATATGTTCTCAATTGGGCGATGGAGGTATACCTATGCCCATCGACATGAAAAATTAAAAATAATGATAATGGGCTCAGCAATATGAGACTGAGAAATAATGTACAAGATAAATGGTACATGACATGTTTTCATAAAATGGGCCAAAAAAAAATATAATGGATCCCACATACATATTGCGCCTAGAAAAATATGAGCTAGGACTGAATACAATAATATCTGAGTACATGAGACATAACCAAATAAGCCCTGATAAATAGGAAAGGGATTTGAAAATATGGATCAATCATTTGAATGATACATGCATGCTATGGGTGTTGAAAGAAGCTAAAACCGAACCATCCAATATGTGGAGCTGCATTTGAGGCTAAAGCATAATCTGAAGCCATCCAGGCATGTGGGGGGATACCTGAAGGGCCACCCACTCATGAGGTTTGAATCATCTCACTCATACCTGGGAATCACTGGTACAATCTGTTGGATCACAAAACCATCAAGTATACGAATATCAATCATGCAATAATGAGCTAAGGCTGAGGGGATGAGAAGAAACCAAGTCAAAGGGAAATGATGATTCCCATTGATTTATCCGAGGCACCAAAAAATAATGGAAGGTGGAACCAAGGTACAGTGCCCTCTAGACCTATCTTCTAGAATGAATGTGTTGATGACGACAGAAGGAGTTTTTCCATAGGTGAGGCAATGATTAATCCTCAACTAAGGCACCAGGGATCATAGTAAAGTGACTGATGGACTGACACCAGGGATGATGATGGAGTAGGGGATATTGCATAGTAGAAGGACGACTTCTCTTGTGAGAGCATAAAAAGTGTGGATGAGCTGGCAGTGACTGACTCGACTTTGGAAGGGATGGGCAACAATATGGCTGCAGGCCAAAATGGGTGACACGAGAGGAATGCAAGGCAAAAATGGATGGAATATTGTAACATGATGCAAACGGACTTGGGACAAACTCCATGAATGTGATGATGACTTGAATCGGATGGTCTGAACAAGGGTGACTCGATGATGTTACCACGCAGAATAAGCCCAGCGAGGACCATAAAAACATGAACAAAAGATGGTTACTCATGATGAAAATCAACACATGAGTTGACAAGTATGAAGGAAAAGTGGTGCCTAAAGTACAAGTAGTGCATGTCAATAAATTAGATTTTAAGAGGCAGAAAAGTTGTCCTTCTTGGAAAAATGGCTTCCAGGTGAAGTGTCAAATTACCAAAAAAAATAAGACCCATTATAATGTTTGGTGAGAGATTTCCAATGGTGATGACGGTTTGTCAAACCGAACTATGGTTTGGTGGCAATTGGCGAAGGATAATTTAGGGTTTTCCCTGTAAAAGGGCCATTTCCCTCGAATTTAATTAATTTTCTAACTAAGTTTTGGTAAATATGGAGAGGAGGAGTGGGCCCTAAATCCTGCAGCGATCATAGTGGACAAACCTACCTTTGGAATCAGGATTTGTCAGTGGCAGGTAAGTGGCCTAACCTTACTCTTCATTTTTGTCAGTTTAGTTTTTCAGATTAGGTCCTTGGGGCTATGTGGGAGACCCCTACCATCCTCATGGCCAGCTTGCACTTCTTAGGCCCTAAAATGAGACTAGGCTTGCAGTATTCAGTGGGAAAAATTGTGAGATTGCAGTTCAAGGGTAGGAAAAGTGCGAATTGGAGCTAGAGGTGTGTTTTTGTCTACTTGTTGGTTGAGGGCCAGGGTTAGAATATTTGTGATGAAATTGCCTTATTTTTTAGCTGAGAAACGTGATGGTGTTATGTAATTGTGGAAGAATTGAGGATAAAATGGCATGAGAGATATTTGTATGCTCTTTCGATCCAGATCCAAGGGGATCAGGTGGTATGAGGAGCGCTAACTATATATGGGGTTCTCAAGTTGGTTAAGAACCTACTGATGAGGGTAGGTGAGCCCTTAATATCGAGGATAGTGAGCTATTGGGATCTGGACCAGGAGGCCTTTATGGTGTAGGGGCATAGGATCAAGCTTACTATCGAGGAAATTTATTTTTTCACCGGACTCCCACCACTCGGGGGTGGTGGGGAAGATACATCTAGTTTTATTGTGTGGGTGGAATATATCAGAGTTCATGGAATGCCATTGTAGACCAGATGCTCATACTAAGGGCATGACCATTCCTATCAATGATCTAGTGCGGTTAGAGACACAGGTGGTGGTCGCAGCAATACTTCAGATTGTGTGCAACTAGGCATTCCATCACATCACTTAGGGGTGGATGATGTTGGTAGAGAATTTTTTGAGTGAGACCTACTATGGGTGGGCCCAGATGATGTTGTCATATGTGAAACGATATTTTTTTCTATGAAAGCTACAGATGAGCCACGATTGTGATTTTGGTACAATATTATGCTTGTTCTTCATTGAGAAGAATGCCATGATCCGACCTCATGTGTAGATTTGAGATGGGAGCCCACAGGAGCCCAGCATGCGCCACTGGAGGCAACTTCTGCAGAGGGAAGGAGGGGGAGTTAGATGGGTATTCCGACCCGATTTTTTTTCAAACTGGGATCATATGTCTGATGTATTTAGAATAGTGGCCTCCAAACATTTATTTCTTTTTCGATACATAATATGGATATGCATATTTTTATATATGAAAAGTATATGGATCACCGTTTATTTTATTATTGTCTTTTGTTAAAGGCATGTGATAAGTTCCAATCTAGAATATTGTTTGCAATGTTATCTACATAGTGATTATGGGCTCTAGTTATGTGATTGAATGTAATGGATTCAAATTCACACACTAAGAGATTCACTCGTAAATATTTTCTAAAAATGACATGGTTATTCACATGATACATGCCATTCAATTGCATTACAAGCAACAAGGAATTGAAATGAATATAAAGATGAAGGATGCGATGATCAAGGGAATAAACTAACAAACCTATCACTGCATCATATTCGGCCTAGTTATTTGTGGAATATTTAATTCATACATCGTTGTAGAGGATTAACGAATGCAAGGGGTTAAATTATGGCCCAAGCTACCGAGGTTAGATTCCAGGAGAAATGACTTCAACTATCGACATGGCCGATATACGGTGCAGATGATAGATCCATTTGAAAGGCGTCACAAGAAAAAAAATGAGATGATGGTGGAAAATGCAAGCTACCTAAATGCATGAAATAAATATATACATGCATGTCAATGAGAGATGCTATCAATAAAATCTCTTCAGGTAAAGTGCATTGCTAGGGTTAGGAAGGAGCTGGCCTTTGAAATCCTCTAAAAGGTATGCCCCCTTGCCCAAATCCTTACTAATGATGTAAGGTCCTAGACATAATGAGTCAAACATCCCATGACCAAGGAAATCATTAGCGTGGTCATACACTAGAATTAGATCACCTTCATGAAAGGTATAAGGGTTTAATTTTTTGTCATATTAGGCTTTGGTGTGTTTCTTGGCCACTTCAATAGTTTGAAATGCAACACGATGGCCTTAGAAATAATGCTCAAACATGATAATTCTTTGTTCTGAAGGCTGGGTGTCAGGGAGAAGTTCGATGGCTAAGTGAAGGGAGGGTATTTCACACTCGATTGATAAGACTGCCTCCTTGCCAAAAACAAGGTGGAAAGGAGTAAACCTAGTGGTGGTTTTAAGAGAATTTCTATAGGCCCACAAAATGGGGAAGTGCATAAGGTTCCAGTTGTTTTTTTTCTCATTCACCATCTGTGCAAGCATATTTTTAAGGATTTTATTGACCGCTTCAACTTTTCCATTACCCTGGGGATAATAAGATGATGAATATTCATGCTCAAAGCTTAATAGAGAGGATAGCTCACGCCATATCTCATATTCAAAATGTCAGCCATGGTAAGATACCATTTTTTTCGGAACCCCGAATCGAGAAATAACATGGTTAAAGAAAAAAATAGTTGTGGTAGCCACTGTGCTATTAAACATTGGCATGGACTGAACCCATTTGGTGAAGTAGTCGACCACCACGATAATATACTTGTGGTTACTATCACATGGAGGTCAAAACTCCATAAAGTCAATTTCCCACTTACATAAGGGACTGAATACTACGATAGGATGGAGGGGAGCAGGTGACGCTCATGCCTTTGGGGCAAATAGATGACAATTGTAATAGTGTTTGACTACTTCAATACAATCGCCAAAGAGAGAAGGCCAAAATTACCTAGTGTGCATGATTTTCTGGGCAGTGGCCAAATTTTAGAGGTGGCCACCACAAGTGCCGCTATGGCAGGCATCAATGACTTTCTCAGCTTCAGTGCAGATGAGACAACGGCGAAGGACAAAATAAACACTACGACGAGAAATATCATCACCAATGAGAAGGTAGCGGTGGGCTCAGTATGATATACATCTTCGAGCATCATGATCAAGATGGGAAGGGAATTTTTGGGTTCGCAAATAGGTAAGGATTTCATCATAGCAATGATCATCCAAAGTAATGGAAAACAAGTGCTCATCGGGTAAATCATCATTAATCGGCGAATCACGTGTACCGGTAGGAAATTCAGAAATGAGTTCGGAAAGGGCTAAACCTTTCTTACTCTTTGTTGTGAAAATTTCAAGATCGAACTCCTAGAGGATAGTGATCCAACGAGAATATTTCCCATTACTGATCCGTCGACTTAAGAGGAAATCCATGGGGTTGGAATTGGTCATTTCCTTGGTGGAATGCATAAGGATATAATGACAAAGTTTTTCGAGCGAGAACACAGCGGGGAGTGCTAATTTCTCTTCATGTGAGTAGATCACAGAGGATCCCACAAGGTTCTTACTGAAATAATAGATAACATGTTTGTTTCTGGTGTCATCTTCCTGAATGAGGACCCAACGACTGATTGGGTGGAATCTAGAATTTACAGGATGAAGTCCCTTTCAAAGTTAGGTGGACTAATCAAGGGAGTAGAAGTGAGAGCATGTTTCAGGGCATCAAAAGATTGTTGAGCATATTCATCCTAGACAAATGGAATGTTAGATTGAAGGAATATTAGAAACCCACACATAGTGGTGGCATAGTTAGCGATGAACCAACAAAGGAAGCTGGCTTTGCCTTGAAGGCTTTATAACTGGTGCAAGGTATGATGAATGGGAAGCTCAATAGTGGCTTAAAAATTAAGGGGATCAAGCTTTTTACCATCTTTGGACATAATGAAGCCAAAGAGATGGCCAGCTGGAACAAAAAAGACACACTTAAAGGGGTTGAGGAGGACATTATAGTTGTGACATCGGAGAAAAGCAATACAAAAATCATGAATTTCTTGTGCTCGAAGCCTAGAGCGAGCAGTGAGCTCGTCAAAGTAAGTAATGATAATATGATTAATGTCATGGAAGTAGTATTAAATTGATCACTGGAAGGTGGCATCGACATTCTTTAGACCGAAAGCCATGAACCTATAAGAAAAATTTCCCCACATGATAATGAATGCAATCTTTAACTAATCAACAAGGTAGATTGTAATTTGGTTATACGGAGAGAATCCATCCATAAATGATAGAACCTCATGCCCTACACAGTCATCAATGATTTGGTCAATAAATGGTGTGGGGAAGTTTTCTTTGGCACAAGCTTTGTTTAGGTGGCCAAAGTCAGTGCAAACACAAATGGTGCTTTATTTCTTGAGAACAGGAACCAGGTTGGAAACTCATGTGGTGTATTCAATGGGATATATAAAACCAACCTAATTGAGCTTATCGATTTCTTCTTTGATAGCATCATGTATGGAAGGATTGATGAGTCTCAAATTTTAATGGACAGGGTTCCCATTAGGCCATGTATCAATGTGGTGTTCAACTATGGCAGGATCAAGTCCGAGAATCTTTGAATAAGACCAAGCGAATACATCACATAATTCCTTGAATAGCTTGGTGTAAGACTCAATTTGCTTCGAGGTGCAAGTTTCTCCAAAGGTAACATTGTCTTCAACCCCTAGGTTATCAGAAAGGTCTATTTTAATGGTAGGAGAGATATTGGTCATGTTTCCTTCTTCGAAGGCATCTAGTGTAGGAATGGGATTTCTAAACAAATTGACTTCATCATGAATGAAGTGTTTAGACTCCAAAACATACTAGTCATGGGACTGTTGTGGAAGCAAGTACGCATGATGGTGCATATCATCTCAGGGAAAATCAAGGGTGGTCATGGCTTCTATAATGTCTTCATCAAAATAGAAGATGGGAGGACTGACAGAAGAGAGACCACTTTATGTGGCGAGGCTATTTAACACATCTTCATAGAAATGTGGTTCACGTATGCATCACTATGTAGGGTAGACAAAGATCTAGTAGATGAAACATCTACCGATGATGAGACCAAGGTGTTCGACGAAGAAGGTTCGACTGAAGTAGAATGGAAAGCCCCAGAGGGATCTTGACTGGTATTTGGAAGGCAACGGATGAAGTTAAATGGGGATGTTCTAATTTTGCAACATAAAAGGCATTCAAACTATCATCTCAATGATCCAAAGTTCCCAAATAGGATTTTATATATATTTTTTGTGATGGTAACATCTCTGGTCCATCCAACATTGACATGATAGCAAGAGTCTGTGCCACATCATCTACTATGTTGTAGGTGTGGGCGGCTTTGGCAGAAGCAACCTTTCGGCATTATCTCCCTTTGGGGATATTGTGAATGACCTATGTCTTAGGCTAAAGGATCTATAAGGGAAAATTTGGTGTCAAAATGGAATATGTGGATACTTTATTTTGGGACTCGGCTTCATACGTAGCGGGTTTCTTGTCATATTGGCGCAACCAAGTCTGAAAGTTAACATCAGCAGTATTGACCTCTTCTTATTCATCATGAGAATTTGGTAGTCAGGTGTACCAGATGGTGTGGGTTGAGGGGCAGCCTAACCTTGAGGTGGTTGGGCAGCAACATATCCTTCCTGAGGGAAAGTATTAGTGAACACAACCAAGTGAGCTGGCGTAGTTTTTGGAGGAAGCGACACGGTGGGTTGTTTTCCTCTAGACACTGCTTGGGGTTCCCACAACTAGCACATCTGGGGTAAAAGGATAAAATCATGATTACAATGGCCATGGATACCATAACTTAAAAAATGTTTTCTCATACAAAGGGTTTTTTTATGCTTGTGTTGATCGCCCTGTTTCTAGTTTGTGGTGTTAGGTTGGCTCCCTTGGGGTTCAATCGGTTAGTTACCTTGGATACCTTTGCTACCTGCACTTTTTGGTTATGGTTTCCTTTCTCCTTATTATTTTTCATTGAATTAGGAGGATTAGTCACAGTCTTCTAAGAAAACACCTAACCTTGAGGAGGTGGTGGTTGTCGTGGCAGAGGGTGAGAAGGCACGACAGGCTGGGGCGTTGATGCCAGAAGGTATGGATCCTCACGCTATGCATAAGGATAGAAAGGAGGGGGGAAATTTAGGTAAATAGACTGAGAAAAATCTGGCCCTGGAATCGACTGATGTGGTTGGGAAAATACATAAGGCATTATTTGACTAGGATACAAGTTACCGGGAGGGGGATATGTGTTGGAGGAGTTGGTACCCACTGGGGGTAACCATAACTCATGTGAGGAGGACCATATGGATGTGAAAGATATTAAATGATACTTTCGGTGGCATGAGAAACCCTGGTGTGTTGGCACCGCCAGGTCTAGGAATATCTGGTAAAGAAGTATAAACATAACCAGATTGGGCGTACATAGAGTCATATTTTAATGTGACCGAGAGAGATTCTTCTTCTCACTGAGGAAAATGAGATAAGACATATTTATTTGTGGGGGCTAAGAGCATTCTAAGAAACCAATCCATATAGACATGGTCTTCGAATGTAGGAGCTCTACACAAGCTCCTTCTTCTTCTCCATTCTTGGAAATGGTCGGAAAGGTGGGTGGTAGAAGCTTAACGGAATGCGGTCAACAACTCGGTACCAGTATCATAACGGAGGGTTAACTATAAATTTAATTGAAATTCTTTAGCAAGATTCACAAAAGTGGTATGAGATGTGGCGGGCTTGTCAACATACCACTTTGCAGCTTCTCTAGTGAGTGTACATTGGAATAACCGAAGGTGAATGGATTCATCAACGATGGAGTTAGACGAACACCACATATGAATGGAGTGGACATGATTAGTAGGGCCTCTCTAGTGTTTCCTTCAAACATAGGAATGTCAAAAGGAATGTTAGTTGGCATAGTTGTCCAACCTTCATTGTGGAGTATGGGGTCATTGTTCAACTTACTAAAATCAGGAAAGCTTAAACCTGCTATAAAAGGTAGCAAAGGAGTAGCCAGAACAGTTCCAGTAGAGGTTCCACTAGTAGTAGCTCAAGAATTAGGGCCACGGCCACCACCAGCTTGAGGACCTGTGGCTGCATTAATGCCTATAATGCATTAGAGAACTTTTAAGGTCTAAAATGGGCCTCGTAAGAAAATTGTACAACCAAAATAAACCTTATAAGAGACAATGGGATTCAATATGATGATGTCAACCATGGGGGATGATTCACCATTTTTTGGGCAAGAAAGTAAAAAGATTAAAAAATAATAAATAATAAAACTAGATTATCAATGTGTATTTTAAACTTATCTCCCTAAGGATTTACTCAAATTTCGAGCAACATTACTCATTGGATGAAAAATTTTATTCATCATCCAAGGAGTATCAATGTTGCATATTTTCGATGGACCCTACTACACGAAAAATGAGAAATACATGAAAAACGTGATTGAAATCATAGTTTTCATGTATTTTTTATTTTTTGTGTATCCATAAAAAGTATGTGACATGGGTACTCCTAGGGTGAGGATTAAAATTATGCATCTAACGAGTGTTCCCACTCGAAATTTGTGTAAATCCATAGGGAGATAAGTTGAAAATACAAGTTGAAAAAGTAATTTTTTTCTTTTTTCCCTTTAAACTTTGATGATGTAATCTGATATTATTTTATTATTTCCACTATTATTTTATAATTTCCTTAGGAGGCCCATTTTATACCTCAAAATTCCCCTAATGGGTGATGGTATGAGGGTGAGGAGAACCAGGGTCGAAATTAGAGGAAGAACCCGATGAACCAGAATCGAAGTTGATATGGGGAATCGACGGAGGAATAATTTAGACCCTACGGGGTGAAGTAAGCCGTCCTAATAGAAACTAAGGGTGAACATCTTTGAATATCTGTGATAAACGCCTTGGGGGCATGTAGAGTCCCAGAATTTTTTTGTTTTGACACGATTTTTGCATCCATATTTTCCTTCTTTTCCCATCACTATCTACCTAATAAGGCAGCAATCACATGATTTTGACAAGGTAAAATAATTATGTGTGCTACTTTTCATAGTAGTTAATATGCCCTATTTTTTTGTTAAATATTACATTGAACTACAGAATTGACACAATTTCGTAGCTATTCCACATATCCGCAACTACCTTCATTGATAACAGATTTCTGGCACACCAGCTCGGCAAAGGAGTATATGGATAGATATAGGATGATCCTCTCATGGATTTCTTCCTATTTACATGAGCCAATTCATCAAGGAGATCATGCAGTTATACGACCATAGGAAGCAGTCAATACGTAGTAGCGCTCAGGAAACGAGTCTGGGAATATCACGTTTGTGTCAATTTGATTTTGTAATATCAAATCAATAGATAGTGATATCTTGTTTGAGTTTTTAAATTGTATAAGGATTGTAATAGATATATGTAAGCTTAGAGCTCGTGTATTGTTGAATGCACTCTATAAAACCATATAAACTCTTTGTATTCGGGGTGCACCACCTTTTATTTCCTGAAAATTTTGTTTTAATATTTTTATGTTAATTTTAAGTTCCTCTTTTGTGCATTTGATGCATTGATAGTCTTAAGAAACCTACTATGTTGGGGAGGGCCCCTGCAAGAAAATCAAGTCATTTTATTTCAGTTTTTAATTCATCTCAAACACATCGTTATTTCGTAGTCTGAATCTAGTTAATCCTTTGATTTATGCTTCACTTTTAAAGTTTAGTTTGAATAATTCAGTGCTTTTATTATTCTTATTTTGTAGATTAATTTCCTGAATTCATTCTGCCATATTTTATATAGCTTAGTTCATTTATTTTTCATTTACATTCCAAACTAGAACTTGTAGTAGATAAAAAATTTGTTCTCATAGAATTTCGATTTAAGTCTTTAGTTAGGTTTCAATTTTCATAACACTAGGATGGTATCACATCTCATGCTTTCATAATTTAGAGATAGTTCGTTGTTTGTTGCAAGAAAAAAATCCCAAAATCAACTTGATAAAAACACAGTAATAATTAATCTAATCATTTCTTTTAAAAGGAGTCATCTCACAAACTATTTTTAAACAACTCAATTCAATTGAGTTTAACCATAGAGATAATATCTAAAATATATGATAGATTTCTATAAAAACATCACTAATATATAGGAATTTAACACTGATCCATAAATTCAAAAATTAACAAAACTCGTAATTCAATCCTCACACTAATGAGAAATACTTCTAGCACGTATAATGCACTTGCACTTCATTAGTTTACTGACTCTAGTTGATAATTTATGCTTGGAATTTAAGAACATTAAATTTACTGAATATTTTAGCGCCGTTTTCGGGGAAGTGTAAATAGAAGTCTTAGAAATAAAACAGGATATGCATAGAGAGAGAGAGAGAGAGAGAGATTCGAAGGTAGGTTTATAGGATGAGGAAGAATTTTATTCCTACATCATCACTCACTCCACCCCAACCTCGAAGTTCTACACCACCCACTCAAACTCGAATTCCATACGTAGGTGTTCCACATAGACTTCCTAAAATCCTAAGATATGAAATCCAGCCTACTTCACCTACTTCATCTACTGAAGCTTTAATTGAAGAAGAAAAACCCCC
Source organism: Pinus albicaulis (assembly GCA_034641835.2). NCBI lineage: Eukaryota > Viridiplantae > Streptophyta > Pinopsida > Pinales > Pinaceae > Pinus > Pinus albicaulis. The sequence continues at coordinate 159,118,743 of CM076572.1, read as the reverse complement.
ATATCCAACTACAAGATTAATTTTTTTATCTTCAATAGGAGAACAACTTATATGAAAACAAATATAAGTCCTTAGTGAAGAAAAAGAACACGAAAATCATTAAAATTATCGTTTTATAGATGAACTAGAAGAATTAGAATGTCCTGTTGTAGAACTACATAATTACATTAGTTCTCAGGAGTCCATCATGGTTGAAGAAGGAGAAGGAGAAGTACACAATCTCAATGATAAAAAACCTAGGATTGGAGTAAGAGGAGGAAATAGAGGAGGTGGAAGCGATAGAGGTAGAGGTAGAGGAGATCCAAAACATTTTGGATTCCCTATCCACGATGAGGATACAACATATAAAATAAAAAATATTTCACCTAATTTCCTCCCTAATTTTCATGGAATAAGAAGTGAAGATCCAAAAACATTTATATTTGAATTTGAAGTATTATGCACATCATATGATTATTTACATGATGCTCAAAAATCAAAATTGTTCCTTGCTACTTTAAAGGATTCAGCATTAAAATGGTTTATGATTTTAGGGACGCATTTTATAAGGAGTATGGGCTGAAATCAAATATGAATTCTTAGAGAAACATAAAGATTATTGTATGCCTAATAGCATTAAAGATGATATTTTTAATATGGAACAAAGGGAGGATGAAAATCTTGAAGATTTTGTCGAAATATTTGTTTATAATATTAAGAAGGAAAAAATGAATAATCTAGATGAGGAAACTTTTAAATCTCTCCTACTCAAGTCCATCAAAGATGAGTGGATTGATCTCCTTAATGTAGTGGGGAAAGGAGACATTTCTATGTTACCATTTAGAGAAATTTGTGAATTATGTGTACATATTTCAACGGGTAAATCACAAGATGGGAAAAGTCTAAGAGATCCTCCCTTATCAATAATAAATAAATATATAGCTAGGATAGTGAGTAAGGAAGAATCAGGTAATTTTCTTGATAATTTCAAAAAAATATTTTACGGAGTCTTAGTGAGCAAATTGACACCCTTAAAACACAAAACAAGAAAAAAGCTAAAAATTTTGCATTATCTATCTTTTGTTCTAGGTGTAGAAAGAAATATGCTCTAAGAGAATATCCTTTAGACTTAAAAACCAAATAAACCTGTGTAATATGTAGGAAAAATCATGATACTAAAGAGTGTCCCTCTATAAAAGGTTTTAGGGTTGTATATAGTGAAGAAGGAATGCCAAATTAGGTAGACCCTCTTTGCACTATTGCTAGAATACCATGGCAAAATCTCCAAAATCAAAATCAAAATTTTAATCCTCAACAATTTGCACAATCTTCACAAGGTAATTGGAACTCACCTATGCCATGGCAGCCTTGGGCTCAACCACAATCACAATCTTGGAATCAAGGGTGGAAAAATTCTTATGGAAGGTATGCTCAATATCAAGAATATCCACCACCCTATCAAAATTTCCCACCACAATTTTTTCCCCAAAATAATCAATTACCTCAATATCAAGTTCAAAATACAAACCCACAACTCTCTCTACCATTTGCACAAAAACCAAACCAATTACATTTTCAACCACTTCGGCATCCAAATCATAAACCTGTTTACAACGTGGAAGGGAATAATTCTCAAACTTATATAATAAATCCACTAGATCTAAATAATCTTCAATTAAGATTTGGTATAGTATTAGAAAAGAAGAAACCCTCTATTGTTATTCATGAAACAAAGAAAAATTCTGGGAAAAATAGCAATAAACTTGAAGAAGAATAAATTTTTCTTCCTCAGAAATAAAGTGATCAAACCGAAAATATTCCCATAATTTATGATTAAAGTTCTATTATAGAACAACCTTCAGTTTCTATTACAAGACTGCCTTTTCCTAAAAGGTTGAAAATTGATAAAGGATTATAAAAAAAAATCGCATTTCCTTATTATGATATGGTGGACGAATTGAAAAATATGTGTATAAAAATTCTTTTATTACAAGAGATAAAATAAATACCAAATTTTGCAAAACAATTAAGGAATTGAGTAATCAAATAAAAATAAAAGACAGAAAAAGAATCCAATTAGTTGGGAGAATTGTAGAAATCATGATGGGGAAGGCAAAAATGTAGAAATATTTATACCCAAGGAGCCCCATTGTGAAAATTCACATCATGGGAGTAGAAATACGAAACACTCTGATTGATTTGGGAGCAGCCAGAAATATAATTAGTAAACAAATTATGGATCAACTACAACTTCCTAACCTTCAATACACACCAACATTATTACAATTAGTAGACAAGTTAGTAATTAAACTGCATGGTATGTTAGAAGATATTTTTGTATCCTTATATTGTTGGGAAAATCCTGTCAATTTCATGGTCATAACACCCTAGAATAATTTAGGAGGAGATCCATTAATTTTAGGAATACCTTGGTTAGCTATAGTTGATGCTTTCACTAGTTGTAGACCAGGAGACATGTTAATCTCAGATGGCAGTTCAAAAAAGAAATTCACATTATATTCCACTGGAAAATCAACAATAGATATAGAAAGTGAAGAATGGATAGATGATGATAATGATATACAACCCATTTTTACTATTCCACAAACAAGTGAGGAGGACCAAATTTTAAATTCAATAGAAAATAATGAACCCTCCTTATATCATGACAATAGTCAAACTTTTCAAGAACAATGTAATATCAAATATTTATCATCTATACAAATGTCATTACATTCTATGGAAGAATTTGGAAATTATTCAATAGAAATATTTCCAGAAAAAAAAAGCATTGAATATTAATGAAAATCTGGAAGAATTACAAAATAATAATTTGGTGGAGAGCTTGCAAAAACACTCTTATTCTTATGCATGGGATTATACATATATGAAAGTAATTAATCAAAAATATTGTATGCATCATATCTATATTTAAGAGAATGCTAGACCAGTTAGACAACCTCAAAGAAGAATGAACCCAAACTTAAAAGAAATTATTAAGGAAGAGTTATAGAAACTATTGAATGTAAATTTTATCTACCCAATATCAAACAATCAATGGGTTTCACCCGTAGTAATTGTTCCTGAAAAAAAAATGGAAAATGGAGGGTATTAATTTATTACAGGGAATTGAATAAATCAACATTGAAGGACCACTTTTCACTTCCTTTCATAGATCAAGCCTTAGACACATTGGTAGGGAAAACGTATTTTTCATTTCTGGATGGTTTCAGTGGGTATAATAAAATTTAGGTAGCACCTGAAGATCAAGACAAAGCCACATTTCCTTGTCCATGGGGAAATTATGCTTATCGAGTACTTCCTTTTGGATTGTGCAATGCTCCAGCAACATTCCAAAGAGCAGTTTTCAGAATTTTCTCTGATCTTATTCATTATTCCGTGGAAGCATATATGGATGATTTCAAAGCTTATGGTAATTCTTTTTTAGAATCATTAGAAAATATAGAAAAATTTCTAATAAGATGCAAAGAAGCAAATATTTCATTAAGTCATGAAAAATGTTCTATGATGTTTAATAAGGGAATTTTTTTAGGTCACCATATTTTAGGAAATGGGATACTGGTAGACTAATACAAAGTAGAAGTTATTTCCAAATTATCAATGCCAATTATCAACGAGATGTTAGGAGTTTTCCTGGTTTTACTGGGAATTATAGAATATTTATAGAAAAATTCACAAAAATAGCATATCCACTCTTCAATTTACTTACCAAATATTGTGAATTCAATTTGGACTCTAATTATCAAAATGCCTTCGAATATTTGAAAAATAAAGTCTCTGGAGCACCTATTTTCAAATGACCTAATTGGGAATTTCCTTTCCACATATCGTCTGATGCTTCAGATATAGCCTCAAGGGTTGTGTTGGGACAAAAATATCTTACTCCTTATGGAATTTAATATACCAGTAAAAATTGAACTCAAGCAGAGCTAAATTATACTATAGCTGAAAAAGAGTTTTTAGTTGTAGTGCACACCATTAATAAGTTCAGACATCACATCACTAGCTATGAAAATTTCATTCAGACAAATCGTTCTGCCATCAGATATTTAGTGAAAAAACCAATCACTAATGGCAGAATAACCAGATGGTTATTACTATTAGAATATTTTAACATCACCATTCTAGATCGGTCGGGAAAATAAAATACAATTGCTGACTTTTTATCTACGATTCAAAATGATAATAATGATATGCCTGTAGAGGATAAATTTACAGATGGACATCATTTTTTAGTATCTACTAAATCACCTTGGTATGCATATAATGCTAATTATTTGGCTACAGGAAAATTACATCTCATTTTTTTCCCGGAGAAAAGATTAAAAATACAATGAAGTTCTTATTACGCACGGATTAATGAATAATTATACAAAACAGGACCAAATCTCATCATCATAATGTGTGTACATGTAATATCATGTTTTGGGGATATCTCTATAACACGGCAAACTCCAACTAGAGATGGACTGGGAGGGCATTTACTGGATATGTCGCCTCTAAAGAGGACGAGATCCAGGGGCTACCTGGCCCTTTCCAGACTCTGTCTAGGAGCGAAAGATAGACACACCAAGTGGTATAGAAATAGAGCGCTCAAAAAAAAAAAAATGTAGCAGACATATAATAGAAAGAGAATATGACAACTATGACAACTCATCCAGAAAACATAGAGACGAAATGCTGAGCCATTTTATTAATCTGAGAAATGTAATGGAGTACAATAGGGTAATATTGCGCAACGAAAGTGAGAAAACACTCTCAGAGAATACCAGAAATGGCTACTCTAGGAACTGCATCCTAACTGCTGGAAACTGCTATGTAGCTACTACTGCTGGAATGGACTGAAGACTAGGGGCTGATCCCCTTGCTGGAATGAGCTGAAAATCAACAAACCTCCTCTCCTCAACAACCCAGACAAGATCCAAAAACCATTCCAGGAATGGCCAACCCCATAAATCACCAGAAATTGCCTCTCCCAGTGATTGCGTAGTCTCGATAAGCTCCAGCTCCACAAAAAACCCAAACAATGAAACGACTCACAAAATGCTGAAAAACTAACCTTGCCCGAGCAGTTACTCGAAGTCCCCCAGGGCTAAGGGCGAGATCTCCGACCCGAGAGACTCAATGCACTAAACACTGCTACAGACAAGCAAAACAGCCAGCGTGCTCAAGAAGACATAAGTCTCACTCCAAAATCATCAACTCAAGAATGAATGAAATGAGGAGGCTCCTCCACCTTTTCTAACATTGGTTTCCCTCCAAAACCCAACGTAGCCTCTCTCTCTCCTCCACATCCTCATCCTTATCTGTGCAGAAGCTTGCAAAAGCTTCTAGAGTGTACATAGGCCCCCCTCCTCTACGTGGTGTTAGGCCCCCCTTGACTCCCATTTAAGTCACAACGTTGTGCTACTAGGTGGATGTCTTATTTCACTTAAGTGAGTTAGACCCTCTTCACTGACTTTTTATTTATTTACAGACTATAGATGGAAAACTAAACAAAATAGAATATTCCAATTAGTTGTCACTAATTAGGAATATTACAGTCCCCCCTGGAAAAAAATTTCTTGTCCTCAAGCAACTGAAGTGATGGATGCTGAAAAATCTTCTCGCTCTCCCAAGTGGCATCCTCATAAAATTCTTCCACCTCACCAAGAATTCCTGGACCATCCTGCTCTGTAACCGCCTCTCCTTGGTATCAATAATGGCCTCCGGCTGCAACACCAAGTGCCCCTCATCATCCGTAGGTGGTAGCTCCTCTGTCACTGTCACCTGCTATCCCAGCGCCTTCTTCATGCATGATACATGGAAAATGTTGTGGATATTGTTGCCTTGGGGCAGCTCCAACTGATATGCAACCTGCCCAATCCTGCGTATCACCCTGTATGGCCTATAAAATCGAGGCTTGAGCTTCTCAGCGCCCTTCTTCTTCAACGATCACTATCAGTATGGCTATAAGCGTAGATAGACCAAGTCCCGTACCTCAAACTGTCGCTCCACCCGACCTCTGTCAGCATACAGCTTCTGCTAGTTCTGTGTTGTAGCCATATTTTCCTTGAGGACTCGAAGGATGTCCTAAATCTCTTGGATCCACATCTTGGCTCCAGGAGCTTTACTCGCACCGAACATCACATCAACAAATGATAAAGGATGGTACCCATACAAAGCATAAAATGGTGACAAATCCAAAAGACATGTGATGTGTCGATTTGTAGCAGTACTCCCCCAAATGCAACCATCTCAACCATGCTCGCTGCTGCCCACTAACATAGTTACGCAAGTAGTCCTCCAGCCACTTGTTTACTATCTCTGTATGCCCATCCATCTATGGGTGGTAACTGGTACTCGGTGTCAACTCCGTCCCCACCAGTCGGAAAAGCTCCTGCCAAAATCCACCCATGAAGCAGTTTTCCCTGTCACTGATGATGGTCTTAGGAATACCATGCAACCTGAAAACCTCTTGGAAGAACAACTCGGCCACCTGTGCTGCTGTGTAGTGCACGGATATGGCAAAAAAATGTGCATACTTTGTCAGTCGATCAACGACGACAAAGATACAATCCTTTCCCTACACCATGGGAAACCCTGTGATGAATTCCATCGATATGCTCTCCCATTTCCCCTCTGGAATGGGAAGAGGTTGCAACAGTCCTGCGGGATGGCTCATCTCTCCCTTGTTCCTCTAACAAACATCGCACTCCGTGATGTGCTAGAGTACATCCTCCTTGAGGCCCTTCAATGAGAACCTCTATCTAATGGCCCTATAGGTTTTGGTAAACCCCTGATGGCCTGCCAATGGAGAATCATGTGATGCCTGGAGTATCTTCTTCTTAAGCAGAGATCCCTCAGCCAAGAAGATCCTTTCCCTGTAATAGATGATCTCATTGATCACCCTGTACCTATCATCCGCCACCTGACCATCCAGCACCTCACATGCAAATCTGTCCTTGGAGTACTCAACTAAAAGTCGAGCCCTCCAATCTGTATCCAAGCTCATAAGAGATAACATGGCTGGTCTCCGTGAAAGGGCATCTGCTACCACGTTATTCTTACCCTTGACATACTCAATGTCAAAGTCATATGCTTGGATCTTATCGATCCACTTCTGCTGCCTCTCCTGTAGTTGCTTTTGCTCCAAAAAGAACCTGAGGCTATTGTGGTCAGTCCTCACCCTAAATTTGTTCCCTACTAGATACTGCTGGAATTTGGCCAAGGCATGCATGATGGCCAACATCTCCTTGTTGTATATGGAATACAACCTCTCATGCAGAAGGAGCTTCCGGCTCTCAAAAGCTATAGGGTGTTCTCCTTGCATCAATACTGCACTGATCCCCTTTCCCGACGCATCACACTCCAAGTCAAATGGCTACGTAAAATCTGGCAATGCAAGCACTCGGTAGCTACTCATCACCTCCTTGAGCCTATCAAAGGCTCGCTACGTTGTATCTGACGAACTGAATTCCCCCTTCTTCATCAAATCTGTAAAGGGTGCAGCAAGCTGTGAGAATCCTCTAACGAACTTCCTGTAATAGGTACATATCCTAATGAACCCTCAAAGTTCCGTCACATTCTTCGGCTCCAGCCAATCTCTGATGGCTTTAATCTTCTCCTCGTGGACCCTCACTCCGTTCACTCCAATAATGTGACCCAAATAAAGCATCTCAGTCATCGCAAACTCACACTTGGAGAGCTTAGCATAGAACTGTTGCTCTTCCAAGATGTGTAGCACTACCTCTATGTGCTGGAGATGATCCTCCCACGTCCTGCTATATATGAGTATGTCATCGAAGAAAACCAATACAAACTTCCTCAGATGACTGTGGAAGATATGGTTCATGCAAGACTGAAAGGTGGCTAGTGCATTGGTCAGCCCAAAAGGCATAACCAAATACTCAAAGTGCCCATAATGACACCTGAAGGCGGTCTTGGGAATGTCCTGTTCCCTCACGTGAATCCGATGGTACCCTGATCTCAAATCAATCTTTGAGAAGAACTTAGCTCCTCTCAGTTCATCCATTAGCTCATCGATCCTGGGTATAGGGTACTTGTTCTTCAGAGTCTTCTTGTTCAGGGCCCTGTAGTCAATGCACATCCTCAAGGTGTCATCCTTCTTCTTCACCAGTACTACAGAAGAATCAAACGGACTCGTGCTCGGTCTGATGTGTCCAAGAGCCAATAGCTCCTAGATGGCTCTCTCAATCTCATCTCGATAGTCCTTGGGATGCCTATAGGGTGTAGTGATCACTGCCTGGATACCTTGCTCAAGCTCGATGGTATGCTCAAACCCTCTATCTGGTGGCCGACCTAGTGGTATATCCCTAAACACTACCTCATGCCTATCAAGGATGGCATGTATCTCTGGATGAACTGCTCGATCGTTGGTCTCTGCCTCTGATGCTCAAAACTCAACTGCCCACTCTATGTCTCCCTTTCGGAAGTCTGCCTCCATCCAGTGTGCCGAAACTGTCTGAGGTGGGTAAGTATGTATCCCGCAGATCTTCTCATGCTTCCTAGTCTTCTTGAATTCCCACTCCATCTCTAAGGCTTCCCAATCCGTGGTGACCTTCCCCAGAGTAATCAGCCACTGAACACCCAGTACCACATTGGTATCTGGTATGTTGACCACGAAAAAGTGATCAATCACGGTGTAAGTACCCATCGTCATTGCTAACTCTGCAACATACCGGGCACACTGCATCGTCTGGGCTCCTGGGACCAAGACTGAAAACCTGTCAAAACTCTCGATCGGTATACCCCTCCGCTCGACCATCTGCGCATCTATGAAGTTTTGGGTTGCCCCACTGTCAACAAAAACTAATACTCGTTGTCCACGTACTTTCCCACATACGCGCAGCGTCAAATACTTAGGAACTCCTCGCAAAGCTACAAGGGCCCCTCCCGTAGGTGTAAAAGCTGCACCTCCTGTCCCTGGAGGTGGAGGCGACAACTGATCCTGGGCTGTCTGACTATCTCCTACCTACTCATCATCCTCCTCATCCTCTTCCCCGTTATCATTGGAGAAGACCTCAATGAAGTGTGCTTTTTCAGCAGCACATCTATGCCCTGGTGCGCACGACTCCTGACAAGTGAAGCACAGTCGCTTCTTCCTCAAATCCCTCCTAGCCTCATCATCTACCTTTGCCCATCCTGGATTCCCCTTTGGAGGAGAAACCCTCACATCCTTCCCCTTGGGTTGGAAACCCTGTCTCTAGGGGTAAGGTGTCTGCGTCCTAGGCAATGCATCCTGCAAATCCCTAGTCCTATTGATAACATCCTGGAGTGTAGCTGGTCTAGTGGATCTGAAAAGACCTCGAAGTGGCTCTGCCAATCCCTCCACAAACATATAGATAATTTGTTTCGTGGATAGATCTGGCACCATCACCGAAACCCTCAAGAAATATGCAATGTATGTCTCTGGGCTCCCTATCTGTTTCAGCTTCGTCAGCTCAACAAAATGTTGTTCTAGATCCCTCCGGTCAAAACGCTCTATCAATCTCTTGGTGAACTCAGCATATGTCGTCATGGTGGAATGCCCGAGTGTTACCATCCCATGGAACCACCAGTCCTGGGCCTCACCATCCAAATGTAATGTCACCACCTTGATGGCCTTCATCTCTGACATCTGGTTAAGCTAGAAATAGATATCCAGCTTCTCTACCTAAGACTTTTTCGAACTGTTTAATGATCCATCAAACGTAGGCAAATGAAATCTACTAGAGGCACAGTGGGAACCTCCATCATGATAATGCCGGTGCCCTCTATGATGGTCGCAGGGTCTACTGTCCCGCTGGAGCTGCACAAAATTTCTGAATGTGAGAGCATCCCTGAACTCCTGCCCGTAGGACTGATACTCTGCAAAATACTCATCTAATTGTCTAGGCTCTGGCTCCTGCTGGGCTACTGCCCCTTTATATGCTCCTAAGAAAGTGGGAATAGTAGAGCGGGTAGGTGCACATGAAGCTGTCGGCTGAGGAGTATCACGCTGAGCAGCACCCTACTCCGGAAAATGGTCGGATGTACCTGATCCCTCTCTGACCTGGAAAACCCCTGGAGTCTCACACTGCCTAGCCTCCACAGCTGTGAACCTCTGTCCCATCACCTAAATCCTGCACTGACTTGAGGAGTGCCTCTCCAAACTGTTTGGCCTCTGTATCATCTTCCATTGGCTCTTTCTACCTCAAATCTACCACAAGCTCCACCTGCTTTGTGTCTGTCACAAGCTCTCTCTCCTGATCTGTGTCCTCTACCTGGGCATAGTCTTCCTCTTCGTAGGTGGTCTCCAACCTATGCTCACGGTCTCTATACTTTCTGCCTCTGTAAGATCTCTTTCCTGATGTCATATACCATAGGCTGAGCCAGAACTATGCTCTGATACCACTTAATATCCCATTTCGGGGATATCTCTATAACACGGCAAACTCCAACCAGAGATGGACTGGGAGGGCATTTACTGGATATGTCGCCTCTAAAGAGGACGAGATCCAGAGGCTACCTAGCCCTTTACAGACTCTTTCTAGGAGCGAAAGATAGACACACCAAGTGGTATATAACTAGAGTGCTCAAAAACAATAATAATGCAGCAGACATATAATAGAAAGAGAATACTGCAACTACGACAACTCATCCAGAAAACATAGAGAAGAAATGCTGAGCCATTTTATTAATCTGAGAAATGTAATGGAGTAAAATAGGCTAATCTTGCACAAGGAAAGTGAGAAAATACTCTCAGAGAATACCGGAAATGGCTACTCTAGGAACTGCATACTAGCTGCTGGAAACTGCCATGTAGCTTCTACCTGCTGGAATGGACTGAAGACTAGGGGCTGATCTCCTTGCTGGAATGAGCTGAAAATTGGAAAACCTCCTCTCCTCAACAACCCGGACAAGATCCAAAAACCATTCCAGGAATGGCCAACCCCAGAAATCACCAAAAACTGCCTCCCCAGTGAATTACAGTGGCCTCCAAGTCACTGCGTAGTGGCTAGATAGAAACAGCTGAAATACTGCCACAAACTCTGCCAGAAACCTCCGAAGGGCAAAGGCTGAACCTCTGCTCAAAATCCCAGCTAAATCACCTGTAGAAACCCCAATCCGAAGCTCCTCCACAATTGACTGCATCCTCTCTCCTAGTGACTGCGCAGTCTCGATAAGCTCCATCTCCGCAACAAACCCAAACAATGAAATGACTCACAAAATGCTAAAAAACTGACCTTTACCAAGCAGACACTCGAAGTCCCCCGGGGCTAAGGACGAGGTTTCCGACCGGAGATACTCAATGCACTAAACACTACTGCAGACAGGCTAAACAACCATCGTGCTCAAGAAGACATAAGTCTCACTCCAAAATCATCAACTCAAGAATGAATGAAATGAGGAGGCTCCTCCACCTTTTATAACGTTGGTTTCCCTCCAAAACCCAACGTATCCTCTCTCTCTCCTCCACATCCTCATCCTTATCTGTGCAAAAGCTTCTAGAGTGTACATAGCCCCCCCTCCTCTACGTGGTGTTAGGACCCCCTTGACTCGCACTTAAGTCACAATGTTGTGCTACTAGGTGGATGTCTTATTTCACTTAAGCGAGTTAGACTCTCTTCACTCACTTTTTATTTATTTACAAACTATAGACGGAAAACTAAACAAAATAGAATATTCCAATTAGCTGTTGCTAATTAGGAATATTACAGTACGAGAAGATGAGATATGAGAGATACTAAAATATTTCCACGATGAACCATGTGGAGGCCATTTTTGTGACAAAATAACTCCTTATAAAATCCTTCTCATAGGATATTTTTGGCCTTCCCTTTTCAAGCATGCAAAAGAATATGCTAAGAGATGTGACAATTTCCAAAGGATGAGGAAACCTATTATTTCAAGTGAAATGCCACTGTAGCCTCAGGTACTCATTGAACTCTTGAGAAATGGGCCTTTGATTTTTTTGGCCCAATTAATCCACATTCTAAACAAAAGAGGTATATTCTAGTATGTAATAATTATGTTACTAAATGGGTATAAGCTAAATAACTTTCTTTTGCTACTAAGAATGGTGTAGCTTCATTTATTTTTTGGAATATCTTCACTCATTTTGGTGTCTCAAGGGAAATTGTTATAGATCAGGGAACATAGTTCACATCCAGAGTAGTACAGAAGGTGGTGGAAGAATATAAAATCAAGCACCATAAGTCCACTCCATACTATCATCAAGCAAATGGGCAAGTTGAATCTACAAACAAGGTGATTGAAGCCATTCTCACCAAGACTATACATTTTCACTGAAAGAACTGTGTAGAAAATCTTCCAGAAGCTTTATGGGCCTACAAAACTACATGGAGAAGAACTGCATGACATACTCCCTATGAACTTGTTTATGGAAAGCAAGTCTTATTTCCAATAGAGTTCTAGATCAAAACCTATAAAAAAAAAATGAAGTTGGGACTTGACTTATCGAAAGCACAAAAGCAAAGGATGGGACAACTCAATGAACTTGATGAAATAAGGCAAGATGATATCCAGAAGACTAGCTTGGGTCAACAACAAAGAGGTACATGGCATGACAAATACATCAAGGAAAAGAAATTTCCTCTAGGAGACTGGGCAATACTCTTCGACTCAAAATTCAAGAATTTCCAAGGGAAGTTTCAAACTCACTGGCTTGAACCTTATGAGATGAAAGAAGTTTTTGAAAATTGTGTAGTAAGAATCAAGACTATTGATGAAGAGAAATTTCCTCTATTAGTGAATGGGCATTGACTCAATATCTATCAAAATCCAATAACAAGAGAATTTTTTTTCAAGATTTTCCAAAACAAATCTACTTTAAAGTTGGTTGAGAATAATTCTTCTTCTCAGCCTTAAATTTTTTATTTCTCTTTCATATATGATTAAAAAAAATAAAGAATAATAAATAAATGAATGAATAAATAATAATTTTTTTATAAACATAAAAACCAATAGATTGTTGGAATGCTTTATATAGAAAATTAAAGGTGGAAACCAAAATTCTTTTGGGACCTTAAATTTTCTTTTACCCATTTTTTTTTCTAAAATTTTCCTTACTTCTAAGCATACTTTTTTTTAAAAATAAGTAAGATAAAAAATTGATGATGTTCTCTAGCTTTGACAGTCTCTACAACCAATTGACAAGAATATTTGTTGATCAAATAATGGAATAAGTGATTGACTCGTTATGATATAGAGCACCTGCAAGATGACAACCAAAGGTTAGAAAGAAAATAAATCAAAGGTATGTAATACTATAGTTTAACAATATGGGTCACTATATTACATATATGGATTATATGGACATAAAATACTGAACAAATTAAAATAATTATTATGAAAGGTGATAGTGTCATGTCAAATGTTGCATAATTCACGATTTCCTATTCACCATCAACAAGATTAAAACTCCTGATTCATTGATTTGACCATCGCCTCAATCATAATTATGAATGACTAATGACTAATTCACTCAGTTATACCTTCATCTCATACCTTCATGCCCTCTCATTTTTCCATCACCATCCATTGTTCTTCTCCGAAGAAAACCCTACCAAGTTCACTTCCCTGTCAAACAAAATAATTTCTAAAGGAAAAACATATCTTGACCATGGGTGTAATGGTCCGAATAGGGCCAATAGGGAATAAATTCTTGGAAGGATATCCACAAGCAAGAGAAGTATTAAAGAAAGCACAATGGCTGGTATTTATGGAAAAAATTGATGGTTTCGACAAAGAAGTCACAAAAAAAATTTTAATGGTTTTTGATGGCATAGAATTGGAAATAGTAGACATCAAATTCACGGTGATAGAGTCTCTGACTGCAAAAGCTACTGGATTTCATCGTATATGATAAAAATAGTTCAAGACCAGAGGCATCAAAGGAGATGACTGGATGGTTTTCTAGAAGAAACCAAGCATGGATTTATTGTCTTCAAGAAAGGCATCCCAATTTTTGCACTAAAAATAAAGTAGAGGAATTTTCTCTTAGTCATCCAAAAATTCCTTACTTGTGAAGGTTGACTCGGAAGTGTGTTTATCTACCATATAGTACTGTTGATGAATTTTCTTGATGAAGATGAAATGAACCTTCCATATTTATTGTTGAATAGTCTTAAAAATATGTCAGGGAATGTTCAAAAGAGAATTCAATTCATATAAAACACAATTTATCACCATGGTCTAGTTAAAATACCTGTTGAATTCCATCTTCAAAGTGTAGGGGATACATGGGAAGCCTTTCTAGTTAGGAATCATTTTGAAGAGGAAACAAATGAACAGCCAAGTAATATAAAAAATCAGAAGAAAAGGAAGGTTGAGACATCACTTGAACAAGAGCCACAACAGAAGCAAGATTTGTCAGAGGATGACATGCCAATTGTAGAAATTTTAAAGAAAATAAATAAATAGGATGTTAGAATAAAGAAATCTGGCAACAAAACCGAAAATTTTCCTCAGAATGAAAATACTAAGACCACAAATACCCTTGTCACAGGACTAAGAAGAAGTACCATACTAAAAATAGAGAAAGAAGTACCCTCAAAAGATGTATAACACATTGATTTGGAGGCAGATGAAAATATAGAAAATTCCCTAAGAGCATTACCATCTGCCTACATTGCACCTCCTCGGAGTCCATGACAAAGCCTAGGTATTGACCCAGTATGGAAAGATATTTATGATTACATAGAATCACTGGAGAAAAGAGAAGCAGCCAAAAGATCAGTTCTGAATCTAAGTGAAGATAAGGACCAGTTTAATGAACCAGAAGAACCTCCAGTCCTTGACAGCCTCGGAAATGAAATCTTTGAACTGGAGACATTAAACAAGTTTATTAAAAGTGAAAATAAATCTTTGTAAGCTCATAATGAAGTTCAAATTTCCAAGAGTGATAACCTCCTTCTACAATTGAGTCTATGGTATAAAAAGAATAAGAAATTGAAGGAGGAAAATAGGGCCATGAAGAGAAAAACCATTAACCTAAAGTAGAAAATCCTCATGAAGAAACAAAGGATGGCAGTGAAATGAAAGAGGGTGAAAAAGATAAAATTGGATGTACTAGAAGACGTGTCTAAGAATATTCAATGAATCAACAAATATTAAAAAATCTGTGGTTGTATGAGGACATACAAAATCTTCAGTATGGGAGAAGGTAGAGTCCCAGAATTGTTTTTTTTTCACACCATTTTTGCAACCATATTTTCCTTCTTTTCCCATAACTATCAACCTAATAAGGCATAAATCACTTGATTTTGACAAGGTAAAATACTTATGTATTCTATTTTTCATACTTTTTAATATTCCTATTGTTTTGTTAAATATTACATTCAGCTACAGAATTGACAAAATTTCGCAACTATTCCACATTTCTGTAGCTACCTTCATTGATAATAGAGTTTTGGTGCACCATCTCAGCAAAGGAGTATATGGATAGATAGAGGGCGATCTCCTCATTCATTTCCTCCTGTTTATCCGAGCTAATTCATCAAGGATATCATGCAGTTATACAGTCAAAGGAAGCAGTCAACACGTAGCAGCGCTCAGGAACAGAGTCTAGGAATGTCACAATTGTGTTGATTTTCTTTCCTAATATAAAATCGATAGATAGGGATATCTTGTTTGAGTTTTTAAATTGTATAAGGATTATAATAGAGATCTATAGCCTTAGAGCTCTCATATTGTTGAATGAACTCTATAAAACGATAGAAACTATGTGTATGTGGGGCATGCAATATTTAATTTCTGGAACATTTTGTTTGAAAACTTTTATGTTAATTTGAAGTTCCTCTTTCGTGCATTAGATGCGCTAATAGTGTTAAGAAACATATTGCGTTGCGGAGGGACCCTGCAAGCATATCAGATAATTGTATTTCAGTTTTTAATTCATCTCAAATGCATTTCTATTTCGTAGTATGAATCTCATTAATTATGTAATTTATGCTTAATTTTTAGAGTTCAATTTCAATAGTTCAGTGCTTTGATTAAGCTTATTTTGTAGATTAATTTCTTAAATTAATTTTTCCATATTTTATATACCTTAGTTAATTTACTTTTCATTTACATTCCAGACTAAAACTTGCAGTAGATAAAAACTTTCTTCTCATAGCATTTCGATTTAAGTTTTTAGTTTTCTTTCAATTTTCATAAGACTAGGATTGTATCACATCTCATGCTTTCATAATCTAGAGATAGTTCACTATTTCCTTTAGCATAAAAATCCCAAAAGAAACTTGATAAAAAAATTGTAATAATTAATATAATCATTTATTTTGAAAGGAGTCATCTCACAAACTAATTTTAAAGAACTCAATTCAATTGAAATTAACTATAGAAATAATATCTAACATAGTTGATAGATTTCTCTATAAACATCACTAATCTATATGAATTTAACATTGATCCATAAATTCAAAAATTAACAAAACTCTTAATTCAATCCTCACTCTAACGACAAAGACTTATAGGACATATACTACACTTTCACTTCATTAATTTATAGACTCTAATTGATAATTTATGCTTTCAATTTAAGAACATTAAATTTCATGAACAGGGCACAATAATGGAAAGTTGAAAATTACATGAAAAGGTTGAAGAGTGATAAATAGAGGAGTTGTGAGGCAGGTTGATTAACTATGATGTTTATGTCTTGTCTTGGCGGAGTAAACCAATTTCTCTTCGCTTTAGGTGTGAGTGTGTGCAGGTCATGTGTTAATTTTAATTAAGCGCAAACAGTTGTGTAAAGAAAAAGAAAAATGTTGAATTATTGTAGATAAAACTAAAATGATGGTAAAATAAACAACTAATCACACATAAACCTCAACCCAAATAAGGTTATGGAAAAACCAGACGACACGGGGGGGGGGGGGGAAGGAATTTGACTCAAAACATACAGGATGGCCAGGAGCTATAATATAAAAGGTACAAGGGTTTACTGACTCTATACTACTGGAAATGATGTAGAAAAAAACAAGAAACTAGAGGTGAAAATTGCTACAATCGATAAGGCTAAAGGTTAAAACCCTAGGAGAAACAAGGGAACCTTAAGGAAAAGAATAAACAGAACTCAAGAGGAGGTTTTGGATGGAACAAAAACCTATCAAAAAGGATCTGAAAAATGATAGATCAGACCCTAAAATAATGGCTAAAAGCATTGAAAATCTCAGAGTACCTACTCATCTTAACCCCTGATAAAAAGGTGGAAGTGTACTCAAAGCCTAGGGGCTTTTTTCTATTGAAGCAAACAAACTGAGCATATCCAGGCACGCGACGGGCTGAAACAAAGGTCAGATAACCCAAAACAATTCTCTCACCTAACCCTGAGAGTTGCAGAAAAAACTCAGAAAAGGATTCTGGATCGCAGTTTCTGACCTATAGACAGGTGAGCTCATAGTTTCTGGGCAGAAAAGTGTGATTTCGAGGGGAAATCACACTATTTGAGATGATAAGTGCGAGTTGTTTTTCCTAAGTTCTCAGATGGTAGGTTGTAGAAAATTTGTCGTCTTTAGCACGATTGATACATGTTATTGGCGGAAAACACCAAAAAATAGACGGAAGTTATAATTTTGACATAATTAGGGCATACAAGTTTAAAAAATACATCCATAGAATGAAAACATCTGAAGAAAATCCCTTGTTGTTGAAGCTGATGGTCATGTAGGAATCTGAATTACAATAGGGGAGTTGCCATTTTTTAGCATAAATTCTTAATGCAAATGTCCAAAAAGATTCCACTCTAGTCGTGTCTGAAAAATAGCCTTGACAACAGAAACAATTGCTTAACTCTTTAAATCTGCAATCAATATTTAGAACAAATGCTACAAAAAACTAGATCTATTCAGTAAAAGAAGTTAAACAGTACAAATAAATAGTAATTTCTCCATGCATACAACATACAAGACAATATTTAAATAATTTTTCATATATTATTACACCTGGTGAAGGGAACAAATAATTGTTACTAGTCCCCCCAGGTGGGATGGGTTCTTGGTTGTCCTAAACACTTAGCTCCAAAATTTTTTGTCTCTCAATGGTGCAGAAACCCCAAAATGTGTTGAGATTTGTGGGAGCTCAAGAAGGAAAAAAAAATATTAGCGATAATGAGAATGATCAAAGTGTGATAATGAAAGGGATCAAAGGGAACAATGAATCGGAAAACCCTTCTATTTATAACAAAATATTTAGTTATCCTCGATAATGACGAATAATAAAATATTATTAACCAAGATCTAGATCTAGCCACTTGGAATATTTTATTATATTTTCTTGGAGCGAAAAATTATTTAAATTTTTTAAATAACTTAGAAATAATAAAGAAATAAATGATTTATTTATCATTTTAAGAATGTGGTTAAATAATAATAATAAACAAATTGTTATTTTATTAATTATTCCTTGGCGATTTAGTAAAATTTAACAAGGAATAATAACTAAATAACGATTTAATTAATTATTCCTAGATAAACATAAGATAAACAATGTTTTATCTAATTATTTCTCATAATTGGTTTAAATATGACCAAGAATATGTTGAGATTCAACAAGATGACGATCCTAGTGAAAATTAAGCATGTACACTAGGATGGAGCCTCAGGCTATTTTTAGGTGGAAGTCTATTTTTACAATCGATGAGAAAATTCTATTTATAGATGGTGAGAAAATTCTATTTATAGATGATGTTCTATTTTTATATGTATGTGCGAAGTCTATTTATAGATTGCATATCTATTTATAGATGCATGTCGACTATTATTATCCCTTAATAATAGCTAGACAATAAACATTGTTCTATTCTCAATGAACACTTCGAAATAGTTAACTAAAGTGTCAAATTAGTTAGCTAAGTGAATTTCAAGTTGAGTGGTTGGTTGGTGGGACATGCAAGTGGACTTAGTTGTAACTGAGTGATTCGAAGTTGTAACAGAGTTGGATGTGTAGTTATGTGAGTTGTAAAGTATTTTAACTCAGTTAAGTGAGTTAAACTCAATTGTGCTAGTTGTAACTGAAGATACACTAGTGAGAGATAAGTGAATTAATTATTTAATTAATTAACAATCAGTGGTCTCACATGAAACTAAAGATTTACTATTGTTAACTACATGCATGTCAGATCCAGTGGAGACCCAGTTGAGATGTAGGTGAAAGGGACAGTTTGACTATCAGTTGTGACATTAGTGGGTGCACTTATGCAACAACAGACACAATGGATATTCCAATGAGGATTGCATAGTCAAGGCAAGCATGATCACATTCATTCAGGTATTGTGATAATCAGGGATTGCGCAGTGGAGGCAAGCTATCTGGAGGCAGTAAATTGGCGCATGTATTTGCCAATTTTTGTATCATAGTGTGAGACGATTGTATATTGTACTGAGAGATCTTGGATTAGAGTTTTGTATGATATTGTTTCATGATCCATGATATATACATAATATATAATAGTGGGTTTTTTAGCTTTATGTTTTCCCGGTAAAAACAAATGTGTTATGTGTTATTGATCTTTATTCTTGATATTGCAATTGGAGATCATGTTTTAAATTCCACAAGATTTTTTGTAGAAGTGATTCTGTATTTAATAGTGGCATATAATTGTTAGAAGAGGAGAATCCAGGAAATACATAATTTGTATTAAAATTTCTACATGGTATCAGAGCACAAAATATTGCAATTTTGAAGGAGGAGCTAAGTTTGTTGGTGGAAACAATTCAAATGTGCTGCAAGAATTTCTTGGTGTGACAGTTGAGTAAACATCGAAATGAATTTCAATGGCTTGCGGCTAGGGTATGCATTGGAGGGTACCTCGAACTACATTTCCTGGAAGGATAGGATGGAGGCGGTGCTTGAAGATAATGACTTGAAGGAATTCATCGACAGTGATGTTCCTAAGCCCACTTTGACGGATGTTGCATTACTTGATGCATGGAAAAAGAAAGTAGCGAAGGCAAGAAGGAGTCTGTTGGAATGTGTACGAGACCACATTGTCTAAAGCCTTCATGGGAAAGCCACTCCATATGCTATGTGGAAGGCTTTGATGGATCTTTTCCAAGGTAGCAGGGACCATAGGAAATTGGCACTGAATGATAAACTTAGAAAGATCAAGATGGAAAAGGGCGACAATATTCCAAAGTATCTCACAAAGTTTGTCCAATGTCGAGATGAACTGGGGAGTGTGGGAATCATTGTTGCTGATGATGATTTGGTGATCTTGGCTCTCTTGGGACTTACGAGGAGTTGGCATAGTTGTGAAGACTCTGTCAACGGACGAGAAAAACTGTCGGATTGGGAACGACTGTGGTTGGATCTAGTGTAGGAGGAGTTCAAGAAGAACACCGGAGATGGCTCTGCATCAAAGTATGATGATGAAGAGGATTTTTCTTTGGTTTCCAAGGAAATGAAAGGGAAGGGGCAGAAATTCCATTCAAAATCTCAGTCTAAAGGCAAGGAGCTATATTTTTCTAAAGTGAACTGTTTTAACTATCACGAACATGGGCATCTCACCACTAACTACCCACAGAAGAAGAAGAACAAGAAGGTTTTTGGAGTTGCAGCTGGTGAGGCCCCTTTCTCAGAAATTGAACTTGATTTCTCTTTGACCGCATGCATGGTGTCAAGTGCATTGGGATCATTGTGGTATATTTATAGTGGTGCTTCCTTCCACATGACGGGAGATAAGGAGATTTTCAGTGACTTAGAGGAGAAATATCTCCAAATTCATATAGAGATGGGCGAAAATGGACGATACAGTGCGACCTACATTGGTACTATTAACTTTGAGAGGGAGTCAGGTGAACCATTTCAATTGAAATATGTTATGCATGCTCTAGGACTAAAGAAAAACTTGGCCTCAGTTGCAATGTTGGACAGAGGCTATCACGTTGTTTTTAGCAATGGAAAATCTTTCCTACGACACAAAAAAATGGTTGAAGCCAAGAGGATAGAGATTCGAGTTAAGAATCTCTACAAGCTGGAGGTAGATGGTTGTGCTACCATGATGGGAAAGGCAGAAAACGTGGTGAGCCGAGATGAGGGCATATTATGGCATACGTGATTGGGCCATCTTCATCATGAAGCCTTGAAATTCATGCAGAAAATAACTATTGGACTTCCAATGGGAACATTTTCTCAATTAGATCAGTGGAAGGGTTGCACCATGGGGAAGTATGTAAAGTCCACCTTTCATGAAAAGGAGAACCGTGCTTCGATGATCCTGGAGAGAGTTCACACAAACATGTGTGGACCCTTCTCAGATGCTTCAACAACAAAACACAGGCATTATGTTATTTTTTTTTAGTACTTTTCTCGTAAATGTTGGTTCTTCTTCATGCAGAAGAAGGATCAAACATTGTCAAAGTTCTGTGAATTTAAGGCATTGGTGGAGAAATATTCGGGGAAGAAAGTGAAGGCTCTAAGGAGCGATAATGGTGGAGAATACATATCTAATGAATTCAAAGAATTCTGCAAAAAATAAGGAATTCAAAGAGAACTCATAGTGCCTCATAACCAACAACAAAATGGGGTCGTGGAGAGGAAGAACAGAACGATCGTGGGTGCAGCACGAGCACTGTTGCATGATTAGGGCCTACCAATGCATTTGTGGGTATAAGCATGAAACACCGTGGTTTATGTGAAAAATATTTGTCCTCATAGAATACTTGGCATGAGTACACCTGAAGAAGCTTTCACTGGTAAGAAACCGGATGTTTTTTACTTTAAGATTTTTGGCTCATCTGTTTATGTGCATGTGACCAAGAATGCCAAGAAGAACTTGGAGCCGACTACTGAATTTGGGATATTTGTGGGGTACACAGAAACGCCCCATAATTATCATGCATATTTTCCTAACAGTAAGATTACTATTATGTGATGGGATATAAAATTCAATGAGGGGAAACCCATGCGGTTGTCGCTTAAGGGAGCTAGAATTGCATGCGGAGGAGGAAATTTTGGTTCCCAAAGACGAGTCTCTAGATGTGGATCAACCACCGGAGGAGGTTCATGGAGTGGAGGAGTCCACTCACGCAGAGGCAAACATCAGAACGGGAAAAATGTGTACCACAAAAACTGATAGGATTAGTCTCCTGACCGATTTACTACATGCATGTCTCTCATGAGAAAATGTATTATGACTGTTCCATCTTCCTTTCAGGAAGTAGTACAGGAGCCCACATGGGTAGATGCAATGGTGGAGGAGTATAACTCCATTTTCAGAAACAATGCTTGGGAAATTGTTCCAAGGCCGGTTGATAAATCAGTGGTAGGTTCAAGATGGATCTATAAGGTAAAGCAAGATGATGATGGGAGTGTTAAGAAATACAAGGTCAGATTTGCAGCTCAAGGCTTCTCACGGATCAATGGGATTGATTATGAAGAATATTTTGCACCTATCTCATGGTATTCTTCAATAAGGACCATACTTTCTCTCTCAGCAGAGATGGGTTGGCACATTCATCAGATGGATCTGAAGAGTGTGTTTCTCAATGGGATCATTGAGGAAGAAGTGTACATTGAGCAGCCTGAAGGATTTGAGATCTTCAACATCGAGTCACATCTGTGCAGACTCAAAAGAGCATTGTATGGGCTGAAGCAAGCACCCTGTGCTTAGTACACTTAGATAGACAGCTATTTCACTGGACTTGGCTTCACCAAGAGTGAGGCAGATGAAAACCTATACCATATTGTGGTGGAGGGTAAGCTTTTAATCATTTTTCTTTATGTTTATGATTTAATATTGACTGGTGATGAGAAGCTGATACACTCATGCAAGGAGGATCTTCAAAATGAGTTTGAGATGAAGAATATGGGCCTCCGTCATTATTTCCTTGGATTGGAAATATGACAGCGAGATGGTGAAATTTTTGTGTCTCAAGGAAACTATGCAAGGGAGATACTGGGTAAGTTTCACATGGAGGGTTGCAAACCCATGGATACTCCTCTTCTAGGAAACTAGAGGAAAGAGGACGCTACATCTGGAGAGGTAGTGGATGATACTTTCTATCGACAGTTAGTGGGTTCGTTAATGTATTTAGTGAATACAAGACTGGACATATGCTATGCAGTGAACCAGCTTAGTCAAGTGATGGTTATGCCTACCAAGCTCTTTTGGAAGTCGAGAAAGCATGTCCTAAGATACCTTAGGGGCACATATGAGTATGGATTATGGTATAGACAGATGAATGAGGTGAATTTTCATGGTTGCATGGGTGTATATTGGACGGGCAGCCCAACGGACAAAAGGAGCACATCAGGGGGGATCTTCAGTATCAGATCTACAACTGTTTCTTGGTACAACAACAAAAAAATATCCATGGCACTCAGTTCAGCAGAAGTGGAATACATGGCAGCAAGTCAAGCTGCATGTGAGGCTATCTGGCTAAGAAAGATCCTGGCTAGTTTGTTTGGTTCTAATTTAGATCCTACAATGATTCATTGTGATAATCAGAGTTGCATTAAAATCTTGATTAATCTTGTGTTTCATGATAGATATAAGCATATAGATATTCGGTATCATCATATCAAATATTGTGTGCAGTGGAAGATCATGTTGTTTCAGTACATTCCTACGGATGATTAGGATGCATATATTCTAATGAAGGCGCTCACCAAGAGAAAATTCGAATACCATAGAGACACGATCGAGGTGAAGGATAATCCCTTTCTTGTTGAGAGGGAGTGTTTAGATTCAACAAGATGATGGTCTTAGTGAAAATTAAGCACCTACACTAGGATGGAGCCTCCGGCTATTTTTAGGTGGAAGTATATTTTTAGAATGGATGAGAAAATTCTATTTATAGATGGTGAGAAAAATATATTTATAGATGATGTTCTATTTTTAGATGTATGTGTGAAGCCTATTTATAGATCGCATGTCTCTTTATAGATGGATGTCAACTATTATTATCCCTTAATAATATTTGGACAATAAACATTAATATATTCTCAATGAACACTTGGAAATAGTTAACTGAAGTGTCAAATCAGTTAGCTAAGTGAATTTTGAGCTAAGTGGTTGGTAGGTGGGACATGCATGTGGACTTAGTTGTAACTGAGTGATTCGAAGTTGTAACAGAGTTGGATGTGTAGTTATGTGAGTTGTAAAGTAGTTTAACTCAGTTGTGCTAGTTGTAACTAAAGATACACTAGTGAGAGATCAGTGAATTAATTATTTAATTAATTCAAAATCAGTGGTCTCACAATCAACTAAATATTTACTACTATTAACTACATTCATGTAAGATCCAGTGTAGACCCATTTGAGATGTAGGTGAAAGGGACAGTTTGACTATCAATTGTTACATTAGTGGATGCATTCATGCAACCACACACACATTGGAGATGCCAATGAAAATTGCACAATCAAGGCAAGCAGGATCTCATTCAATCAGGGATTATGATCTTCAGGTATTGCGCAGTGGAGGTAGGTTGTTTGGAGGCAGTAATTTGGCACATGTATTTTTCAATTTTTGTATGACAGTGTGAGACGATTGTATATTGTACTGAGAGCTCTTGGATTAGAGTTTTGTATGATATTTTTTCATGATCCATGATATATACATAATATATGATAGTGGGGTTTCTAGATTTATGATTTCTTGGTAAAAACATATGTGTTATGTGTGATTGATCTTTCTTCTTGATATTTCAATTGTTGATCATGTTTTAAATTCTGCAAGATTTTTTGTAGAAGCGATTTTGTATTTAATAGTGGCATATAATTGTTAGACCAGGAGGATCCAGGAAATACATAATTTTTATTAAAATTTCTACATAATATTATTTAAACATTATTTGAACTAATTATTTGTAGAGGAAAATCAAATAAATAAGGATTTATTTAATTCTTCCTCATGGGGTTTCTTGTTTAAACCATAAATAACTTAATAAAATATGGTTTATTAAAATTTTCTTATAGTGAAATAAATTTAACTATGGTAAAATTGGTCTTACATGGTACTTTGATCCATAAAATTGTAAATAGTTAGATGACCAAATTTTGGTGATAAGAGGGGTGGAAACAATGTACACAACACACTCAAGTTGAAATGTGTGTTATTTATGTGATTTTTCCATCCAATGGTACAACGAATCATGGAAACAACAATATGAAGGGTAGGTACCAACCAACGTCCTCTCACCATAAATGCGAGGGGTGGGTGGAATTTTCTTGTGGCTCCACTTGTATTTCTATGGATATGGCTTCTTCCAACGAGGGGACTCAACTCTCATTCACCTAGAAACAGGCCCTAAAACAACCCTCCTTCTCCCATGTAGGCCTATTTCTCTTGTTGTGGGTAAATTAGATAATCCTCCTCCTCAACGAGCTTTCTCCTTCTGTTTTGATGCACCAATGGATGTTATAACTCCTCCATATCACCCTATATTTATCTATAAATGAGGTACTTCGTAATATGTCACAATGAATGGTTTCCAACTGTCATGAGCCTAAAAACACTTAAGGAAAAACTGCATACACATGCGGAAATCCATCATTTAACTTCAAAAATTTATGTCTCTAGTTCTACAACTCACACTCCGATGATTCTCAAAGCGTCGAATTCTCCTTTCTTCCCTATATCATCTCTTTCCATAAAATGTAGAAATTTTCTCCTGGAAATTCCCAAAACACATTTTGGTGCAAAACCCCATACTTTGGTTCCAAGCCCACAAGTGACCTTTACGCACTTTTCCCTCCGAACCCTGAGCCCTAGGAATTGAAGTCCCTACCAAACTACACAACTCAACACTCACTCTTACCGAGGGAGGTACTTCCAAGACTAGGATGTAATTCGTAATCATCATCACTGCTCGCAATACTTTCCCAACTCCTACTGCTCACAATCATAGTAATCCTTTTATGGTGAACTACTCCTCTCTCGGAAGTGTCACTATCACTGCCGGAAGTATCCTACTTATTATTCTTCTGCTTTATCACGTTCTAGTCTCTCCATAATTATTTTTTTGTATATGTGGAAGCACCCTTGCTCCCCACTAAACACGTGCTCTTCTTGGGATGTAAATTCTCCCTACGAACATGCAAGTTCCCGTTAGAAATTGATGCCCTCTAAGTCTCTAGAACCTAGAATTTCTTCTCAGAAAAGTGAACCTTCTTCTCGGGAACCTGTACCTAGTCCTCTAAAGTTCGTACCTTCACCTGCTCCTTTGGAACCTGCATCTGCTCTACCTTCTTCTTTCCATGATCCACAAGTGTGCCCGTCAACCTGTAGAATCTATGGTCTCTAACATCGAGGAAAATCCCATTGGAATAGAGCCTTTGGGCCTGATCCTTACCGTCCCATCTTGGAACATGACCTAAAACGCCTTCCTCTCCATCATCAAGATGAAAATCACACTATATCGGAGTCCTAATACAAATAGTACATCCTGAACCCGTATCATACATCCTCTCTCCATCCTGAATGCCACAATAACTGATCCTCATATATCCAACAGACTCTTTCAGCCAATATCATGTGCAAATTTGAATACCATTCAGCTAGAGGCTCAAAAACCTCTTGTGACCCTGTCATATGTTTCATTATACTACTTTCCATGTACCATCCATCCTCATTCATAGTACCCTGCGGGAAATGAGAAATCATAGAAAACTCTCGATCTTCTAATCTCCTGGAGAGATCATCTATCTCAACCGAAGTGGCAACACTGGTGACGTCCTTTCCTTTCCTCTTTTCGTCATCTCCCTTCTTCATTGGACATCTCAATGAAAAATGACCCATCTCGCCACAATTGAAACACTTGAATTTAATCAAGTATTTCTTTGGCTTACCCTTCATTCATGTTGCAAGTGCCACATCCTCATCTACCATCATTGATGGATGAAGATCCTTGTCTCGCAACTCTTCCTGAATGAAGTCATCCCATAGTCTCTGAATCTAGAAAATTCTTACTGGAAATGATTCCTTCAATGAAGGGCTTTCATTCCTTGGTGAACCTTTTCAAGGAAATAATTACCATATCTCCATATGAAATTTTGACACCGACGATAGTAAGCTCATCTGTGACCTGAGACAACCTATTCGGATACAAATTCACTCCTTCACACTTTGTCATCTTGGTGGAATTCAATTTATCCTCCAATATCAATACATATTTCTTATTCTTATTCTGGAAAAAATTATGAAGAGCCATCCACATATCATGTGAATTTTTCATCCAGGAAAAATGACGTATTAAGGAATCCCTCACACCATTAAGGATTATTACCCTCGCCTTCGTATCCAAATCTTCCCATATATCCAGCTCCTTAGGGTCGTTCGGCTTCTTGATCTCTTTCTCAACAAAATCCCAGATCTTGTTTCCCTACAACACCAAATTGATCCTTTCCTTCTAATCAATATATTTCAACAACCCTTCCAACCTGTCCTCATATTGGAGACCTTCCCGCAAGTTTGAAATTGTAGTGATCCCTTCACTTACTATGTGACCAACTCCCTCTCATGTCGTACTTCACTGCGCACAACTCTGATTCACTGACTTCCAAAGTAGCTCAGACACGCTCTAGTACCATGTTAAATTTCCATGACCTTGGGTCTAGGTTAGAGTACTAAAATCATTGATAATACCAAAAAAATAATCTAAAATATGAACTACGTTTCAAGGCAGAAATATAAAGCATTAAATCACAAATGTGTAAAGAAACATAGTTTTTTAAAAAATGTACAATAATGTACAAAGACCAATATTCTTTATATTAAAAAAAAATGAATAATACAAAATTATATGGTATATAACATACAATTACAAACTCAATGTCATATCTCGTCTTGTCGGTCCTTCGCTTCTATACTTCTCACTAGCTGTGCCTTATTCCATCAAGGCCACAACACATCGCGACTCCAAGAGTGCTCCCACCTGAAACTATTTCAAGTCACTTTTGTAGAGTGTACATGGGCCGATCCAATTTTCTCTTTGGGTAGGCCTAATTTTCGAGATCCAAAGTGCCACGTTAGCAGCCACGTTTGTCCTTCAAGGTGTTGCACTTTGGCACCAATATTGACCCAACCTTAAACTCCTTTTCGTCACATCAAAATAGCTCATCTAGGGCTACTTTGGGGAGCCAATACACTTTCCTCCACTAGATCAATGGCCCCCAATACCACACTTTTGATTCTTCTCTTGGGATGGACTTTTTTCCACCACAAAACGTCCTCCACACAGCACCAGTAGGTTGCAACAACTAATCGACATTGGTCACTTCTTGACCCAAAAAAACACCAAATGCTACTCCAACAAGCATGTAATAGATCACAATTTTGAGGTCCATTTGGTTGCAACAAACTAGGTCTAGTTAGGGAACATAAAAATCCTTAGCAGACCTCTATTTTTGTTAAAAAAAACTCTTAAGAGGTGTTTCTTCCATTCCTTGAGGGGATGAGGGGGGCTGCTTCAATTCTCGGCTACCCTATCCCTTGTCTCCTCCTCCACCTACTTATAATTTGTTTCAACACCATACGACAAGGTTGTGTAGGGTTGTAGTTGCATGTTCAAAGGTCTGCACCCCTCCAATGTTCCCTCAAAATTTTCCTATGGTTTTGGATTCCTCCACTGAGGGGACTTGGTGCTCTATCACCCTGAAACAAGCCCTTAAAAAATCACCCTTATCTAATGCAAGTATATTTCTCTTGCTGCAGCTAAATCAGATAAGTGTTCCCCTCAATAGTCTTTTTCCTTATGTTTTTATGCACCAATGGATGTTATAAGTCCTCCATATCACCCTCTATTTATAAATAAATGAGGGGCTTCCTAAAACGTCACAATAAGGGGCATAAAAATTTCATGAGCCTAAAAACACTTTAGGCTGACCTACCACTAGTAAAAAATGATGAAATTAGTGACTAGGTGACTAAAAACATTAGTCACCACAATTATTTAAAGTGAATTACTACTAAAATTGAGCAACTTTAAGTGATCGAACTAAAAATGACTAACTTAAACGACTAAATTAGTCGAGGGATAAAATATACGACTAGATAAGAAATGACCCAACTAAAAACGACTAACTTAATTGACTAATTTAGTCCAAGACTAAAATATATGACTAGATAATAAGTGACTAAATAAAAAAGGATTAACTTAAATGGCTACTATAGTCCAAGAATAAAAATATGACCAACTAACAAGTACAACAAGTATATGAATTAGTCATTTACGCTAGTCATTTTTAATTGTGTCACTCCAGAAATGAAAAATTGCAATTTTGATATTGAAGTGTTACATTTCACTAAATTTTAACACTGCAGATGGATTCAAAGACCCCATGGTCTTTGAATCAAATTGTAGCCTTGGGATTTAGAGACAAAGGGTTCGCTAAATCCATCTAGTGTTAAAATCTAAGTATATGAATTCAATGACCCCTTAGAAGAGTCTATGAATCCATTTATAATGCTAAAATTATAATAATTTTATACACTATATAATATAGTTTGTTTGTTTTTCAAGTGGTTTGTGATCCTCCAGGCTTGACCTATGGCTTGAGGAGCCATGACCCAGGGGCATCTAATTAGCCGTCAAAGTCACCTGGGGATTGCACCTGGCCTGGGCCACACCACCCCTTAGCTCACTAGATTTTTTAGCATGTCTCCTTCCCCTAGCACAAGACACAACCACCCCCTGTGATGTTTGATCCTGGGTCACCTTGCTGACGAAGCCCATCCTCAACTAATTGTGCTAGTGAGACTTGACATTATACCATATATATATATAATATTACAATATATAATAGTTTTATTACCCTTTTACCATACTATTACTATTATTATCCAATTTTAAGGTCACGACCAAACCAGACTCCAAATTGGTGTATGAGACCTCTTGTTTGTGGAACAAGGGACCCACCTCCGGGCAGCGATTTGACTGTTAATTCTATGAAAAATACATACTTTAATCCCTCTACTTTTAAACATACGACCTCTTAAAAGGAAACACACACTCCTAACCATTAGACCACCTCAAACTATATAATAATTTATAACATATAATAATTTTATACTAATCCTTCTTCTCATACCATTGGTTTATTACACTATATAATAGTTTATAATATATAATTAGTTTATAACTGCAAAGGACCTTTACTTTTTATATTTAATAATAAAAGTTAATTAACAAACTAATATATTGGCAAATAACGTTTATCTTTTTAATTTAATACTCAGCTTTAATTAATGCAATTATATATATATATATATATATATATATATATATATATATATATATATATATATATTCGGTTTAAGACTTAATATTTTGTAATCTTGATTATATATTATTGAATTTAAATAGAAAATATACTATTAACTTTGTTTTATGGCTTACATAGTATAATTGAAGATACATAATATTAAATGCTTTGTAACTTTATTTTATGACTTACATAGTATAACTGAAGATACAAAATATAAAATATTTTGTAACCATATATTTATTCCTTATCAAATAATTATTACTTGATATAAATGAAATGAAAATCTATATCATTTTTATTTTTGCGTATTAAATTTAAAATAACTTTCAAATTTAACAATGTAAAATTTATACTACAAAACATCAAATACTTTATAGTCAGTTCTTTATTATTCCTTTCCATTTTTTTACTATTATATTTGAAATATATTTATAAATGTATAAATATAACGAGCCTTGACAACCCTCAAGTTTTAAATTTATATAAATTTAACAAATCAATTTTTATCATTTAAACATTTTCATAAAAAAATAAAATTAAGAAAAAATGAAAATAATAGAACTTTCAGAATATGATTATGAAAAGGAATGAAAATGTTATTTTCTTAAAAATCATGATTTTCTATTCTTTTTAATAAATAGTGAGAAAATGTATTATAACTCAATTGTCGAAATCAATACTTAGACAATCATCACTAGTTGCTATTTGCCTAATCCCATTATTCAAAGGAACCACATCACCTACAATAATTGAGCCATCTTCCTAGACTTTCATTTTTTCTAATATTTTAAATCTTAGACTGTCTAAGACTACAAATCCTAAACAAAATAAATAAATAAATAATAAAAAATAAACCATACTACAAGAAAACAAACATAAAAACATTAAAAAATATATCTTGGTACAGATTTTATGATCATGTTTATCTCTTTATTACACTAAAGAAAATATAATCATAAATTTAAATTTTGAATGGAATCTGCATTGTATTAATTAATTATTTGTTATTATTTTAATTGTGACACTAGAAATTATAAGGTACACTACGTACATAAAACCCAAGTGGAAGCTTAAAAAAAATCTTCGACTTTAATTTTCGCACAAAAATGAGTGACAAAAGAGATTCGGATATAATATATAATTAGTTTTTAATATATAATAGTTTCAAGTATCGTAATGTAAATTATTTCGTAATGTAAAGAGATTTGGATGTATGAAATTCATTATGCCTCTACTAACTTTGAATTTTTTGCCTACGATACGCGGGAATATCAGATTTGGTGTGTTCAAAGTATTACTATCACAACTGCCCAAATAATCAAATACCAAGGGTGGACAATTGTGCGAGCATCGGTGTTTCGATCTTTGGTTGTTTGGTAGGAGATTTAGGAGGGGCATTCTTAATAATGGATTGGAAATAATTGCAATACAGAGAAGGGCTGGTGGATTGGAAACACCAACAATACAGATTTGGTGTGTTCAAATTATTACTATCACAACTGCCCAAATAATCAAATACCAAGGGTAGACAAATGTGCCAGCACTGGTCTTTCAATCTTTGTTTGTTTGGTAGGAGATTTAGGAGGGGAATTCTTAATAATGGATTGGCAATAATGGCAATACACAATAGGGTCGGTGCTATTGGCATTGTGGTTTTCATATGGGTTACCTTTGCCGAAGTTACTCAGGTATGTACTACTCGAACCTAGACCACCAGAGAAGGATTGTGTGTGTAATTTTCTTCATTACAAAATATCAGATCTGGTAGGTTGTATAAAGAGTTATGAATTTTATATGAAGAATCAATCGAATGAAAAGGCAGATTATCTACCTTCCCTGCCCTTCCTTGCCGTGAATGTGCATCCTATGACGGGGACTCACCCCACAACCATTAGATGTGCACTCTGTTCTACGCTCATTTGTTTTTATTCCTTAAAAATCCCCAACAAGAAGATGATATAATGAGCTATTGCTACTCTCATTGTTAACAAAAATGCATGCTCTTAATGTAGCCTGATGGAGCCTGCAGTGGAAACTAGTTCTAATTGATGTAGTTGCCACATGTTGTTGCGGGTCAATCTGATTAAACAAGAGATTTTACAAGTGTATTCATTTTTTCGGCATGTGATTCATATTGGAATTTTCATGAGACGAAATAATAAGTTCGATTCTGAAGTGGTTGTGGAGATCTGAGAAACCAAGGGATAGGCCCAATGTCAATTGGTATGCATGCGACCAAATTCTATTACAACAGTATACAGAGCCCGGTGTAGTCATTTTTGTCTACATCGTAGACATGTGAGCTCTCACAAAACTCTGTAAAAACTGCCATGCATTCTTTTGAGTTTGGTTCTTTGACAATATGATCTGGATCAAATGTTCTTGCACAAACAAAATTAAATGGAGGTTTATTTTCAGTTATCAATGGTCATAAGTACTTTGAGCTTTTCCAACATAGAAGACTGAGGAGTTTTTTTTTTTTTTTTGAGTTGACAAGGTTCATGGTTCAAGTACATGTTACCTACTTGCAATTCAATATGTGATTTTTGATTTGATTGGGATCTTGGTTGAAGGTTCAAACCCTTTGTGTGCCTTTATAGATGGGAGTATAGATGGGAGGATGTCTCATTTTATTGAGCCATCCACAACTAGCATTAGATAGTCATTGCCCCTACAAGTTGTCAACAAACCTAAAGGAAGTCATTTTCTCAAGAATGAGATGCATGAGTTTGAGTTAATACAAATGAAGCCTGAACTAGAGGGCCAAATTCTCTTTATGAGGAGGATATTAAGTATCTGAACAAAATCAACTTATTGCACAATCCTGATATTTTCATGAGAACGATAGTGTTCTTGAATAAGATGAAGCTGTAGCATCTTCCTCTCCTTCAGAAGTTTAGGAAATTGACTTGGGGCAAATAATGAATGAAATGAAGGGTCAAAAGCTCTTCTCATGAAATACATTCAAGAATTCTACCGGAAATAAAATGTTTCCCAAACATGTTGTCATAAAGGCGGTGTTGCTTTAGAAGATACTTTCGCAGATCCAAATATTTACATGCCTGATGAGTAGTTTATGCCCAGACACTACTAGCCTTGCTGAGAATGAGAATGAATATGCTTAAGAGTCAAGACTTCCCAACCTCAAATGTTAATATTCTGGAAGCCTTTTACCAGGAAAAGTAGTGCCCTTGCATATAATCAGTGACTGAAGAATTTCCTTTGCAACATCCCCAACATTTGAGTTCATGAGTACTATTGTTCCTCTCCCCAATCCTTAAAAAATTGTTCACATGCATTCATTATAATTGGTTAGAAAGTGACATTAAAATTGTATTCTAAACTTGTAAATGCAACCAAAAGTAGAAAATCATAACAAAGTAGAGCTATCAAATATTCTAGGGTCCTTCAAGCCAATGACCACAAAGGAATGAGATGACCACCATGACTATTGAAACTTAAAGAATAATTTTGAGTCGAAGAAAAAAACCAAGTGACAATGGATGTGGAGGTGAAATCCTTAGGATAAATGTGCAAGTCACTCTCTTTTGTGAGATTAGACTAGGAAAAGCTATGAACCATGTATGTTTTATGGCACTTGTATAGTACCTAAAACTCCGTTTAGACGAAGAAATTTTGAAAGTGCAGGTCTATAGAATTCAATATTTGGAAAGGAAAAAATATTGTCAGTGAAATGTTTGTTCATTGAAGCAAAAAACATTGAACTATAGTTTTTATTTGCTGTGGTGATGGGTTATTCCAGCTTTCAGGAAGAACTATTTTTCACTATGGTCTTGCAAGTTCAACTTTTAAAGTTCCAGGATCTCGGGAGATATTATTATGGCCATGTGCTTTATTTTAGCTGTCCTTGTTTGTATTTCCTAGGAATTAGAATTATGTTTGCATGAGGAGGTTTAGAAGCACTTTGATCCATATAAGTTATTCATGTTTCCTTATAGTCCTATGGAAGAAAAACATATTCGTTGGCACAATATTAAGTACTTGCTTGGAATCGTAGAAATTAGTGTGGAAGTCCTATATAATTTGGTTGATTATATGACTACACATGGAGCTTTTCCATGATTTTTATTTGTATCAAATCCAAAATATCAATGTATATACATGTTAGTCTTGACATAACTATAGGAACCTTTATCTACAAGTATTTAAAGGTTACCCATAAATATTTAAAACTAACCAAACATGGTTCATGGGTGTGGGAATGATGACACTCTTTTTGAAATCAGGGTGCAAGGAAAAGCATCAAATAGAGAATTTACAAATCTAAATATTTAAAGCAAAGCCAATAACTGTTAAATGAGACTTAGGTCACTTAATGGCCAGTAGTTTTGTAATCATTCTCCTGAAAAATGGATAAAATTAAATATTGATGACTCCTCAAAAGCCAATATGGTGTGGCTAAGGAAGAAGGATTTTTAGGAACCATCAACATAATTTCATCTCTATTCTACATCAATTCCTAGTAATCGCAACATATAATCAAAGCAAAAATGGAAGCCTTGATTTATAACATCTTGTAGTCCCTAAGGTTAGGATTAAAAAAATTGAGGGGTTCAAATTCTATTAGAGATCATCTTAAGTACCAGATCCATGTATGGAATGGGCCATTTCCCATAAGACAGAATTGTGAAGGGATTCAATGGGTTTGATGCTCTATTCCCAATAATAAAAATGTTGTAAAAATACAACCAAACATTGCATAAAGGGCTAGAAAAAACTTAATTGAAACTTAATTGTAAACAAACTTATTTTTTAGACCTAGAATATTAGCCAATATAGCCCTCAGACTTGGAATACAGACCAAAGGAAGTATGTGCTATGCAATGCATCCCCTTGTGGTGTGTTTCTAGAAGCACTTCCAACTGGGGAAATGGGCCACTACCCATCAGAGGGAACATTGAAGGGTTTCAGTGGGTTTGATGCCCCAACTTTAATGAGTGAAGACAATCTGAACTTGTGATAGGTTATTAGGTGGGAGGTAAGGTGATAGGTTAATCAGTGAAGCTGACTTTTCTACTTAAGATAATTTTGTTAGAAATAATATCTATACATCCAGGGTAGTAGACAGGGGAGAAATAAAGGATCTGGAGAATTGTGAGACATTTACGTCTTCCCCAAACTTTTTTGCAGATGCAGCTCTTACTATCTCAACATATTCTTCATGTGTCGTCTCAGTTTCAACTCAGCGTTGTAATGTAAAACAATCTGAATGCACTGGATCTGGAGATATTTTGGAAACCCATGAGACGCCAGATTTTGGGTAGAGCACCTTTGGGAAACCCACTCAGTAGAATATAATGGTTACTACACCACAACCTCTGACAAATCCATTTGGAAATCTTCGTACAATGCCTCAGATGTCTATTGGTCGAAGCTGGGGATCTTCTCTATTGACTCCAAGGCATGTCACTAAATGGTCAAGGATCCGCATACATTTACTTAGATACAATCCTAAGAAGGATAGTCCCAAGGTATCATTTTTCATTGAGAATGAAGAAGCACCTAGCCATCCAAAGGCAGATGCCATGTTCATTCCAAGAGAAACCCCAATGGCACTTTTTATTCATCCACCTAACCAATATCCATCTGCTACATGCAAACCAATAGCAAACATGAAGGAAATGGCTATCAATGGTAATGGAACAATGACAGATGGTAAAAGTGGGGCATCATCATTTGAGAAGGCATTTACCCAAGAGCCTGAAGACAATGTTGATGACTAGCCATGTGGTGGCAAGGATACAACCCTTCAGAATAACCCACTATCATCAAAGCCAGTTGATGCCAACGTAAAATCCACTTCAGGGTAGAATGTTCTTCACGAGCAACATAAACATAGAGGAAGTAGTTATATCTCAATTTTTGGCCATAGAACTAGGAGAAGCTGCTATAGTATATGAGCATGGTGCAGACATTGAAGCCCTTATGCCTAAACTTTGGCATTCAGACTACTACACAAAACCAAAGATACAAGAATTGGCTGCTAATGAGCGTGCTGAGTAGCGAGGTTATTGCCGTCAGGTCAAAGAATTTTTTTCTTGGTAGAAGAGGTTATGGTTCCATGAAGTTTTTTGGGGAAACTGATGGGAGACTTCTAGATTTAGAGAATGTTTTTCAGTTTAACAAATGCGAGGTTCTAGTATGAAAAAGGTCGCGTGCAGGTCAGAGACTTAACAAGCCTACATAAATTACTTAGTTAAATGTTAAATGTGTTGACAAGAAGTCAAGT
This sequence comes from Pinus albicaulis, assembly GCA_034641835.2. NCBI lineage: Eukaryota > Viridiplantae > Streptophyta > Pinopsida > Pinales > Pinaceae > Pinus > Pinus albicaulis. The sequence continues at coordinate 159,082,300 of CM076572.1, read as the reverse complement.
CAACAATACATTAATGGTGCAAAGGTGGAAACATGCAGATTTTTGAATGGAGATATTGGATACATACAAAGGGTATTGTTTTCTTTGGCTGAGCTTGTCAAAGTGGAGAAAAAGTGTGTTCTGTTAAATGGATTAATATTAGCAAACACTTATGGAGTAAAGAGATCATAGGTTCTTGTGTGATATTTAAGTTCTTTTTTTGTCTCACAATTGTGGACAAATGAGAAAATTGAAGCGGAAATTTCGGTGCATTCGAATGAACTTTTGGAGCATTCGGCTCAGGTTTTGAATGTGCTTTCCTCCACCGTGTACACTGCACTGGATTCTTCTAATGATAAATGGTTTGGTTTCTTATATAAATTGTTGTCAACCCACTACATACATATAAAAGAAAGACTTGGGTCAGAATGTACATCAAGTGTTGGTAATACAAAAAATTTGATTAGTTTTAAAAATGATCTTTTAAATTTTTTTACAAGCATGATTACTACAGGCTGTGCAGGTTGTTCCATTAGAGATATTGCTCAGATATGCTTTCAGAGAAGAGAAAGTAATATGTCAGATACCAGCTTAAAATCTGTTGATCATATGGTTCATCAGAAATGGATACTGATAGCTATTAAAGGTAAAGATGTTGATAGCTTTCAAGATATACTAGAGGCGTACATAGCTCTTATTGATTCTATTCTCTGTGAAATAGATTTCCAGGTCTCCAATGATTTAGTTGAAATCAACAAGCTCAGTACCAGATGTTTATGCAATCTGTTGTCATTACCTGCTTGTATCTCTTATGGGGAAGATAAAGCAAATGCCTCTGAGCCAGCACAACAAGATTTTGTAAATTTACAAAGTACAAGACATGCATCTTGGTCAAAGTTAAGTAAATTTGCTGAAGATATGCAACTACCCAATCAAGTTTGGGTTTCTGCTTTGTAAATTCTCCAGACTATTTCTTTGAAGAGGGTATACAAAAGCTCTTGGCATGAAGGACAATTCTTCATTATACAGGATGATCGCTTGACAGAAAACAATCCAAATGTCCATGACTTAAAACTACTTTGATTTCCCTAAAGTTGATATTTGGTCTCTAGAAAGATGTTGAAGTAAATGCAAAGGACCTGATGACAATTGACTCAGATGTATCTTTGTTTCGTGAATTAACTACTAAGGATGTACATCCCAAGGTTGAAGAGGCTATGCATCAATTGTCTGAGGAAAAACAATGTGGCTAAGGACTGTAATGTTCTTAAGGATTAATTGGCCTAACAGATGAAATAGCCTATCAATCCCCGTAGGCTACAGTCCTCATTAAAGGGGAAATCCCAAAATTTCTAATTCTGAGGAAGTTTGGCAAAGAAATCTAAAAGAAACCCAAAACTGAGGTTTGAAGTAAAATTTACTCAATCAAGGAAGAAAGACCCCTTAGGAAATCTATAAATATGGGAGGGGTTGAATTTAATTGGAATAGTCATGGTGGATCATCTTATTGGTTTCTTAAACATTATTTCTGTAGGTTTTAAGACCCCTCTCCTTGTCAATTTCGGTGGTGAAAGATCCCACCCAGTTGACCATTTCTATCTTTCTCTCTATGTAGCAGAGTCCTATATGAGCGGCAGATTCCTGAGTAAGTGATTTTGTACAGGAGTCTCTAGAAGACAACGAAAGATATTTTCTGTTTGGACGCAAGGGTTCTCGGTTAGGAATCTTAATCCTGTTTTTTTGGGTCAAAATCGAAGCAAAAGAATGAAGCAATTAAAGAAGTGTAATCTCTTGTGATAACAACGTTCCATTTGTCAGTGAATCCCTTAATTGAAGACACCCTGGAGATAACAACGTTCCATTTGTCAGTGAATCCCTAAATTGAAGAGTGTAGCAGTTCATATTTACAGAATCATAACGCGAGGCACCATTCCTGGAGTTAAAGGATTGAAGCGGAAGAAAAAATCGATTAGCATGTCCGTGGAATCTCATCGTAGGGGAGCTGTGAAAACGCAAACCGTCGGGGGCTTGTCTTAGCTCAAATAAACCAGTGGTGACGTGGACAGTCTTTGTGGGGACCGCGGCTACCTGCGTGTGAAAGTACTCAATTGAGCCAGCATTGTGAGGCACCTCAGGCGGCCCAAAATTAAAAATTCTGTCTTGCCGTCAAGACTTGGATCGACTGCAGTGCAATCAAGGGGCGTAGGGTCCACAAAGCAAATGTTAAGTTTGACATTATACTATCACAGAAGTTTGGCATACGGATAGTGAATGAATTATATTTCTTGAATTGATCAGGTTTTAGTTGTGGATGTTTTCCACTAACTGTTGAACTAAATGTTCTCCATTGAAAAACGGTTGAAATCGCTAATCTAATTGTATTCTGGATATTGGATACATTGCTATTTCGTGGAAAATTATTGTTGCATTATTATTTTTGCATTGCAAGTATTTTAGTTGTCTTCAATTTCTGGAAGTTATGTATATCTAGTTATTTGAAGAGAAATTAAGTTAGAAACTAAGGTAAGATTTTCCTACCTCATTACAGATAGAAGTATGTAATCTTGAGGTATATATAACTTTTATTACAAAATATTTTAGGGTTTAGTTTCCTACATGATTCTAAGGTTTGTAAATTATTATTGTGTTGAAGATTCTTAATGTCTAAGGATTATAGATCCTAGATAGAACATATGGAAACCTAATCCTAATTCTCTTGTTCATGATATCTAGGTTTTGTAGGTATATGACAATCCTTTGCAAAAATAAAATTGATTGATGTTTAGGTTTTGACATATTGCTCTTTAGAGCTAGTTAAGGCTTGTAGTCAAAATCCCTAGGAATTCATTCTCTAAAAGGGTAATGGAAGCTCTAGATAATCACCACGCTATTGTACTTCTATATTTTGGTTGTGCTTGTCAATGAGTATTGTAGGTATATTTTAAAGGAAGAAAAATGAGGCAGGCATGATAAATTGAGTTGGATTCTTGTACACTCTAATAAAAGATGACTCATATGGAAATCGACCATGAATATGTTGTCATGAAAAGAGGAAACCCTTCGATAAAGAAACCCTTAAAAGGTTTGTAAAAAGAAGCAACTCAAGATATGTTTGAGACCATATGATTTGTAATCTTCTTCATATTAAAACGTACAATCATTTTGAAAATTTCTTTATATTACTAACTCTCTCATTTCTAGGGTTTTGAATCATCAAGATTCTTATTTTAGGGTGATTAATCTTTGAATTAAATCAACCCTCATCATACTCTATCCGTTGTTCACTTTGGTAAAACCCTAACCTTTATGATTCACTATAAAACCCTAGCCTTTTAGGGTTTGTTATTGATGCCTAGAATATATGATGAAAACCCTAGATTTTTTTAGTGTTTGATGAGTTAGGGTTTATTAAAAAACCCTTGCAATAGTAAATGTAAAATCCTAGAATGAAACCCTAGATGAATATGCTTTCGTTTGATTGAAACCCTAGCTTGGTCAAGCTGTTGTATATCTAACATTAAAATTTTCATGTTTGTGTCTAGGGTTTACGATAAAACCCTAGTAGGGATTGATATAAGTTTCTAGGGCATGATAATGAAACCCTAGATGTAATAATGCTTTTTCTATGATTGAAATAAATTGTTGATATCTAAATTTTAGTTTTGGTGATGGAATCTAGGGTTTGTGACAAAAACCCTAGCAAAAGTTGTTGTGAGAAGTCAAGGATATGAAAATGTGAATTGTCATCATAATATTATTTATGGAAGCCTTTAGGATCTTACGTTTTGTATAGTGCTAGGGCTTCTTCTTCTTAGACTTAGGCCTTTAAGATTATTAGGATTATGACATCTTTAGCAAGGCATTTAGGGCTTCATGAATTTATGCATTTATTGCATTGAACCATGCTAGGGAAAAAGAGTTTGTCATTACATGTGCATACATGTGCCTAAGAGGGTTTTATGGTAAGGGTTTCTTAGTTCATCATTATGCAGCATAGAGTTTCATATATGCATTTAGGGTATCATTCATGCGTATGCTTAGGGCTAAGGCATCTTAAATAAGAAACAAGGACTAGGACATCATGAGCATCTTCTAGAGCTTAGGGCATAATTGTACTCGTTTTGTCATGTAGTTAGGGAAACATCACGAAAGGGTTATCACAATAATATTTGCTATCTCCAACAATGCCATATTGAAGTCAATGAAAACTTTGACCAACACTGAGTGTTAACGTATTAATGTTTCTTCTTCCTTGAAAGAAGCATTCTTAGCCATATTTTGAGCTTAAGTAAAGTTTACTATTTCATCCTTGATAATGGCATCTCCAAAACCTCCATTTTTGAGCCAACATGGAATGCATTTCCAACTTGCTTATTTAAGATTGTTAGAGTGGTACTTTTACTTCTCAACACTATGCTTGGGTATATATGCATTCAACCTTGTATTCTTGGTGGATAGGCCATGAACAAGAGTGGCTTAATAGCCATTGTTAGTATGGGTGCACTCTCACACAAGATATGCACATATAATTGTACATATTCATGTATAAAGAACATCCCTTTGCTGCAATAATGGGTGATGGCACCAAGTATTCCCTTCATGGGAAGTATGGTTATATATATACCTTAGCATTGAGGAGGGATGGATTAACAAGGTAAAAATAAGGGAATTTAACTTCATGACCTTCTTAACCCAATGAGTCAAATTTGTGAACAACCTTTAAGTGGATTGATGAGTTACCTAGCGAGCATTTATGTAAGGTTGAGGAAGTTATAATGGAGAAGTCATTAATGCTAGTATGGTCTAAGGGAAAGCAATGTAAATTAGTCTTATTCATGATTAAACTACGTGAAGGATATGACCTATCAATTTCTATACAAGTTTTCTTCCTGTACATGGGGTTTCCCTATTATGGTTTGGGTGGTGATCATGTCAAGATTGGGGTCTCTACATTTTGCCAAACTTTGGCCTTAAAAGCCTTACAATATGACATTTCCAACATTGAGAATTAGGCCATAATTTTTGGTCTTTAACAGGTCCTATGGGATATGATTTTATAGCCTGGGGTTACCTTTCTTCAATTTGTACTACATACCACAATTACAACCTTTTAAAAAATTAGGATGAAGGCCTTTATGGCCTCATATGTAGTATTCTCCCATGCCTTTTCTGTAGTTACATATATTAATATATGTATATGTAGGTGGGTCTAATGCATACCTTTTATTTGACTGAGAGCAAGTTAATAGCCAAACTCTATCTCTCATTGATAGAGAGTTCAAAACCTTGTATTTTCATGTCTAAATTCTTGATTTTGTTAAACCATTTGAAAAATTCCATGTACAAGCCTTCTAGTGGGATGAAAATATTATTGCATATCTATAATAAATTTTTGTCGTCTTTTGAAGCAGTCAAAATTGGAATTGGTTCCAGTGAACAATAGTCTTGAAGACTTTAAATATTTGTCTACTAAAATTGGGGTTGATTATGGGAAGATTTTATCTTTGCCTTGCTAACAAAATAGTTTGGCATATTTTAATTTGTTTCTAATATATAACCTTATAAATTTCTTGCTTAAGTTGACTTTTCCCCCGGGGATTTGAATTAAGAAAGAATTAACATGTGATTATGAAAAGTATTTATTTATTTATTTTTTTCTTCACTTAAGTATGAATGCCGAGAAATTTGGAACTTGGACGAAGCATGTTAACGTGGTTTTAGAGTATTTCTTGCCATATACTAATGTTGGTGTTTAGAGCTCTCAAAAAAAATTGGCATGCTAAAATATCTGAAAATGACACATTTCTCTCATTGCATATGATTTATTTATTTTAGTTATTACATGAGTTATCATCTATTACTTTCTCATATATTTTAATCATGCATTGACTATAATAAAATGAGGATTGAGATATTTATTATTATCAATGAGTCTCATGAAAGGGTGTGCAATCACTTTAGAGAACATTATCATATTACATTAACAAATGATTTGATTCACGCTTAAGTAAAATATAGGGTTAGATGGTTATTATAAAATACATTTGAAGGAGATTTGATGATATTATATGTGATATATCTGAATGACATGTTGGGGATTCTCTGGGATTATTCTATAATCTAGAAAACTTAAAGGAAGGTGTCCCATAGACTGCTAGAATAAATTTTGACATTTCCTTCAATTAATGGTCATGGAGAGAGAGAGAGAGAGAGAGAGAGTACCAAAAAGTAAACCCCAATTACTCTCATTTTAACAAATGTGGATAATTTTTGCACTAGTATTTGAATGTTTTGTCATTAATATAACTCATGATTAGCATTTTTGTCTGTACCTTTTCTATTTCTACAGTTACGAGTAAGAGTCCACAAAACTTTTTGCATTTCAATTGGAATAGAATAGGGGAATGTGGACCAAATTGTTTAGAAGGTATTTTCTCAGTGAGTTCAGTTAATAATTGGTGTGCTGTAATGCATTATTTAGGTGGTTATCAATGTGTTACATTTTAGTTATCGACTAACTGATGTTGTGTTACATGGGAATTTGTTTCCAGATTCCTTTAAAGAATTTCACAGTGATGTTGTTCCATTATGACGGTGTCACAAATAAATGGAGTGATTTGGAGTGGAGCAATATAGTTATTCATATAGTGACAATCAATCAAACCAAGAGGTAATGAATTGTTAAATATATTTCTCTTCTTTATGGATACACACTGCAAAATATTTCATGTTAAGTCAATAGATTACTTTTCATGTAGGTGGTTTGAAAATCATTTCTTCCATCTAGATGTAGTTGTTGACTGCCAATACATTTTCCTTTGGGTTAAGGATCTTGGAGTTGAAAATTTCCACACAGACCGGTATGTAGAACATCTTTTATCTAAATCCTTGTTTTTGTATTTCTATAGTCTTGGGAAAATGAATTTTCAATTTATATATGCATATTATTGAGCATGTTACAAGATCTAGATGAATGAAAATGAAACAAATTTGTAGTGAGTTTTGTTACCTTTTGTCCAAATTATGCCTTTGTTCCTATGACAACTAGTATATTTGTGAACGGTGCTACCCCAATTCATTTGCATGCATGAAAAAACTACATAAATTTCTAAATTCACTGTCAAATTTCTGATGTATCCATAAAGTTAATAGACTTGGAATTAGGCAAAACTTGGTGATGTAGAAGTGATCGTAGGCTAATTTCTTGTTGTTCTTTTGTAGAGATAATAGGTCTTAAATATTTTCCTCTCATTTTCTCTTTGAAATAGTGTATTGAAGAATAAATTAATTCTACCTAGTTATTTATATCTGAAAACCTTTATTCGATGGCACTATGTCAATTGCTTGAGGTAAATTTAATCATCAAATTAGATATCCAAGACCTTACATTGATGATAATTTTTGGGAAAGGAAAACAACTCATTTTTCATAGTAGTGGATTGTGACTACTATTTTATAATGAATTTGTGTATGTATAAGGTGTTTCTTTTGTGTTTCATAACCCATTGATAGTATGCTCTTGGCTCACTAAATAGGTAAGCATGTCTTCAATTGTGGCAGGAATTGTATGAACATGATGTAAAAACATAAAAATATCCTTGAGAAATATGGAGATTGGCATTGACAGGTATAACATCAACAAGATCACATTTCAAAATGGCTTTTTCATTATTATGTTAGATACACAAAGTATTTATTCTCGACCTTTCACTTGGTTTTTTCTATATCTATTATATCCTATGACAATTACTGGAATGGCCCTGATTCCAATGAATTCTTAACATTTTATGAATTTGTTCCTAAATCTAAAATGAATACCAATTGAATGCCCATTTAAATTTAGATAATAAAGTAAAATTCAACCTTACCCATCAATGGAATATATAAAATAGTGTTTTTTTCATGTTTGGAAAAGTTAAAGTAATATGTTCCTAACTACAATAAGAATATTTTTTGAGTCGATATCTAAGAATCAGAAATGAATTCTCAAGCATTAAGGTATTCTTTTATCAATGGTTATTTTTCGGCATATAAATATTTCTTTGCCTCTCTCCTACATAAAAAAAAAAAACTATTGGAAGATCTAATAATATATTAATTTTGTAAAACACCAAGGTATAATATTACATGTTCGTCCTTACTTAAGTCTAACATAATTTGTAGGATGGTTGGCATTCATAATGTTGTTTCTTTGGGGTTTTATTTGTGTAATTTGAGAGGAATACAAATAATAAAATTTGAATAGAACTATTATGTATGACTTAAAATTGTTTTTAAGAGTTGTGCGGATTGCATTAACCAATATGGTAAATTTCGTATTGAAGCCTTAGATTTCATATGTGCCTCATAAGGTCTAACATTGACTCCAAGACCAAAATAGATAGGTATTGATCAAGCACTATTTGGAGTTGCGGTATTTGTAAAACTTTCCAAGTTGGGGACATGCAGTGGTGTTGTCTACGAATGTCCAATGGAGGCCTCAAAGCCTAGTGGAAAAATGTTATGAACAGTTTTATGAAAAAATCTATGCAAGTCTCATTCAATTATCCATGTTGATTGCCGCTAAATTACTCTTGGATTTTAGGATAAAGAAGGCAAGAGATTGGTTTATATTGAGAGTGTGGCACATAGAAATTTTAAATTCTAGCTTTTGACTTTGCACACCCAAGGAAACCATGGGTTGGTTCACGATAGGTTTTTTTGCTATAGGAAATTTAACGTCTTTTGTACTTTCTTACAGGAACTCTTTGGAGATGGTGGTCGAGCTGAAATTTAGACACAAGGTTGAATGGACTAATCCTTTTGGCTCAACATGTGTTGATGTGTATCAAAATATAAATTTTTAGGTTAGGTTATAATATTAGATATCTACAATTTTACAACCTTTACATTTATTTTCTTAATGTCATGAAAGTGTGGCCATGAATTGTGGGTCTATTCTTAATTTCTTATAACATATCAATCATGATAATTTATATTAGGTTTGAAACACATTCTTGATTCCAAAAAAATAGAAATTGTGTTTTTTCAACTATTGTGAAGTTAAGAATGGACTAATGATCTTATCTAAACATTTGTAGGTCATAAAAAAAGATCACATAGCCACTGTAACCCTCTTTCGGTCATGATTTTAATAGAGGTAATGTCTTAAATTTTCACCTCATCTAATTTACATTATTTCTCATGCCATATAGGGAGTTTAATGCATTCATTGATTGTGACGTTTGGAGTTTAATGCATTTTTTAATTTGTTGTATAAATTCTTTATAGTTTACTTTAGTTTATATTCTAGCGTTCATCATCTTTCATGTCTTACACTTTGCATTGTATATTTTTTTTTCAGAAAAAGAACTCAGTATTGATGGTAAGAAACAAGAATTTAAGAAAGAAGAGAAAAATAACACTGGAGTGACAACTACAAAGAGAGAGAGAGGGAGAGAGAGAGAGAGAGAGAGAGAGACGAGAACTGGTATAGTGATACATTTAGAGCCAATATCTCGTATGAGACACACATAGAGATTGATGGTAAAGTCTTCAGAGTTGGTTAATTCACCTACAATGCCTTGGCAACACAATGATAATGTTTGGAAGTGATAAAACAATATTTCACCTATAAATTGTAGTCCAACAAATATTAAGTTGGAAACTCGTATTGTAATAGTTGATATTTCATATAATATAATTTATGCTTGAAATTATTTATAGTTTCACCTGATATTGTTTAATATTGTCATTAACATATGTAACTTTGCGTTTTCATTTCATATTCTTTTAATTTAGTTGCAAAATCATACTTATTAATTTATGTTGATTAATAATGAACACATAAAATCAATTTAAAACTGCTAAATTAGTAGTTTATATTGATTAATGATGAACATAAATAAAAAATATATATGATTAAATTAGTCATTTATAATGATTGTTAATGAAAGTAAATGAAATGAATATAAACTACTAAATTAGTAGTTTATATAATGAATATGAAACTGCTAAAAAAAGATAAATGACTACTGCAAATGATAAATTTGTGATTACAAAAGATGACCAAATTCTGCATATATACGACTATTAGTAGTTAATTTACAATATCTTATAACACGATTAAAATTTAGTCATATTTATTTGGTCATTAATTGGTTTCAACAATGACTAAAATTTGCCTATATGTGACTATTAGTAGCTAATTTAGAGTATCTTATAACACGATTAATATTTTAGTCATATTTTTTTTGGTCATTAATTGGCTTTATCGGGTGATTATATAGTAATATATTTTGTTGTGTATTTGGTCATTAGTTATGAAAATTAATGATTAAATAAATGACTAAATTAATGACCAAATTAATAACTAAATATATTAGTAGACGATAAAATTGAGACAATCAATTAATGACTAAACTAAAAGTGACTAAAAGTTGGTCGTGTTATAAGATACTGTAAATTAGCTACTATTAGTCACCGATTGAAAAATAGTCATTTATATGCAAATTTTAGCCGTCTTTTTAGTAATTAATTAGCCATTTTGTACTAGTGTACATACACATGTGCAAACCCATCATTTAACTTCAAAATTTTATATCTCCACTTCTATAACTTAGAATTGGATGATTCTTGAAGTGTTGAATTCTCCTTTCCGCCCTCTATCGTCTCATGTCATCACAGGTATAAATGTGCTCCTAGAAATCCTGAAAAGATATTTTGGTGGAAAACTGCACAGTTGGGTTCTAAGCCCACAAGTGACCCTTGTCGCACTTTTACCTCCAAACCCTGAACCCTAGGGCTTGGAGCACCTCCAAAGCTACAGAAATCAACATACCCTAGGAAATTTAAATTCTCCTCTATGAGATAATCCTCTCTAGGAAAAATAAAGTGAAAGAAAAGGAGTCTCTTTGTAATACTAGAAGAATAACAGAAAGAAAATGAAAAATAGGTTTCTTCAATTTAAGGATTCTTAAAATATTGGGGGATTGTAGACGTGGATACGAAATATATCTTCCAAAATAAGGGTAATCTCTTGTTTCCTCCACTCAAGGCATCATTAAATACACACTGAAGCCTATTCTAGGTTGCTCGAGACATGATCCAAGAGGTAAAATCTTTCTAAAATCCATAGACCCTACCCATAAATGCATCATTATTATGCACTTAAATTTTATAATGCAAATTGAATGCATAAACTAGTTTCTTGAAACATGCTAGAGTATATCTTTTCTTTTCGTGATTAATGGTAATATATATGTGTTTTATTATTGAAGAAAATGTTCATATGTAAACTAAATTTGTTTAATAGCTATTTAGAGGCATAATGTTCGAAAAAAGGAAGGGGATGATGTCATCTAGATAAATCATGCATATTATAATGAGTGTGAAAAAATATTCTATAACATGTGCTCCAATATGCATGAGGTTAGAAGGGTATCTAATGGAAAATAAATAAATTATACATATTTACAAGGATTTTGTCAGGTGGGCCTATAAAAATATCACCAAAAAACAAACCAAAAAAACACATTTAGAAAAAACCCAAGTGAAGATAACTCATTACCTATGGTGGGCATACCTATGGTTAGATATAGAAAAGCACAACCACCAAATAAAGTAAATTGCACATCCATCAAGTATGCAAAAAAAATGTCAATTATGTCTATAAGGAAAAAACATAGTAGATATCCATGTCAAATCATCATAACCACAAGAAATATACAATGGATCTAGGTCTCAATATATAAAGTATGATGTTGATACATTATTGGAAAGATAATTGAGTTTATATATATTTATCAAGGTCCTATGGTTAAGAGAAATTTTTTGGCATTGAAAAAAATCAAATTGATCCCTCAAAATGGTTGTAGAGCATTGCAACCCACAATTCCCAAAAATGGGACATAACATTAAAATGACCTTGCAAGCTAATTCCTTCATTTTTTTCAACCACGGAAACATCGAAGTAGATGACAAATAATATAGAGATCAAATCTACATTAGTTATGTATATCAATATCTAAGTTAGAATGAGGATGACAACAAATAAACATGATAGAAGGGATAAAAAGGGAGATAATTATAAGAGGAATGCAAGCAACATAAGATTAAGAGTTGGGTAAAATTAACATTTTTTTTCTCTATCTGAAATATGTGACATTCATAGGTCAAATAAATATGGGATATCATTGTATATTGAGCTACAATAACATAAAATCATGCCCAATGGAATAAATGTAGATGGGCTATAAAATTTTGAAGGTATTGTAGAACATCAATTTTTATAGTTCATCAATATCCTTATATATAAATATATGCCATTACATTTTATATAACAAAAAGTGGAAATCCCTTCACTAATGTAATAATTTCCAAGTTATTGAAGGAACTAAATTTTTTTGGATTTGATTGAAAGTCAATTATTGTTATAAGCTTTGACATATCTCTCATCAACGTTAATCATGATACTTGTTAGGTGTGTTAACCTTATAAACTGTATGACCATGTTGATGATGTTGATGGACAAAAAATTTAGATAGAGTAGTTTTATAGAGGCTGATTAGTTATATATTCCAAATACATTGATAATGAAGAGTGCGTGAAATGTTGTAAATTATTAGATAGAAGTTGCAATTCTAGGGAATGAATTTGGGAACATAGGACTTGTCTCATTATGATTATCCATGTCTCATGTTTATATTTTTTATCATGTATAACATTGATGCATGCATCTATACTAATTAACCATTTTATTTCTAGAGCATACCTATTTCTAAGTTTTTCATGATTATTTATCAAGTTCAAACAAGATTTCGATACTCTATATTATTCTTAAGAGAATCCTAAAGACTTTTTTTAATATTTGTGTTCCCATAAAATTATGGATTTAATCTTGCTAGAAAGTCTATATGAATCCCCAAGCGAATTTACTAACAATAATTTTATCTTAATTGGAGGTATAATGATGTAAACTATTTGAATATATAATGTTTTGTTGTTTTCATATTATTTAATGTATAATTGGGCGATGATTTTGTAAAATTTATTTAGTTATTATATGAGACTCTAATGCTAATGTGATTGATTTATTTTTTATTAGTTAATGTGCTCACCCTAGTACCTAAAAGTGCATAACTCATTACATATTTCCCTCAAAAATTGGCTTCTTAGGTTTTATTTTTCTTCATATTATTTTTTATGCACTTCTTATGAGTATTTTCATCAACACATTTTTAATGGTAGTGAATGTGACATTTTCTCCATCTAATAATTGATTTAAAAATAATATGTTTCAATTTATTAGAAATAGACATCTCATATTTCTACATTAATATTACAACCAAATCATAAAATTTAATTTCACATTAATATTACAATCAAATAATAAAATATTAGGTTAAATTACACCTGGTTCGAGTACTCATCTTCATTTTCGAGCTCCAAGGAAGATATATGATTATGAAGCTTTTCAAAGTCTATGTCATAAATTTCTTCTCAAGTTGTTAATGTAAGGCTTCCTTTCAAGAAGATAATGAGATGCAAGTGGGTTCGTGTTGAAAGTGTTAAGACCATGATGAATGTGAAGGAAGGTCAATCTAAAGAAATTGTAGTATTATTGTGCTATGTTGTACGTAGGATAAGGCATAGATTTCAGATTATTTTATTTTACTATGCATTACATATATCTATGTAATTTTTTTATAAATTTAAATTTTTCTTAGTGCATATTTTCTCTATTGTAAGCTTCCATTGCATTAGTTATTCACTTTCTTACCATTTTGTATTATATTTATTGCTAATACAAATAAATGTATAGTAGTGATACAATATGACAATAAGTCATCATTTCCTACCTCAATACTTCATTTCTTCACCCTCTTTTATGTATGAATATTCACATTAATGTTGTTTGCATATAAACCCGATTTGTTTGCATATAAACACAATTAAGTATATTTAAATATAAATTAAACATAGTTTTTTAAATACATCTATGTTACAAAATATTTGTACAAATAAGTCCTTAAATAAATTTTAGATAAAACATATACATGAACATGTAGAAACTAACTCATAATCCAATCCCCTACTAAAACACCTACAATCACTTAGTGGAGAGGAAACCATGTCACCCAATCTACATAGATTTATTAGTATGTTGTTGTCTTGTATAGAGTTGCATAGAGATAGATTTATTAGTATGTTGTTGTCTTGTATAGAGTTGCATAGAGTTATATTGCTTAGCATTATGTTATGTATACACGGGGCATGTTTGATCTATGCATGACTAGTATGCACGCTAAAATATTTTATTAGAAAATTGACCTCGAATGCTTTGGAAAAATAACCAAGCAAATTTGCTCTATTTTCTTATGACCTGATCGAAATTTGGAAGATGATTGCAAACAATTCGATGAACATGTGATCCAAAATTTTCACTAGGTTGAAACTTAAGGTAATGTATGGATTAGACTTTAATTAGTCATTATGCATAAACTTTAAATAAAAGCTTATGAACACCATTGTAAAACATATATATAAACATTTCTCTTAAAGCCTAAAGTATTGTATGGAACAAACCTTTAGCCATTGAGCATAGGATTTGGATAAAGGCTCGTGAAAACTATTGTAAAATATATAATCTATAAAACATTAATGTAATGAGAACATTATATCTGTTTTTAGTTTTTTTTGGGTAAACATATTTGCCTATTTTTCTTGATATTTATGAGAGTTGTAGTTTTAACTTAGTGGGTCTGTATGATTTAAATGTTTTGGTGATTTTTGTTAATTGAGAAAATTATAACTTTAAGTTGTTAGTTCTCTACCATTTAAATATTTTATAATTTTTCATAATATTTAATTTATTAATGTATTAAAAATTACACGAAACATTACAATCTCACCAAAAAAACATGTTGCCAAATTCCTAAATCATACCTCCGACAAAATTGTTTAAAATGTTAAACAAGGTTAATAAGCAAAGTTGGACCGTTGAATTACATATGGAAAGTTGTACACGTCTCGTTAGGATTGTCAAATCTCAATTTTTACCACCAATCTCGCTTTACATGGGAATGAAACTGTCAACCACGAACAACAAATAGCACGACGTTGCGGTAAACTTGTACTTAATGAAACATCGCCAAAGGCAACCAATTACAGGGAATTGGACCCACGGATTACAGTGGCTCCCTTAAGTTATGATAGACATGAAGGTGATTAAATTTATAAATATGTCTACCTGGAAACGTTGGAGAGTCTTTTATATGGTAGGTGAAAAAGGTCACTCAATTTATAAATATGTCTACCTGCAAACGTTAGAGAGTCTTTTATATGGTACGTGAAAAGAAGATTCGGCGTACCCCTCTTCTATTAATTAATTACCATCCTCGGCCATATTGAAAATAATAATTAAGGGAGTCCGCAAATGGAGGATCAAGCAACAATAGACAGTAAACCTATTTCCATAAATTGATGTGTAAGTTTGTAAGATGAGACTGCGAAGATTCCGCAGTTATCGGGATCCTCAGTCGTATTGGCCATCGCAATCAAGAGGTCCGCTTATGGAGGACCAAGAAACAATACATTAAAGCTAAAGCCATTTCTATAAACCGACGTGCAAAGTTATAGGATAAGATTTGGAAGATTTGACGGTTGTAATTTCATTGTGCATATTTCTTTGTGAATACATTATGTAGATATTTTTTGGGTTGTTTGTATGTGAGATTTTTTTAAAAGTTTTTTGGTTTACATTTAAATTTAATTTGTTTAGTTTTTTTGTTTAAAATTTAATTTCTCTAGAATCAAAAAAAGATTTATTGAAATAACATGTTTGATGATGAACTCTTCGTAATTGAAATGTTCCTGAAATTTTTCAAAGTATTAAATTCATATATAATAAAAAAAAAGTCAATTTAAAAAATAAAAAATTTCAACACAAATACTTTCACCAAATTCCAAAAAAAATCACCCAAAAATTTCAAAAAAATCTCACATATAAATAACGCCATTATCCATCCTGATTTCTACTCACATGTTCTCCACATTCTTTTGGGATCGGATTATGTACAAGCCCGAAGGGCCAAAACTTCCTTAATTGACTTGAATATTCTCTCATCGATTTTCTGATGATTCAGATATCTGCTTAGAAATCTTCGCCATCTGCATTGACTTAAAGCCCGTTGACCTACATGAAGAGTTTGCAAAGATTTCTCGTGCCTTCTCTTCACCGTTTGATGGACAGAGATAGAACCATTCTCCGATTTTGTTTCTTAACTTTAATTTGTGTTTTATTGGTTTGGAATTTGATTAGGACTCAAACAGAACATTTCTCGTCACTAGGATGATTTATTTTCATTTTTTTATTTATATTAACTGAAATTTAATTGTTTTATATTTGCAGGTTTTTCTTTAGAATTAGACAATAGTTTTATTTTTATTAATAAGATAATTATTTTTATTAATATTTTAGTTAAAATTTATTTTTAAAAGTAAAAAGAAATTAATAATAATTTAATTTATATAAATTTAACAATTTAAATGTACCAACACATATATAATATTAATAAAAAAAAATTAACTGATATTTGTGGGTATTTACCTTATTTTGCATACTAACTGTTTTAAAATCTGCACCTTTGATTAGAGACTTAAAAAGTTATCTCTATATAGATGACTTTTCAGTTTACTTATTAAATTGATGGTTCTAAAAATTAAGTAAAATATTTAGATTTTAAAATGGTTAGTAAGTAAAATAAAGAAATTATCTATATATATTAATGAAATTTAATCTTTAAGTTTAAGAAAAAAGTTTTAAAAAATATATATATTAATAAATTTGTATGAATAGGTACAATTATATAAATTAAATTATTATTATTATTATTATTATATTGAGATATAAGCAATTTTAGGATTGGAAAAAATAAAATAAAATAATTCAGGTATACAATGTCTTTATAATGGAGAGATTTCACCATAAGTATAGACTTATTTATAGAGGATTTTTGAATGTATTAAAAAAAATTAATTTCTTTTTCCATTCACATCATGCAATTTTACATTGTGCACACTTAACCCTAAAGCCTAAATCTTAAAAGTTGAGATTCATGTGGCATGCCCACACTTATGGGCTATTGATATGATATAAAAAAAACAAAATCAAGGGATACAATAATCAAAATGAAGGGACTTTTTAGTTGGCAATAAAAATAATAGAACTAAAATTTCTTGTTTGCATTGGTGAAATAGCTATTTTATATTTGATATTGAGAGTTTCTATGTAGTTTATTTAGTATTAGCATGTTGTTGATACTTCTTGGTTTTATAAACTCGATGTATTTATAGTTTGATTAAAAACCTCATCTATTTCATGGTTGAATATTGGAATATCAATATTTTGTTTACCATGGCTATGAGCATTCATATGTGGCTTTGAATGCAACTACGTTTGAGTCTTTCAAGTGTTGGGGGACTTATGGGACACTAGTATTTTTACTTAACAAATCTAAATACATGTCGTGTATCAGTTCAAATTAGTATTTTTACTTTAAAAATATAAATATCTGTCTTGTATCCGTTCAAACTTGCTTTATTATCTATAATATTTTCTTTTAGTTCAACTCATTAAATGGAAAATTGAGATGGATTGCTCATTTTCAAAATATATTATAATTAATAAATCTGACAAACATAATTTCTAAAATCTTTGAACAATCCTGATATATAATTATTTCATTTTTTTTTACTAATTTTGTAATAAAAATGTATACCATTAAATATATTTAATCTTCTAAAAATAATATATTCTCATTTATAATTTTTTTTTTGATAATATAAATTTTACTTAAATTTGAAACTCACCTAAATTGATTAATATACAAGAACACAAATCTTTTCATATATCTGTGGAAGAGATATAGGTTGCAATGCCTAGGTGATATATGTGGAAGAGATATATGAGATCATCTTGATGTTGAACACTCCTAGTTTAATATTAAGAATATTCAAGAATATTTTATTGAAGCTAAATCTCTATTATTCATTTAATAATTATTGATCTTCTCATATGATCAAATATCACACATTGAAGTATGTGACAAGTAGGAATTGGTCATTCCAAGAACTTTAACCTATTAAATATGTCACGTCAATATTTTATGTCTAATTGTAATTCAATTGATTTTGGAACAACTAATTTATAGAGAACAGTCTTATGTAAATATGTAGGTTTGGAATTTGATGGCTAGTAGAATTTTTTTTTTCCATCCAAAAGTAATGTTAATAGGGGGATATGAAATTGATACATCAATAAATGTTGGTATAAGAAATTTCAAACCATCAATTTTACGTTTAATTGTTTAGGTAATCCATCTTAAATTTTGAAAGATGAAATTAGTGCCCACTACCATGTCTACAATATAGCCTATAGCACACCAGTAATTAAGAATGGATTAAAAATGATGGCATCATTTGTTGGTGTTTGTTGATGGTGTAGCTGAAATCAATTGGTGCATTTTGATTAAAAAACTCATTCCGATTAAACTTCATCAACTCTTGTGGGTTGTTAGTCTCTAGCTCTAACACTAAATTATGAATGCAATTTTGGTTTTAATTTCGACATGTCCTAGTGCAAATATTGTCTCGTTGGAATCATGAAATTCTTATGGGGATTTTGAAATGACTCCTTACTGTCCTAATCTACTAGAATTTTAAGTCCAAGTATCTTTAATATAGATTTAGGTGCATTATTTTATTTTATTTTAAGTAAGCCTAATCTATATTAAAATCATAAAAGAAACTTTATAGAAGCTTTGGACAGAGATGTTAAGCAATACTTAGGGAATCCCTGCCTTGGTAATTTTTAAAATAAAACATATTTGGGGCTCCCTCCTAGGAGGAAGCCAACCCCGTAGTAACATCATACCGTCTTGTTTTGCAAAATATTTAGTGACACATATAAAAACAAAATAGTTGAAGTATGTCATGAGTTGACAAAAAACATGGATGAACCTTTCTACAGAGCAATCATGGGGTTCCTTCATCTTCCTCTGTCGCATGGTCCTCCTCCTCAAATAGGCATCCATATTCACTTGCAGTGGCTATCTCCTCTGCTATGGGCTCACGGGGAGGCTCAGGAGGGGTCGCACGAACTATGGGAGAAAGATGGTCCTCTGAATCTAAAACTCTAGTCCAAACGTCGTTTGAATCCATGATCCAAACGGTTGTCTCCTCCTCCGCAAGCTTGTGAACAGGGATAAACTCGGTTTTCCTAGATGTGGGCGGCTTGTAGTGTACTATGGTAGATTTTTTGGGGCCTCTTCTGTCCTTAAGCTTCTACAGAGTCAATAAATTCTCTCCCCCTATTTTTTCTGGCAGTTGAGTAGACTGCCTTTCATGACTTCCTGATGAGGAGCCTTCGATGGACTCCAGATGTTGGCGTTGGCCTCGGTGATAGCGCCCCGCGAAAACGCGCCTCCATAGCTGCCCCTGATGGGATTTTGACGTTGGCACGGGGCCATGGAAAGGTTGTCGAGCAGAGAAAGGGTAACCACTTCTGAGTCCAAGACGAGAGCAGGGGGGCGCACATTAGGGGGTGCGTAGCAAAGGCGCATAGCGGGGGGATGCAACAGGGGGGCGCACAACATGGGGGTGCGCGGCAGGGATGCTTGCCACAAAGGGAACACAATAGGGAGATGCATAGGGGGAGGAGAATGCATCATGGAGGCATGAAACAAGGGTGCTCGGAGTAGCGGGCGCACAGAAAGGAGGATCATAGGGGGAGGGCCGCGCAGCAGGAGGGCATGCGGCAGGGGACTCGCAGCAGGGAGGGCAATGGCAATGGTTGTGCATAATGCAAGTTGGAGCAGCAACATGATGGCAAGGGGAGTAACGGTGATGGCTCTCGGGATCAGCTGCAACAACAAGGAAATGGATGAATGAGGAGCTTATCTACCTTTTGAAGGCATGTGGCACGAGTGTAGTGGCATTGAGGGATAGGCCAAGTGTATCTGCATGTGATACGAAGTGTGGCAAGAGGCCAAGTGTGTCAGAGTGTTGGTAAAAGTGATTGGTGATTTGAGGTTCCGCATCATGTTAGAGCTGGCATTGCAGGGCAGCATCGACCTGAGCATGGGAGGAGTTTTCCTCGCGCGATCTAGTTGTGTCATTGACATCCAGGGTAGGTGCATTATTTATTTAAATAGAGATTTTATGTTAATGCTGTCATTTTAATGAAACGTGGAATTATATAACACTGTATATTGGTATTTTTATTTCATTAGCACCAAACTAGAGTTTGCATTGTTGGAATAGGGCATAGTTACCATTACCAACCAAAATTTCAAGAGGTGGTAGTAAAACTTGGAAAATCAATTCAAAGAAGAGTTGGGCAACTTATTAATGAGAAAATAAGTCTAAAAAGACAATGCTTTTTGGTAGCTTTGGCCCTCCAAAACTATTGGATGTAAGCTTGCACACCAATAATTTAACAAAATTAATATTTGAAGATCATAATACATACCTAAAAATGAATAAAAATTTAAATCTCATATTACATGCAAATATTTTCTAGTTTATATTTAATTTAATACCTTCATATTTCAAGTGGACCAAAATCATTTCCAAAATTAGAATGGTGTTGAAGAAAATTAATAATCTATATATTATCTTTCCAGTCAGTGAACATGAAATATTTTTTAAATAATTTAACACTATAATTTAAAAAAAAAACTTTCAAAATCCCTTAAAAGTAAAAATACACATAAAGTAATAATCAAACATGTAAGTATTATAATTAATAATAAATTATGTCCATGAAATCTAAATTATTTTTATATTTATTATATTATAATTAATGCTAAATTATATCCTTAATTATAGACTCTAGTAAAAAAAGACTCCGTTGGACACCTCATTGAGTTGATGCCCATTTCCATTCCGATTTCAATTTACCCTAGGATTACATGAGATCACCCTAGGTTATCATCTTCATTATGGAGTCATCATATTGTTTTATCCTAGTTTTTCATACCACAATAGCATCCACTACCCCAAGGTGATCCGGGTCTAGGTTTGGAAACTAGAGAGATCAATACACTTGCCTCCACTGTTGGTTGTCATTCGAATCATATAAGTGTCATGTGATATTTTAATGTTAGTCACTTAATTTATTTTAGTTTGTATTTAAGTTCATACGTGTGATGTGATATATTCATTTGTTTTGGAATATTTTTTCAAAAATTTTCATTAAAATAATTATAGATGGTTTAGATTTAATAATTAGATTTTTTTTTTTTTTTAATATAGATAATTTAATAGATAAAATTAAGAGTTTTGAGTAATTTTTATATTTTTAATCTTCATTTTTGTATTAGTATTATAAATTTCTGATATATATATAATTATTTTGATTGTTATAGATTTTGATAAGTCATTTAATTTATTTGATAATGTTTATTACATCATAAATAAAAATAATTCTTTTAATTATACTTTTAATTATTATTAATTTCAATGTAAATTGTAGGGATTTTCATTAAAATATTTATTAGAAATGTTTTTCTATTATATTTATTAACAATAAAAATTGTATAATAATACTCTATATATAAAACAGAAAACATTCAATATTTATACATCTACATAAATATAAAAATTATTGTAAAATATAATAACATTTATAAAAACCAGGGAAACATGTATCTATAATGAAATATGTATCTATATTGTTAGGGTATAAATGCCATCAAACCTGTATGGTTAAAGTATAAATACGACAAAACAAAACTTTAAAGTTAAAGTATAAATACTAGTTCCAAAACACTGAATGGTTAATTTGTATCGTTTTAGTGAGGGTTGTTTTTAATATTATATATTAATTAATTTTATAATGTATATTTTGATGGTTTACTTTGTTCGAGTTCAAAACTTATTCTATATTTATATTGAAACGAGGAGGTTAACTCCATAAATTTCTTTATGGTCAGATTTGTCAGATTTGCCAAAGTGCGATGAGATTGATCCTCGTTTAGATTAAAATATGCTTAAATAATATACCACTATAAAATTTTATAGATGCATGAATCTATGGAACGCGCTGGTGAGTAATATGCAGGAGAGCAGAACGAATTTGACAATCACCCTCCAAGCATCCGAGTTAAAACATAATTTATTTCCTACCGTCTTTTAAAACAATTCCCAGGCAATAATTATAAACTATATACATACAGTGTTTCAAGGAAGGTTGTGAATTTACAATGGAAGGGTGGTCTCAGAAATGATAAAGGACCGACCGCTATGATTTACAAGTTGTACGGGAGTAACGTGAAGCAGGAATAGGGTATAGAAATATTCTTTGTGGACGTAGTAATCGAGTGTCTTAAAAAAGTATGAGGCTAAGGTTTGTGTTAAGTAAAAAAAAAAAATTTTAATAAAGTTGGAACGAGAATGTTGTAGATAGGGTGGAGATTAGGTCAGCCTCTGTCGGGTTTTTGTGCTTTGTCATGATGGGCGGGCTGGCAGGCACGTAGGGCCAACAAACACAAAATGTGTTGGATGCCCTATTAGGGTCATGATGGGCGGGCGGGCTGGAAGGAACGCAGGTCCACCAACACAAAATAATTAACAGAATCATCATGGGCAGCCTGGCAGGGTCACCAACATAAAATTATTATTATCGCTCAATCATCGAAACAAGCGATCTCTGACAGTAAGAGGACACTGTCAATTATATTTTAATAAGGACCTCAAAATAGTGAAAGGACGAGGACGGAATGTAATTTTTTTTAACCTTGTTTTTCTCTAAACATATTTTCGCGTTGATTTATCTACATTCAGGGGATAAATCATTGATCGGCATGCTTCTAATCGACATGAGCACATCCAAAGCCTAAAAGCTTAAGATGCTCTTAAACTTTTTAAAGTAACCATTGATGTTATTCACCTTACATTCTCAAACGGGTAACCCACCAACGCCTCTTTGCCACATATGAGTACATGTTCTAATCATGGCAGCTGCTTAGCTCATTTCTCTGAAAATCAAGTTTAAAACCGCAGTTTATCTTAATCATGGGTGCGTACTCGGTGTTTCAATTTTTTTTCGGTTTTTTTTCAAAGAAGCCATGAAGGTTCATCGAGATGATACGTGAGCCGAGCCAAGAAAACAGCAGTCACTCGAATAAGTGAATCTCTTACGGTATTTAACGTGGTTTTTCAAGTGGATTCATTAATAAAAAAAAGGGAGAACCGTATTTTGAAAGAGGATCAATTTTTAAAAAAGTGAAAAGCCCTTTTTTTTTGGAATTTGAGAATGAAAACCTTTTTACAAGCAAAAGATTGTTGGGACACGCTTCTGATTGCTTATGTCGAGCCGACCCAAGAAGCATGGGCGGCCATGACCAATAATCAGAGAAATGCAGCTATTGAACTCAGAAAGAAGTAGCATAGAGCCAAATGCTGGATACAAAATTCAGTCAATGATTCTATTTTTGACAAAATAACTGGTGCGACAACAGCAAAAAATTTTTGGGATATTTTGCAAGCTGCGTGTCAAGGAAATGATACAGTAAAGACCGTTAAACTGCAAACATTGAGAGCTCAGTTTGAAACTCTAAAGATGACTGACGCTAAGAATGTGGATCAGTTCATGACTAAAGTCATGGGAATAGTGAATCAAATTAAACTCATTGGAGAAACCATTATAGATTAAAAAGTTGTTGAAAAAGTTCTTCGAAGTCTACCAAAGAAATATGACATGATTGTCACAGCGATTTTGGAATCCAAAGATTTTAAAACTTTCTCAGTAGAACAGTTGACTGGATCACTTTTAGCACACGAAACAAGACTCAATCTAACAGAAGACTCCACGAAACAAGCCTTCAAAGCACATCTCTCATTTGACAGAGGCAGAGGCAGAGGATATAGAGGCGGCAACAAGCGAGGCAGAGGTCGAGGCAATGGCAGATCTGATCATGATCATGCAACAGAGCAGTGGAGACCTCCACAAAACCAAAATCAGAGAGGAAGGCCATGGAATAGATCGAGTGTTCAATGTTACTACTGTAAGAATTTTGGCCACTACGAACACGACTGTAGAAAGAAACGGTGAGATCAACACAGAGGCTATATCAATCTCTCGAATAGTGAAGGAGAATCCTCAGAGACCATGTTTCTTTCATGCCATCTCTCAGAAGACAAAGAGAGTGAAGATCTTTGGTTGCTCGACAACGGATGCAGCAATCACATGACAGGCAACAAGAGACTTATTTCTTCTCTAGATTCTTCCATAACATCAGAGATAATGCTTGGAGATCGTACAAGTATTAAAGCTGAAGGAAAAGGTATTGTTCCTATTCTTACTAATCAGAATAAAAAAAAATACATCCCTGATGTTTATTATGTTCCTCAGCTCAAACATAACCTCCTTAGTGTAGGAAAATTAATGGAACATGGCTATGATGTATTGTTTCAAAAGAACACCTACTATATATATGACAAAGATCCTCATACAATATTGATAGCAAAAGTTGAAAAGACCAAGAGTAGGATGTTTCCATTGACCCTGAGAAGCCAAAATACCAAGCAATCGTTAGTCCACAATATATCAAGAATAGATGAAACTCATCTATGGCATTCTAGGTATGGCCACATTCCAGTCAAGAGTCTCAGTCTGCTTTAAAAGAAATCTATAGTCATTGGTCTACCTACTATCAGTGAAAAAGCCTGTAATTGTGAAGTTTGTGTCTTGTCCAAGCTTAAAAGAGATAGTTTTCCGTCATCAACCTCAAGGGCGAAAGAGCCTTTGGCACTTGTCCATACTGACATCTGTGGTCCAATGTAGACATTTTCCATTGGTGGTAGTTTCTACTTTCTGACATTTATTGATGACTTTAGCAGGAAGATATGGGTGTATTTTTTAAAAAACAAATCAGATACCTTCTCTAGATTTCTGGAGTTCAAAGCATAAGCAGAAAAATAGAGTGGAAAACTCTTGAAAGTACTCATATCAGACATAGGAGGAGAACACACATCAAATTAATTCAAAAAAAATTATCGACAACAAGGTATTCTAATGCAGTACACAACCAGATACACTCCATAGCAAAATGGAGTAGCAGAAAGAAAGAATCAGTCGATCATGAACATGGCAAGATGCATGCTACGGGAGAAGAAGTTGACAAATAACTATTGGGCTGAAGCAGTGTCAACAGAAAAGTATGTTCTTAACACGTCTCCAACATCCAGCCTACAAGATAAAATACCTCAAGAAGCATGGGATGGAAACAAGGTAAATGTGTCACACTTTACAATCTTTGGATCAGTAGCTTTTTCTCATGTTCCTGAAAAACTAAGAAAAAACCTTGATGATAGAAGTGAGAAATGCATATTTGTATGTTACAATGAGTAGTCGAAAGCCTATAGACTTTATCACCCCATTACCAAAAAGTTCATTATAAGCAGAGATGTGAAAATTTTCAAAAATAAATCTTGGTTTGACCATGTATATGAAACTTCAAATCAGCCTTTTTATCTACAACAAACTCCAAGATTGCAGGTTCAAGAACAACCAAAACATTCTGATAATGGAACATCATCAAACACTGATTCAGCCAGTGATCAAACATCTTCAGAAGAGGGATAGAAAACAAGAAGTATCAGAGAGATATATGAACATGAACATGAATCTGAACAACAAAATATGTTTGCATTCCTTTCAACTCAACCGACTCATTTTGAAGAAGCAGTTAAAGAAAAGAATTGGGTCGAAGCAATGAACCAAGAAATTGCTGCCATAGAGAAAAATCAGACTTGGGAATTAGCTGATCTCCCAAGAGAGAAAACAAAAATTGGTGTAAAATGGGTATATAAGACCAAGCTAAACGAAAAAGGGAAAGTTGAGAAACATAAGGCAAGGCTGGCTACCAAAGGATTCTCACAACAATTTGGTGTCGACTATGGTGAAACATTTTCTCCAGTAGCAAGTTTAGACACTGTCAGAACCATTTTGTCCATAGCAGCTCAACACAAATGGAAAGTCTATCAGCTTGATGTAAAATATACATTCCTAAATGGTGTATTACAGGAAGAAGTTTATGTAGAGAAGCCTCCAGGTTTTGAAGTAGAAGGACAAGAGCATAAAGTATATAGATTGAAGAAAGATTTATATGGTTTGAAACAAGCTCTAAGAGCTTGGTACAGTCGCATCGACACCTATCTCATCAAAAGTGGTTTTTCCGGAAGCAGCCATGAACCCACTTTGTATACCAAATCTCATGAAGGTAAAATTCTTATTGTATGCCTTTATGTAGATGATCTTCTTTATACAGGAAATATGATGTTAGAAGATTTCAAAGTAGCAATGCAAGCAGAGTTTGATATGATAGATCTAGGAGTCATGAAATATTTTCTAGGAATTGAAATTCACCAATCTGATAATGGCATTTTTGTTGGTCAACAAAAATATGCCACTGATATCATTCAAAAGTTCAGAATGACCAATTGCAAATCAACTGATACACCAATTGCTCAAAGTACCAAACTCAACAAAGAAGATTTAGAACCATCTGTTGATCCCACATTGTATAAAAGCCTAGTTGATAGTTTGTTGTATCTAACTGCAACTAGACTAGATATTATGTTTGCAGAAAGTTTTGTCTCCGGGTTTATGCAGTCACCAAAGCTTACTCATTGGCAGGTTTCAAAAAGGATCTTAAGGTATATTGTAGGGACCATAGACTATGGTTTGTTTTATACACATTCTGAAAATTGTTCGCTTTCAAGTTATAGAGACAGTGATTATGCAGGGAGTTTAGATGATCACGAGAGTACTTCAGGGTATGTTTTTCATCTTGGAACAAATATGATTTCATGGGCATCCAAGAAACAATCAATCGTTTCAATATCTTCTGCAGAGGCAGAATATGTAGCAGCAAATTCAATAGCTTGTCAAGTAGTATGGTTGACAAGATTATTGAAAGACATTTCAAATATTCAGAAGGAGCCAACTCCAATTTACTGTGATAACAGTTCAGCAATTTCTTTATCAAAAAATCATGTTTTTCACAGGAAGAGCAAGCACATTGACACACCTTTTCATTTCATTCATGAACTTGTCAATGATGGGGACATCACACTTTCTTTTTGTGGTTCCAAAGATCAGCTTGCAGATATTTTCACAAAGTCATTGGGAAAAAATGTATTTGAATTTCAAAGAGAGAAATTAGGCATTGTTAGTGTCTCCACTTGTAACAGTTGAGATTAGGAGGGGATGTTGAGATATTAATCTCAGTGTCTGTTAAGTTCAGTTAGAATTCATTACATTTAGTGTATTGTCTGCTAGGTGTCATACGTGGTTTAGTTTTACTTCAGTCATTTATTGCTGATGTTTCCAATGTATTCCTATTTAACCATTTGGTAATAATGAGATGAGCAATTCTCTGCTCCAGTTTATGTTTCAGTTTCTCAATTCTTTTTAGTAGCTTATTCTGCATTGAACGGGATTGCTTCTCTACGAGATTGAAGTTATACTCATCGATAGAATATGAGGATATTCCTGTCTTATTGAGGAATGAATTAGATGGAAGATCAATATTGTTTCTTGAGATAAAGAACTATAAGATTAGCTTGCTTACAATAAATTAAGTCTACAATATATTATGTTTAGAAGCTTACTTACTGTATTCTTGCTAGCTAAAAACTATAAGATTAGCTTGCTTACAATATATTAAGTTTAGAAGCATACTTACTGTATTCTTGCTAGCTCCCTTGGTTGCTTAGGAAGCTTTGAAGACATATTTATAAGTTTATTGTTGTTATTTATTTTCTCTCTGTCGACCATTTTCGTGGTCACTATGGTTTTGTCATTCTCTTTGCATTTGCAAGACCGGTGACTATCGTAATGAATGTCACAGGATTTGAAGACATATTGATAAGTTCATGGCTGTTATTTCTTCTTTCTTTTCCAACTAATTTCATGGCTGCTATGGTATCTGAAGAACCACGAGGTTTTTGCTGAGAAACTATGAAGATGAACATGAAAAAATATCAACAATGAATTCATGCGTCCTTGTTTCGCACAAAAGGAAAAATACTAAGGACTATGTTCAAAAAATAAAATTGAACTCCTCAAAGAATGAAAAATTGAGAACAAACAAGGTTAGTTTCAACTTCAAGTTCTGTTCCAGCCCTACATTCTTCTACCATACATTCTTATAATAATTAAGGCATTATAAATGGGGAATTAAATCAATTGGTTCTAGTTACATTCCTCAGCCACGCATTCTTATAATAATTAAGCATGTAAACTCTCACAGCCCAGCCTTCCCACCCTGTTCGGAGCCGTGCTTAGCCAAAATAGTGTAACTGGGTCTTTGGTTCTTGCAACAACATAGATAAGTTCTATGATACTTGATGTTACTAGTCCTTGGGGACCAACCTTCCTGACTTGTTCAGAGCTAGGCCTAGCGGTAAAATTGCATTAGTAGCCATGAGAGCCATGGAAAATGACTAACATGCTCGAAAGTTGCTCAACAGGAACAACGCTAACCAAGAAGCAAAGGTTTTATCAGCCAACCAATTGCGTATATAGCAATGTATCTTTTTCTGAAGTGAGCCCTATTCAAAGCAGGAAGCGAAGGTCTTACCAGCCAACCAATTGAGCGTATAGAAATGTATCAATTGTCAAGATTGATACATATGCCAGACATGATACATATGCAAAACTTGTGTCTACTGTTAACAAAAATATGTTTTCACTTTCAAGGAATATAAGTTATAGTTTTTCTTAGTATAAAATCTGTAAAATTAATGCTAAGCAAAAGATAGAGTTCATTTCAGTGTAAAGTTGTCTTAATGACTTATACTTCTCCGAACTTCTGCCTAACTTTCGTAATAAAAAAAGATTTTGCTCATTAGTTAAAACAAATAAAAACCTCAAAAGAAATTTTGGTTGGTTTCCCATACCATTTAAAAAAAAATTAAAGTACAATTGTTTTTAATAGTTGCTCATTGGTTAAAAAAAATAAAAACCTCAAAAGAAATTTTGGTTGGTTTCCCATACCATTTCAAAAAAAGATAAAGTACAATTTTTTCTAATAATTCTAATGTGAAACTAATAACTAAAACTAATTTCTATATTATTTTTAAAAACTTTATTTAAGAAAAAAAAAATCGGTTCTCATGTCAAACTAATAAAAAAAAAACTAAAACCATTACTATAAACAAAACCTAAAACCATTACTATAATCTCTGCAACCTCAAAGAGACAGGGACTTTAAAAAACACTACTGTGTGCCTCATATCGTTACAAGAGGAACCTCATATCCCTCCAAGAGGGATATTCCCAGTAGCGATTTATTGATTGGCATAATGTTAAAATAATGGCATTGTACCTATGGCATAATTATCGTGATCCCCGTCGAGGTGAAATTTGACTTTCAGAAGAAGAATTTCGTTAGGAGAATTGGGTGTTTTGTTGCATTAGCGTATGCTCAGATACCAATAACACGGTAATAGGATGGTCTTTTGCAGTATGTTTACTGTTATGGAACAATTTGTTTACAAAATCTTTTGGTACAGTAATTTGTAAGTTAGGTGGTTATCTTAATTTTGGAATAAGTTTTTTTGAATTTTAGTTTAGTTATTAATAATTGTTAAATGGTTGATAAAAATTAAATTTCTATAAATATTTTAGAATATTTATTATAATATATTTAAATCAAAAGTTGAGATTTATATCTAAAGTAATTAACTGTTTTCTATATTTTAATTTAATTGATTAATTAAATTAAATGTGATTTGTATCAATGCTATTTGAAGTGAGTTATAGTTTTTTGGCCTTGTGGTATTAATAGCTAATAGTATTGTAGCAAACTTTGTTTGCAAATTAAGAATCTCCATAGTAAATTGATGGTAAATATCTATGGTTGAGGATCTTGTTCCATGTTTTTGTTTCTGGTATATAAGTTTAGCTTATGGTGTTGTCTAAACATTGTACTTTAAGATATTTTTGCAGGAATCTAACGAATAAAAATTAGTGAAATTTTGATCTTTGTTGTACCCTCAAAAACCCATGGGGCAAAGAAAGTTGGTGATTTTTTTTTTTTTTATCTTTGTAGTACTCTTAGAATCCCTTGGGGCAACTAGATTGTAAAGAGTTCAAAACTGAAATATGTGAGTCCAAGAAATTCCTTTTGGATTCTAGGAAAATTAAATATGAAAATATATTGAAAAAAATCCCAAAATGTATAATAGATACACTATGGCTTAACCTAGTGTGACCATATAAATTAAATGGATTGGAAGTGTCAATAGACATCATGTATCATATTTTACCATGGAAATTCTTAATTTGTAAATAGGTTTTCTTTCAATGCCATGGCCAATGCCATGGCTTATCATACCACATACCCAAAAAACCATAAATCATCTCATCTCAAAGTTATTTATAGGACATTTTTTTTTAATTAATAAATTCAATTAAAATGGTAAAATGTGCACAATTAATTTGGAGATAAATCTCAACAATTAATTTGTGTATAATATTATGAATACACTAAAATATTTCATGGAAGTGAAATATCTACCATCAACTTAATAATTAATGCTAATTACTCTATAAGGCATTATTATTTGAAAACAACTTTTCTAAGTGTCACTCTCTCCGTGTTTGGGCCATTGGATGAAATGTTAGACGATTGAATTGTTTTAGACCATTAGATCCAATGGCTCCTTCAACCTAACTAATTGACTACATTACTAATACCTTACATCTTGAATACATCATGTAATTTGAATCATTTCATGGTCTCGCCAGAAAAACATAGAGGCATATCAGCCTCGCGTTAAATACTTCGTGTGTTAGACGACTCCCTGCTACTCTGCTACTCCTCATGGTTGAGACCACCGACACCAATATTACATGGCCTTTGTGCTGCATTGCAAATTTCAAACCTAACGTCCAAAAAGATTTTAAGCTCCGCAGGTTAGAAACCTGATATCTACTGTTTTCTTGAGCTTTAACTTAATTTTAGTATTTTATGCAAAGATTATTAGTTTGAGGATTTTACTTTTTAGTTATTTGGATCTGCCTTCGGTTTTGGATTTTTTATTCTCTGGTTCCTGGCATCTTTATAATTTGGTACGAATTGGGCTCTGTTTGGGTTTTTTTTAATTTGTCTGTCTCTGGGCTTTCGATTAATTAATTCCAAGGGCGGTAAACATGACAAGGAAGTGTTCGCACTGTGGGCACAATGGCCATAATTCCAGAACATGCCCCAACCGTGGCGTGAAATTTTTTGGAGTTCGGCTAACTGATGGGCCGATACACAAGAGTGTGAGTATGGGAAATTTGTTTCATTATTCCAACAACGTATCCCCCTGTAATATCAGTCTAGCCTCAGCTTTAGCTATGGAGTCTTGCAAATCAGTTGCTAATGTTGTTGCTTCTGCAGATGGTTATGTATCTGATGGCCTCATTCATAACAATTCTCGAGGAGAGAGGAAGAAAGGTACAAGATTTACATTGGATTCCAAATTTTCGAGACTTTTAGCTTTGTGGGCTTGAGAAGAATTCAGGTTTTTGCTCTGTTATGATCATTTGGGTTCCTTTGATTTTGAAGCACATAATTTTAATTCCAGTTGAAGATTTTTCCTGGTTTTGGTTCAGGTCAATATGCTTTGCGGTTCTATGACTTGGGTTCTTAAAATTCTTTCAAGCTTTAGGGCCTTTCCTGTTTGGGTGAAGATACAGGATGTTCGTTTGCATACAAATTCCAAATTCTTTCGTTGTTTGTTAGCTTTACGATTTGCACCTTTGTATTTTGGCGATGGGTTCTTGATTCTCAACTTAAAATTGTTTGGCTCTCTCTTTATGAGTTTCCCCAAATACACAGTGGGTTCTTGAATTCCTCTCATTTCTTATGTTGGTTTAGAATTTTTTTATTGGCTTTACGGTAAATCTTTGTAGTAACTTCCTTTAATTTATATTTGGTTGTTATCTTGTGGGTTATGGGATTCAGAGCCTAATGTTTTATCTTCTACTGGTATATTCTTGATGATTTTTTCTTTGTGAAGAAGTAGGTATGCGACTCTACTGGAGGTTATGAATTGGTTGGTTCTTTGCAGTATTTTTCTCATAAATTAATTAGTATCTTAAATTTCTAGAGCGTTATGATTTTTCTTTCTTCAATTCTTTTGAGTTCTTTGTCTTTGTTTTTGGATAAGCAATGGTTTTTGTTTGATTTGTACCATAGTTGAAATCTCATGGAACCCCCCCCCCCCTGTGAGAATGGGGGCAGAGGTGCAAAGTTGAAATTTCTTGGAACCTCTCCCTGTCAGAATGGGGGCAGAGGTGCAAAGTTGAAAATTTTCGAGACTTTTAGCTTTTTGGGCTTGAGAAGAATTCAGGTTTCTGCTCTGTTATGATCATTTGGGTTCCTTCGATTTTCAAGCACATAATTTTAATTCTAGTTGAAGATTTTTCCTGGATTTGGTTCAGGTCAATACACTTTGCGGTTTTATGACTTCGGTTCTTAAAATTCTTTCAAGATTTAGGGCCTTCCCCATTTGGGTGAAGATACAGGATGTTCGTTTGCATACAAATTCCAAATTCTTCCGTTGTTTGTTAGCTTTACGATTTGCACCTTTGTATTTTGGCGACGGGTTCTTGATTCTCAACTTGAAATTGTTTGGCTCTCACTTTATGAGTTTCCCCAAATACACAGTGGGTTCTTGAATTCCTCTCATTTCCTCTATTGGTTTAGAATTTTTTTATTGGCTTTGCGGTAAATCTTTGTAGTAACTTCCTTTAATTTATATTTGGTTGTTATCTTGTGGGTTCTGGATTTAGAGCCTAATGTTTTATCTTCTACTGGTATATTCTTGATGATTTTTTCTTTGTGAAGAAGTAGGTATGAGAATCTGCTGGAGGTTCTGAATTGGTTGGTTCTTTGCAGTATTGTTCTCATAAATTATTTAGTATCTTAAATTTCCAGAGCGTTATGATCTATGTTTCTTCAATTCTTTTGAGTTATTTGTCTTTGTTTTTGGATAAGCAATGGTTTTTGTTTGATCTGTACCATAGTGAAGGGTTCTAAGAAATTTCAACTTTGCACCTCTGCCTCCATCCTGATAGGGAGAGGTTCCAAGAAATTTCAACTTTGCACCTCTACCCCCATTCTAACAGGGGGGGATTCCATGAGATTTCAACTATTTTAAAAAACCTAAAACAGCTTAACCTTCAAATCCCCTACAAAATCTACAATGGTTTGAAGACATTTGTTAAAATTTCCCAAATCCCTCAAATGCTCATAAAACAGAACAAAATCCCCTACAAAATCTGCAACGATTTAGAGACATTCTCTACAGTTCCCCAAATCCCAAAGTTTCCCAAATCCCCCAAATGCCCGAAAACATGTACAATTTTTTTTGGGAAATGGGCCTATGTATGATACATATTATTTAATCTATGTTAAATTTATTATTATAATATTTTGTTTTATACAATATTGCATTAACATATTTAGAGAACATTACAATCTTTTTATACTCAGTTAACTATTTTTTTAATAACAACCACGTTTCATGACATTTTACTCCTAGAAGTTCTTTTTATTTTTGACAGCACTGGATTGAGAGATCATTAAAGTCAATTGAAGTCTTCATATCTTAACTCCAAACATGGAAGTGACATCCACTTTATATTTATATTTTGAAACTTGAAATTGTAGTCAATATAGTTATACCAAGTGTAGTTAAAGTGATCAGAGGAGATCTGATAAACAGTGAAGAATTTCAAACTTGGAAGTCTGAAAAAGAGACTGAAAGAGATAGTATAGAACTTGAAAAAGAGCTTCAACAACATTCTGAGGAACTCACTAGAATCAAATTTGAATTGGTTCAGTTGAGATGTAGTATGCTCGATCAGTGAAGCCAGCAAACAGGCACGCAAACCTTGAATTATCATTTCCCGCAGGTTGTAGAAATGATCTTTTTAATAATATTGCAGCCAATTGTTGAATTAAGGAGGAATGTTTCCAACAATGATCCAATTTTTGTGTGCTATGTGAAGCCTCTGAAGGTGCTATCTCATCCGGGTCTCTGAAGATCTATCATCTGTTTCTCTAACCCTACATTTATTTCAGCCAGATCTCTTCATGGCTATCACTTGTTCGCTAACTATAGAAATAATCTCATTATCTATTTTGCAATAGTTGTATCTAGTGGTGGTGGGGAGGCGGCGAAATCGATTGGAGGAAGTAGCCAAGGAATTAAAGGCTTACGGTGCACAGAATGTTGTTGTTTGCCCGGCTGGTTTAACCCAACCTCAAGATTGCAAAAGGATTGTGGAATTCACAGTTTCCACCTTTGGACGCTGTATGGATTTCTTTTATTTCCTCTTTGTTTATCGATTTATGTAGTGTAATTTTATATTTAGATAGAATAGATTCATCATGTCAATTCTGGTTAAAGAAGAAATTCAAATAAAATGAAAACGAAAATCCAGGCCGAGTCCTGTTTAAAATAAAATGCAGTAATATAAATTCATCATATTAAACTTAGTAATATAATTGCAAAGAGTTTACATTTTAGCGTTATTAAATCCCCAAATGCTTAACAAACCAAGCTTCAGAAGGGTTTATGCTATTTATCATGTCAATTCTAGTTAAAGAAAAAATTCAAATAAAATGAAAAGGAAAATCCAGGTCGAGTCCTGTTTAAAATAAAATACAGTAATATAAATTCATCATATTAACCATAGTAATATAATTGCAAAGAGTTTACATTTCAGCGTTATTAAATCCCCAAATGCTTAACAAACCGAGCATCAGAATGGTTTATGCTATTTATTATAAAGAGTAAGTTACCGAAATTATCTGAGTAGACCTTTCATGCTGTGGGTGCATAGAAAGCACAGAGTACTCCTTGAGTTGAGCTCCCTACTCTGAAACTTAAACGATGTAGACTCTCTTGACATTGGAACTTACGATGTAGACTCTTCTAGATTGGCAGTAATCCATCTACCCTAAGTCACTGTATGAGGGAAGATGTAGCTGATGTAGCTATGCAGTTGCAGCCTGACACATAGATCTACAATGAGAGCACGCATTCTCGAAAAAAAACATACACCAAGCACCAGAGTCTTTGGAACAAATATTGACTTTTTTTTCCTTTATGTGGGCTCAACCATGCCCATCTCCCAAACCATGTTACATAGCTAGTTACAGGGCATTTAACAACTGTGGATATGCATATGCATTTGAACCAAGCTCTCACAAACACCAAATTGATATATGTCAAAGAAATAAAAATGTACCCAGATCAATTCCATTCGATCCTAATGCCCTATTTTTTTATAAACGCCAAATACATTCTTGTTTAATGTATGCTATATTTTTGTTTGATGTATGTATAGCATACGCACATGCATTTTATTGAGTGTTGGCGAAGGAAGAGTTCTTGAATGGTATCCAAAAAGACTTGAAATTATCAATGGAAGTTTATTAAATTCATGTGAAACTAAAATTTATATAGGTGCAATAAAGTGGGAGAATGTCAATTTTTTTGTGTGGGAAATTCTTTAATTCTCCAAGGATTACGATAATTGTGGATGGAAAAGCTATGATAGGAAAGATAAATTTTAAGAATGGGTTATTTTGTATATCTGTAAGTGAAGATGAGATGCTTTTGAATTAATTAACGTCATCATTCCAAGAAGATATGCTTTTACATAATTAACATCATCATCACTCATTTCAAGAAGATAGAAAATTTAATAATCTACTAACATAATTAACATCATTATTTGAAGAGATGGGAAGTTTAATAATTCACTAACATAATTAACATCATTATTTCAAGTAATTCACAACATAATTAACGTCATTATTTCAATAATCTACTAACATAATTAGATAAGAAGTTTTGTTTGAAATA
Source organism: Pinus albicaulis (assembly GCA_034641835.2). Taxonomy (NCBI): domain Eukaryota; kingdom Viridiplantae; phylum Streptophyta; class Pinopsida; order Pinales; family Pinaceae; genus Pinus; species Pinus albicaulis. Next base: position 159,046,402 of record CM076572.1, on the reverse strand, counting down.
TTCCCATGAAAAATAATTTGAAATATTCCACTTGATATTTTTAATGAAAAATAATGCAACATAATTAACATCATTATTATGAGAAGATAGGAAGTTTTGTCTGAAATATTCCCATGAAAAATGATTTTAAATATTCCACTTGATATTTTTCATGAAAAATGATGTAACATAATTAACATCATTATTTCTAGAAGATATAAAGTTGTGTCTGAAATATTCTACTCGATATTTGTCATGAAAAATGATGCAAAATGATGCATAAAAAACTAGAAAATATACATCATTATTCCAAGAAGATAGGGAGTAAATATACATCATTATTCTAAGAAGATAGGAATTTGTGTCTGAAATATTCAACTTGATATACCATCATGAATTCATGATGCATAACATAGTAGAAACTATACATCATTATTCCAAGAAGATAGGAGAAGATAGAAAGTTGAGTCTGAAACATTCAACTTGATATACCATCATGAATTCCAAGAAGATAGGAATATTCCAAGAAAATAGCAAGTAAATATACATCAATTCCAAGAAGATAGGAATATTCCAAGAAAGAAGTAATATACATCATTATTCCAAGAAGATAGGAAGTTCTGAAATATTTAACTTGATATATCATCATGAAATATACATTATTATTCCAAAAAGACAGGAAGTAAATGTACATCATTATTCCAAGAAGATAAGAGGTAAATATATATAATTATTCCAAGACGATAGGAATATTCTATAGAAAGTTTATTCAACTTCATATATCATCATTAAATATACATCATTATTTATAGCAAGTAAATACGAAGTAAATATACATCATATTCCAAAAATATAGGAATATTCTATAGGAAGTTTATTCAACTTAATATATCATCATGAACTATACATCATTATTTATAAGTTGAAATTGGGTGCTTCTCTGATTTTCTTTCTCATAATGGGATTCAAAATTAAATTACCTATCTTACTAACTCTGTCAGCTCGATCAGTTACAATCTTTAAGTCGCTAAAAAACTGTATATAAGTTACTTCTTTATCTGCAACAAATTATAATAGTCCACTCCCAAGGGATTTACAAACAATTATATATATATATATATATATATATATATATATATATATATATATATATATATATATATATATATATATATAGACTTTAAAACATAAATATAAGGCCACATCAAATTAATTACAATTGCTTTCTTTCTAACTTATTTCTTAGACTGTTTCTTTTGCAACATTAGGTGCAATTGATAGTTAAATTAAAATTATAAAAGTTCTATTAAAAATACTTGTACAGATATTAAATATAAGTAAAAACAAGTATATTTTAAAATTAAAAATACAAATGAATATTAAACTAAATTTAAAGCTATGTAAAAGATTGTTGGTTAAAAAGTGATTACCTTTTATTAGTTGATAACATAAATAAATAAATAAATAAAATCAAATTATATTCTAATGGATGGATTGTATCACAAAGCAGTTTACAACTCACTCTATAAATGAAGTAACACAACATATACCAAGAAATTAAATAATTACATATACATAAATACACATAATTATAATTAAACAAAACATAAATACAAATTAAAGAGTGAATATCTATCTTAAATTGATGATGATCATAGTTACCTTAAGACCAATACTGTCTATGTCATTTAAATTTAAGAAATGATATTTTAAAATTACAATTAAAAATCAATATTAAAATAAATTTAAATTTAAATTTATGTAAAAAATTGTTTGTTAAAAGTATTTATCTTTTATAAGTTGATAATATTAAAAAAAAACAAATTATATTATAATGGATTGTATCACAAAATAGTTTACTACTCATTCTATAAATGCAGTAACACAACATATACCAAAAAAATTAAATAATTACATATACATAAATAAGCATTTTAAAAATCAAATAATTAAACAAAACATAAATATAAATTAACGATTGAATATCTATTTTAAATTAAAAAGTGAATATCTATTCTATTTTAAATTGATGATGATGATTACCGTGAATATCTATTTTATTTTAAATTGATAATGATGATTACAGTCTTTTAAGACCAATTCAGTCTATGTCATTTAAATTTAATAAACAACATGAATAAAAAAAATTGATACTTATGATTGATATATTCGCGGATTCATTGAAGTGTTCTATATATTCAAGTTTAATAAATATTTACTTGTATTCTTATGGATGAATGGGGTGGTATTAAAACATTCTGTGGGTAATGGTCATAGTAGTAATTGTCTTACCTCCGCAACCATTAATTAGACTCAACCCTTATCCAAAGATTCAACCCCATATTATGCATATCATGCGACTGTGGAAACGGCTTAGTTACCCATGCTTCTAATCACCAAACAAATAAAAAAACCATTCCTAATACTCGCCATTAAGCTTGTTCATGAGTTAATCCTGTCGTTAACGTGGAGTTGCGGTGGGCTTTATTATTTGATCTTTGTTTGGTCATGCTTCAGAGGTTTCTGATCTTTCGTTTGGTCGGGCACACACAGACAGCTGTCTGGAAACCGAGTTGCAGTTGAATTGAATGTCATGTCAGTGTAGACAATTGATAAACCTGAGCGATAATCAAAGAAAAATGAATGAAAGCTGACTGTGAGCCCGAACGATGTACTTTCTAACAATTAAATTGAATGTTATGTCAGCGTGGAACATTAATAAACCTGAGCGACCATGAGAGAAAACGTAAAAGTGTATTAAGGTATAAACTTGCCGGATAATTCTTATTTTCGGATTCGTAAGCTATGGTATTTTTTTAAAACTATTTTGCTTAATATTTTAAACTATTTTGTATTTTGTTTAATATTAATAGGAAAGTTTATAATTTTCTTATCTCTTGAATTTGTAATATTAATAATTTATTAGATATGTGGTTGTGCTATTTATGTTATTGCAAGAAAGTTTATAATATTAATTTTTGGGTTTATTGATTTCTTGAATTTATAATATTAATAATTTATTAGATATGTGGTTGTGTTATTGATGTTGTTGTGTTAATAAACTATTTCTTTTATCATTTTAAATATTATGTATTATATATGTGTTTTGCTTAAAAGAGAATGGTTTGTCTATTTATTTTTAAATATGGCTACTTCTATTATAAAATATAGGTTATAGCATTACATTCGTCATCCTCCGAAATTGTCGTGTTAACCAATTCCGGTGGGAAATACCAAGTTCAAAATTGCAAAAATAGGGGCTGTCCCAGAAGGGGAAACCAGCCCATGAAATATGTCCATGAAACTTAGAAAGTGTTTCCCATGTAGGGAAACCAGCATTACCCATACCATATCTAGACGAGAGTTTAAAAAGAGGCAAAAGCACTAAACTAAAACTAGACCAACTGGACCAAAACACAAAGAAGAGACAAGTGGGAACCTAGAAGTTACTCTCTTGATTTTTTGTCATCCTCGATTGGTGGTTGAAGCGGCTCTTCCTCAATTCGACACATGTACTCGTAGTCGTCATCCTCAAGCTTGTACAACTGGGCGTCCAACGATGGAGAGGAGGTCAAGCGGGTACCTGTCCCATCATTTGTGCTTTCTTCATCAGAGCTGCAGCTTCCATTACTGTCTGAGGCGTCCTCAGCTAACTGAACCAACAAAGCCACCATTTTGCGAGGGGGATAGGGGGAGGCGGGGGAGATGGTGGATTTATGCATTCGTTTCCTCGAGCGAGACCCAGAGCAAGAGGGCTCAGTAGGGGCATCAGGAATGTGCAAAGACAGGCAATCAGAGAGGCGATGGGGGTCCAGGACCTTGGGCTTAGCCCAATTTACAGACAAGTCCACTATTTTGCTAGCCATGGCATGAATGGGAGGACGAGAAGGAAGTCCGTGACCACCACCTCTGTCGTAGAGCATGAGGTGATGGCAGGGCATGGTTGAAGCTGAGGTGCAGCGTTATGAATGAGACAGAGGAAGGGGCACGACATCGTAACAGAGAGCTGAATGAGCAGCAGAATGTTGCGAGGGCTTGGCAGGAGCAAAGGTGCAGGGAGAGACAAAACCAAGTCTGAGAATGATAGAGAGGCCATAGTAGAAATTTAGAAACACAACCTTATGGTCCAAATATGGTTGCAAGAGGCATAATGGCACAACAAGCGGAATGATGCAAGAGGGACGATGTAAATGCGAACCTTTTTTAGAGAGGGCGCAACCTTGAGATCGAGGGTGGTGGAGTAAGAAATCCCCATGCTCTAGTCTTTAATAAGCTTGTCGTGACCATGTGCCTCGTCATGAGCAAGACATCTGTCCATCGTCGGCATGGCCAGGTGGCGCATGCCAAATAAAGCATTAACACCCACATCTGGGCATTGAAATATTCTTGATTATATATATGTTTTCTTTCAAATTTTTTAATATCAAACCAATTTATTTTGTTTTTGATATATATCATGTGTAATAAGAAAAAAATTTACTTCTAGTTTGAATATAAATACTATTCAATTAAGCAAAATTATAAACAAATATATTTTATATTATTTCTAAATATTAAATATACCTCACTCTAGGTTTGATCCAGGTAATTTTTTTCACTAGGCATATCCTCAACAAGTTGTGTAATGTTCATTCCTTTTACAGTACTTGTAAAAACTTATAATATAAATTTATTATTCATGTAATTTCAAAGATTTTACAAATTATATAAGTAAAATCCCTTAACTATACTTAATCTCAACTTTCTACATGAGGAGTTAGACTAAACCTTGATTTTATAGATAATAAAACATGTTTAAACCTATGGAAAATATAACTTAGTTTCATTCAAATTCACATTCACATATGATTGGATTGAATTCTTATAACCATGGAAATTAGGAATTATATATTTCAGTATTCAAGCATGATATAGGGTCGTCTTTTAATCAAACTTTAAATACATCTATTTTATACAAACCATGATCAATCACTAACATGTCAAAATTAAACAAACTACATAGAGAGTATACAAATTAACCATCTAAAAAAACCCTTCATTTTTATTACAGTATCATCTAAGTTAATGTTTTATATAAGACACCATCGGCTCATGGGTGTGGGAATGTCACATAAGTCTCAACTTTTAAGCTTCAAGCTTCAATGTTTAGCTCTTCAGCTTAAGTGTGCACAATGTAGAATTACATGAGGTATGTGAAGAAAGAGATTCACTTTTTCTAATACGTTCATGAATCCACCTAAGTGAATCCATACTTATCACTATGCCCACATTATATGGTTAGATTATTTTATTTTATATTGTGTATATATATATATATATATATAATTCACTTCTCAAACATTAATGATGTGCAAATTTTAAAATGATAGTTGAAAACATATTACATATATATATTATAGATTCTTAAATTTATTATTCTTAATTTTTTTTATACATTCAAAAATATATTTTAATTAAAATATTAATAAAAAATATTTACATTACCAATAACATTAATCAAAATTCTTAAAAATTAATCAAAATCCATAAAAATAACAAACAAAAAAACAGTTAAACTTGGGCCAAAATCAGACTCATCCTAGTCCACAGAAATGTTCTAAAGCCATAAAATTAACAAACAAGAAAGAGTGAAACTTTGGCCAAAATAATAAAATGAATCATCCTAGTCCAGAGAAATGTTCTTTCCCAAAACTAATCATATTTCAAATCATTAAAAACCAAAAATGTGTGAAGAGCTTGGATCCATAAAGCAATGGATAACTTCATACTAAAACCATGTGCAAGGTCACCAAAATTCTCAACCAACTCCATGAAGTAATGTCATCGCCACTCAAACCAGCAATAAATGCTTTCAAACCATTAGAAACCAAAAATATAAAACAGTTACACTTTAAAAAAATAACGGGACAAATATTCTATCTCAGTCCATTAACCAGCTGAGAGAACGTGCGCGCGATCTTTGCAAAATCTTCACGTAGGTCAACAGGCTTTAAGTCAATGTGGATGCCCAAGGTATCTACGCCGATATCTCAATCATCTCAAAAACGAGGGGAGAGAATATTCAAATCAATGGAAGGAGTTTTGAGGCTTCTACATGAGCCGATCCAAAAAGAACATGGAGAAGAACAGCAGAATAAAAATTATCAAAATTGACCTATCTAGTCGATGGAATAATGGAGAAAATCATTTATAATGCACCTACAACGTTGTCCGATGCATCCACCACGGTGTATGCACAGTAAAAATTTAACTGCCGAATCTTCGAAATCTTATCGTTGGTTTAGTGAAATAGCTTTACTGTTTTGTTTCTTCATCCTTCATCAGCCGACCCCTTGATTGATACGGCCAATAAGATCGAGGATCGTAATAACTTCCGAATCTTCCAAATCTTATCTTAGGACATTACACATCAGTGTATAGAAATAGATGGGGTACGCTGTTTCGAGTGATTGCGTAGGAACTTCCTTTCACGTACTATATAAAAAGCTTTCCAACATTTCCATGTGGACATATTAATAAATTTGATCACCTTCGTGTCTAACAAAACTAACTGGAACATGTGTACCTCGTAACCTTCGTATCTAACTGGAACATGTGTACCACGTAACCTTCATATCTATCATAACTTACTGGAGCCTCTGCAATCCGCGGGTCCAATTCCCCTGGAATTGGTTGCTTTTCGGGAAGCTTTATGAAGTTTACCAAAAAACAATGGCGTTCTATTTCTTGTTTGTGGTTGGCAATTTCATTTCTATGGATAGCGATATTGGTGGTAAAAATTGACATTGTACAATCCTAATGAGATTTTGTACAACCTTACGTATCTTTTACAACCGTCCAACGATGGTTATTAGCTCTGGTTAACATTTTATGCATTTTGGTAAGAGGTTTTATTTAGGCCCCACGTTAAGTTTTAACATAGCAATACACATTAAACACAATGGGTCCCACACATCATTTTTTGGTAACCATGTTGAAAAATTTTGTCACCACATTGAATACTCCAAGGTCATTGTTAAGGTCAACCTTTTTCACCATAGGAAGTTTCTAGATGGTTATAGAAATTTAAATTCATACTAAGAATATGAACAAGATGATCGCGGGAAATTGAGCCAACTCTCTCAATATGATTTTTCTTCTGGTATCCTTTGTTTTCTTAGGTCTTTCTTTCTTTTTTCTCCCTTCTTCCTCCTATTTCTTTTAAAATTTCTCCCTTAATCTTTCTATTCTTTTAAAAAAAATTCCCTTGTTCTTGTTGAATTCTTCCTCCTTCCCTTTTTTTTAATTTTTTCCCTTCTATGTGTTATTTATTTTCCTAATTTTATCCCGTATTTTTTAGTCTTAACGTTGCCCCTTATTTATATATTTTAATCCCCTTTTCTTATATTTTTAAAAATATTTTTAATGGTTTTTATTTAAAATATTTATATTTTCTTAAATATTTTAAATAGTTCATTTGTTTATTAAATTAATTTTATAATTAATAATTAAAAAAATCTATTATAATTACTCTTAACATTTTTACTATTTTTTAATAATTTTAAATAAATAATTAACTAACTAAATAACAATTAGTTTTTAACGACTAGTTTCATTTATAATAATTAATTAATTATCTAACTAAATAAAAACTAATTTTTCATGACTAAATCCCCGATATGATGCATCTTTACTATTTATTTTGATGATCGATTAAGCTTTTTTTTCACCTTGTCCTAAGGATGAACCACATGGTTCGAAAGGTCCACCAATTCATAATAATGTGATTTACCGGAAAGACATTTATCTACTTTATGGATCACAAAAGACTTAGATCTAATATTTTTATTTTGTTAAATCATTTTTTTTTGGAATTTGATAACATGATCCTTGGGATTATAAAGTTGTATCATTTAAATATAATTAATGGATTAAATATTGATTATTCTCAATTTTAATTAGAATTCATGAAAAATCCTTAAAGCATTCAAATTTGGTAAACCTAACAATTTAAAACTACAATTTTCCTAATATTTTGAATGGATATGAAAAAAACACTTAAAAGATTTACCCTAAAACAACCAAAAGATGTTGTGGTAGTCTATTTTTTTTTTTTATAGATTCTCTACTTTACAATGGCATTCATATGCCTTTGTTCAAATTCTATACATAATGGAAAAATGTTTGATAGATACAACACTTTAAGTTTTAAAATTAATGTTTTAGATATTATATGTAAATTACAATGGTGTCCATATGATTTTATTTAAATTATATGCATAATGGCTAAAGTGTTTATCCATAAGCCACTTTAAGTTAACATATTGAAAATTTTGGATCACATACTCTTGGAATTCTTTGAAATCATTTTCAAAATTTTGATAACATCATAAGATAAATGCACACAATTTCTAAGTGATTTTTCGAAGGCATTTTATGTCAATTCTCCACTAAAATAGTTTAGGGTGCACATTAGTCATGGATATATCCAACATGTGCGATGTATACATAACAAAATTCTAAGCAACAAAACTCTGTGCAAGAGAACACCATCTTAATAAATCTATGTAGCTTGTGTGACATGGCTTCCTCTCCACCAAGTGATTGTGGGTGTTCTATAGTCCATTGGATTATGAGTTCATTTCTACACATTCAAAATTATATTGTATCTAAAATCTAATTAATCACTTATTTGTACAAATATTTTGAAACATTGTTGTAGATAGTTGTAAGTAGGAAATGGGGGCTTATTGTCATATTTTACCACTACTATAAAATAATTTGCATTATAAATACATATAATACAAAATTTTAGGGGAGTGAATAAATTTCACTAAATGTAAAAATTAAAGAAGCTTGTAATAGAATAAAAATACATTATAAATCTTTTAAATTTTTATGAAAAGCACATAGATATGTGTGATGTATAATAAAATAAAATAGCCAATATCTCTTCCTTATTGTGACAGCTACATTAGTCCTAACTAGCTGGATTACTTGTTAAGTAATTCTTATTGTTTTGTTAATGACAAAAACTGAGACAATTTATGTTATTTTGTTAAAATGTTGTTATAAAATAACTAGATATGAAAAGTAAAAAAAAAAATGATGGTAAATGCTTCCAAGAACTGAAAAGAGGTTGAGGGAACAGTTAGAAACAGTTAACTACTCCTCTAGGATAAAGGACTGATTCCAGAGAGGAGTAGGGGTTTTGTGGTGGGAAGATGAAGAAAGAGTGACAAATTCTTGAGCTGGTTGAATCCAGTGGAATTGCACTCAAGAAATTTCCTAAAATTTCTGGTACTGAGTGGACTGGCTGTCCTGAGGTCACAACAGAAATAGATTCCACTGTTACCCATACCGTTCAGTTCAGAGCACGAGGGCAAGGATGACGTAATAGCCTCACTTGAAGGTTAGGAGGACCACAGTTTAATTACTTCGATTTTCAGATGAGTACATAAGAAATTTCATGAGTGTTAGTTTATGATATTTAAACTGTCTATATACTATGATTTGAAGAAAAGTACAGTGAGATTATATGCTTTGTATTTCTACTGCTTTCTATTACGAATTTTACAATTTACTATAGACATGTATTGTTTTCCAAAGCTATTTACTGAAAATGATTATTATTATAATAGTATGAAAGTCAGATGAAAATACTGGAAAAAATATATATATATATATACAAAACATGGACAGGAAAACAAAAATCTAGAAAAAAAAGGAAAAAATGAGTTGGAGTCTAGCCTACATTTATTTATTAAGAGAAATTATGACAGACAGAAGAATTCCATTAAATCTTTGAGGGAAAAGAGAAAGGGTTTTACATAACTCAAATAACAATAATCTACTTAGCCCCTTTCTTTTGTCTCCTACACAAATGCAACTGTATATATATTCATGTCTTGAAAGATTATGTAGAATGTATTTCATCATTTTAAAGTTGCAGGAATATCATTAAAGAACTCTGGAAAGTGCGAAGAAAATATTAAAAGATTCCAGTAGACTGTGAGGTGAGGGTTAGGGATTAAACCTAGACCCAGAGCTAGTTGTCTTCCGGATAAATATTTATTTCACACGGACAGTGGGATAAGCGGTGGTCCGGTCACCTACAGTTTTAAAACAGAAAATTCATACAGAACCTAGATACTGGATAAATTGCTGAACATTTCATTCAAATTAATAATCGTAGAACAGGATGAGACTACAAATATACAACCATGCTAGAGAAAGCATTGTTAAAGCATAAAAGTAGCCGACAACAGTCTAAGAAATTCATCAATGACCAAAAAATGCAGAATTAGAACATGCAAAGAACTGTGGTAAATTACCATTATTACTCGCTAGTTGAAGAAATGAATGTTTCAAATAAAACCCTATGTAAATTCCAGTTAGAGTGAAAGAAAATTGAGAAAACAGCGAACCAATCTCAATATAAATGTTCAATAGAAAGTGTCATATAAGAAAGGTTTAGTTCGGGAGAAATAGAACCGAACAGTAGAAAATGGGTTGAATCCAGAAAATTCATTTATACATGAAAATCTGTCAAGAAGATTCAATGTTCAAATCTTAGCCAAAAACCCTCTTTTGAATACAATAATAAGTCTCATAAGATTATCTAATAGCTTATGCACAATAACCCTCGTAGCTTGCTATAGAATGGGTCTACGCAGAACGAAAACCCTGTAAGGGTTTGTTGGAAAACGGAGACCCTATCATTTCAAATAATGCCTAGACCGCAAGGGCATTTGTTCATTCATACTTGGAATAAATTCAATTGAAAACAAATGAGGGTGCATCTAGCAAAATGAAGGGGTTTTGGAAAATAGAATTGGCCACGAGAACCTTGAGAGCACACCTGTTCACACAAAACAGGAATTCTGTTACTAAACTTATGAAGTTATTAAAACCCTAACTTAATGCAAAAAAAAACAATCAAGAATGAAATTGCAGAACCGCCCAATCACCTGAAAATCTAGCCATGGGAATGTGGAGTGCCACCGCACCATTTGCTTATCAAACAGAGTATTAAAACATGAGGAAAAATTCCTCATAATTCAGAAATATAAATTGTTTAGCTGAGATATAGGGCAGAAGCTAGAAAAATAAAACTAAATAGGCATAGAAACAAATGAGTATAATTCTATACAAAGCGATGCATGAGAATTGCAGAGAAAATACTCAGAAATTACCTTTGGAAAACTGACTCGGGGCCTTCCGGAACAAGCAAGATGAAAGCTTTGAACTGGCTCGGCATTTATCAGATCATTCATGGACAATGCATCACTTGATTTTTGAACCCCGGTGGATACCAGTTGAGGAGTAAACGGAAAGTGCGCAGAGTAACAAAAGGCTACCGACAAAGATGATGGAGTAAATTTAGGGCCTGGCGGGGTTGCCTAGGCAGGGCTCCCGCCATTGCCTTAGCCGTTGATTACACATGGAGCCGAATAAATGGCATAGAAACATGCTAGGGTACTATGAGATCTCCATCCATCATAAATCAATACAGCTCTCGTGATGTTTAGGGATAAACAATAAATTCACCAGTACTATACAGTTACGAACGTTTAAAGCAGATGGACAAGTGTTACGGAAGAGGGTGATTGGTTTGGTGGCAGCATAAACGTTGTATTATTTCAATATATCCATCTTATAAACCATATAGTTGTGCTAGGATGGCCTAACCATATAATCAATTGTAATAATATGTAGATTTGCATAAACTATTTTGATTATGTGTAGAATCATAATGTAAGTTTCGACATGTAAAATCTTAACCAAATAAATGAGATTATTACCCTATGGTAAGATAAGTAATTTTTTTTTTCTTTTTTTATTTTGAGTATTGATGAATGTTACAAGTGGTATCAAAGCCAAGTTTAAACGCTGGGAACTTAAGGGTCAAACTAACAGTGAAGCTGTGTGTAAATGATTCACAGAGAAAGAATTTAGAAATCTAGCAGGAACATAATGAGAAAAGGAACCTCGTTGGAGCCCCCTCAAGACACTGGAGAACCCCAAGAACAACCAGTAATGAATCCAGAAATGTGGGTCCAGTTAAGGGTCGAGCAACAACAGAAAACAAGTAGGCTGTTAGAAGAACAACAACACCAAACCAGCTTCCTGTTAAACACTGTTCAACAGCTGCAGGAGGAAATAGTGCGCGTTCAGAAAGATAATGAGCGGTTACTGCAAGACCAGGAAAATATATTAAAGATTCTTTCAAATAAACAAAACCATGAGGTGGAACATCCTGGTACTGATAGAGGTATGCAAGAATAAAATGAGCAGGAAACAGGAAATAACGCTATAGAAAGAGTGGAAGGAAGTCCCTCTCAGCGGAGTAAGAATAAAAATTTTAATTAGGCGTAATCTGGTAACTCATCAGATCCACAAGAAGTTAAAAGGCAGAAGGTAGAAATTCAAGGAGAATTTCGTAAAATAAAACCACCAACATTTGATAGTGAACCTGAGGAGGTGGCAAAGGCATGGTTAATAAATATGAATAAGTATTTTCAGGTGTATGAATATAACACTAACCTGAAAGCCAGATTAGCAATATACCAATTAAGAGAGAAAGCCACTCTGTGGTGGGAGGAGGTGAAAAATATACGTAGTATTGAAGAACAAGATGTCACCTAGGAATAATTCCAGTAATACTTCAAGGATAAGTACCTAACTGAAAATTTTTTCTGATGAGAAGCTAAAGAATTTCATGATCTAAATCTGGGACAGATGACCATGGATGATTATGTTACTAAGTTTACCCCCTTATTACGCTATGTTTCGTACCTTCGAGAGGAGAAGGGAAAAGTGTAGAGATTTTTGAGTATTTTGCCAACACACATGAAAGAAAGAATTGAATTTGTAAATCCTTGGACTATGGATGAAGCCCTTCGTAAAACTCGAATGTGCTATCAAAAATCTAAGGCAAAAGGGGAGGTTAGCAAGACTTTGCAGCCAAAGAAAGGACAAAAAAGTAACTCATCTTTCAAGGGTGTTAAGAGTGGCAACTTTAAGAATTCTGCACAAAATCTTGGTAGCAAGTAGTTTGGGAGAAATCATCAGAGGACTAGATGGCTAGTAGACGACAAACCCACAGAAGCATCCAACAAGCCTGATCAATGGCAGGTGACCAAGCCACCTTTACAATGCTGGGGTTGTGGTGAAGCGCATTACTACAAGAACTGCCCACAACGAACAAGAAATGATGCTATAACAAACTTGCAGGAAGCTTCTATTGTGGGTGATGTAGCACGAAACATTCGTTGTATTAATGTGGCATTGGAGGACCGACGATCGAATTATCAGCCCACGATGATTGAGCTGGAAGGTAAAATACTAACTCAATCTGTTTCTATTTAGTAGATCCAGGTGCAATTCTGAGCTATATTAGTCCCAGGATGGTAGAGTTATGTAAATTGAAAGATCAGAAATTTAAAAGTTCCTGGTTAGTACAACTACCCACAGGGGCAAAGCGTAAAGTGACTGCTAAAATTCCGAACTACATATTAGAAATTTCAGATCAACAATTACAAGTAGATCTGAATATTCTACCATTGGGATCTTACGATGTGTTATTAGGCATGGACTGGATAGAAAAGAATTGGACTCTAGTGGAATGCAATGAAAAATTTATCTACTACAGAATGCATGATGGAACCCGGAAGGAAATCCAAGGAATCAGAAAACCATTGCAGTTATGTCCAATAACAGCATCCCAAATGAATAAACGTATAAGGAAAGGGTGCCAGCTATATGCTATTCAGGTAGAATATGCAGATTCTAAGAAAAAATCGCTTATAATGGAAAATATACCAGTAGTGCAGGAATTCCTGGATGTTTTTCTCGAAAATATTCTTGGATTACCACCAAAGAGGGAAATTGACTTTACTATAGAGTTAATGCCTGGAGCTTCTTCAATGTCAAGGGCTCCTTATAGAATGAGTGTGCTGGAATTGACAGAACTGAAGATGTAGTTATAGGAACTGTTGGATAAGGGTTATATTCGCCCAAGTGTATCACCTTGTGGAGCACCTATTCTGTTCGTAAAAAATAAAGATGGGACCATGCGAATGTGCATGGATTACAGGCAGCTTAACAAATTAACAATAAAAAATAAGTACCCTTTACCAAGAATTGATGATCTATTCAATCAGGTAAAAGGAGCCACAGTGTTTTCCAAGATAGATTTGAGATCAGGCTATCACCATATTTGAATCAAGGAGGAAGAAATTTATAAGACAACATTTCATACAAGGTATGGTCACTACGAATTTGTGGTGTTACCCTTTGGGTTAAAAAATGCACCAAAAACCTTCATGAGGTTGATGCATGGGGTCTTTCATCCTTTTCTGGATAATTTTGTGCTTATCTTTATAGATGATATCTTGATCTATTCCAAGACCCAGGAAGATAATAGAGAACATCTGAGGATTGTGTTAGAAATTCTAAGGAAACATCAGTTATGCGCAAAATTTAGTAAGTGTGATTTCTTTAAATCAGAAATTCATTATTTGTGACACGTTATTTCCGCTAAAGGAATTGTTGTTGATCCTGAAAAGATTAAAACAATCATGGAATGGCGAGTACCCCAAAACATGGCATATATTATATCCTTTATGGGCCTAGCTGGGTACTACCGAATATTTATAGAGGGATTTTATAGAATAACATTTCCTATTACTTCCTTACAGAAGAAAGGACAAATTTTCAAATGGACCCTGGAATGCCAAAGAAGTTTTGAAAATCTAAAACAGTTACTAACTTCAGCTCCTGTACTACGAGTAGCTGACCCCAACAAATAATTCAAAGTATGTATGGATGCAAGTAAAGAAGGTGTTGGGGAAGTTCTATCTCAGGAAGGCAAGGTAATATCTTATGAATCCAGAAAGTTGAAGGAGCATGAGCAAATATACTCTGCTTATGATTTGGAGTTGATAGCAGTAATTCATGCGCTCCAGGTATGGAGACACTACTTGCTAGGAAAAAGGTTTTTCTTAAAAACAGATCATAGTAGCTTGACAAGTTACTTCAAGCAAGCAGATTTGAACTCTAGACAGGAAAGATGGAATGCCTTCTTAAGTGAGTTTGACATGGATATTCAGCATTTCAAAGGGAAAGAAAATCGAGTAGCTGATGTGTTAAGTAGAAAATTACATGGTATTTATGAGCTATATTACAATCAACTGGAAGATAGATTTTCAGAGCAAGTAAAGATAGAAGCACAAAAAGATACGGAGTACCAGTTTTTGTTGTAGCAAATGGAAGAAAGCCAAAAACATGGAAGCACATCTGAGGATGGAATAAATGAAGATCAAATGTTAACCCTCAAAGGTAAAATATATGTGCCTAATCGTTTGGACCTGAAAGAGCTGATAATGAATGAATATCATCGCAGCAATTATGCAGGTCATCCGGGTTACCAGAAGATGTTGACCGCAATTAGAAAGGTATATTTCTGGCCAAGTATGCGAAAAAAAATTGCTGAATATCTAAGTAAGTTTTTGGAATGTCAGCAGGTGAAGGTAGAGCATCAACATCCTACGGGATTGTTGCAGCCCATACCCATACCTGAGTTGAAGTGGGAGGTCATATCCCTAGACTTTATCACAGGCTTACCATGAACGAAAAGACAAAACGATTCCATAATGGTTGTGGTGGAAATATTGAGTAAATATGCACATTTTATACCTGTACAGTCTACTTAAAAGACTGTACAAATAGCCGACATTTTTATGAAGGAAATTTTTAGGCTGCATGGAATTCCTAAGACTATCATTTCAGATCGAGATGTTATGTTTACTTCTGCTTTTTGGAAAACTTTGTTTTCAGGATTCGGAATGCAGATAAATTTCAGTACTGCTTATCACCACCAGATCGATGTTCAAACGGAGCGAGTGAACCAAGTGTTGGAGGACATGTTGCGCATGTATGTGATGAATCAACCAACTAAGTGAGAAGATTACCTACACCTTGTTGAATTTTCTTACAACAATGGGTATCAGGAATCATTGAAAATGAGTCCTTTCGAGGCCTTGTATGGGAGGCAGTGTCGCACGCCCATAAATTGGAGTAGCCCTAAAACAAAGCTAATGTTGGGACCTGAGATGCTTGCGGAAATGGAAGCAGAGGTGAGAAATATAAGACAAAATTTGAAGGCTGCACAAGATCAACAGAAGATCTATGTAGATAAGAAAAGGTCTTATCGTGAGTTCACGGTGGGATACCATGTGTACGTAAGGAGTAAGCCAAAAAGAAGTACGTTACAGTGGGCCTCTTGTGCCAAATTGGCTCCTAGATTTTGTGGACCCTTCGAAATTTTGGAAAGGGTAGGACCTGTAGACTATCGGCTAACATTACCCATCCATATTAAAGTACACAACGTATTTCATGTGTCTCTGTTGAAGCATTATGTACATGAATCAAAGCATGTAATTCATTGGCATCATATAGAGGTAGTATAGTAATGAAATCCTAACTTGCAATATGATTTCCTTCATGTGAAATTGACCAGGAAATTGTTTACTCTTTCAGGTAGAACCGGATGGAGAATTCCTGGTCGAGCCACAACGCATACTTGACCAAAGAGAAATCATACTCTAAAAGAGAGCTATCACCCAGGTGAAAGTGCAATGGAAGCACTTCGGCCCAGATGAAGCTACTTGGGAGGATGAAGGTTTCATGCAGAGGGCTTACCCAGAACTCTTTTTAGAGCTAAGGTGAAACACCGGGGACGGTGTTACTTCCATGGGGGGAAGTTGTGACAGCTACATTAGTCCTAACTAGCTGGATTACTTGTTAAGTAATTCTTATTGTTTTGTTAATGACAAAAAATGAGACAATTTATGTTATTTTTTTAAAAGATTGTTATAAAATAACCGGATATGAAAAGTAAAAAAAACTGATGGTAAGTGTTTCCAAGAACTGAAAAGAGGTCGAGGGAACAGTTAGAAACAGTTACCTACTCATCTAGGACAAAGGACTGATTCTAGAGAGGAGTAGGGGTTCTGTGGAGGGAAGAAGGAGAAAGAGTGACAAATTCTTGAGCTGGTTGAATCCAGTGGAATTGCACTGAGAAAATTTCCTAAAATTTTTGGTACTGACTCGACTGGTTGTCCTGTGGTCACAACAGAAACAGATTCCACTGTTACCCATACAGTTTAGTTTAGAGCACGGGGGCAAGGAGGACGTAATAGCCTCACTTGAAGGTTGGGAGGACCATAGTTGAATTACTTCTATTTTCAGATGAGCACATAAGCAATTTCATGACTGTTAGTTTATGATATTTAAACTATCTATATACTTTGAATTGAATAAAAGTACAGTGAGATTATATTATTTGTATTTCTACTGTTTTTTATTACGAAGTTTACAATTTACTGTAGACATGTATTGTTTTCCAAAGCTATTTACTGAAAATGATTATTATGATAATAGTATGAAATTCAGATGAAAATACTAGAAAATATATATATATATCTATATATATATATATATATATATATATATATATATATATATATATATATATATATATATATATATACACACACACACAAAACATGGACAAGAAAACATAAATCTAGAAAAGCAAGGAAAAAATGAGTTGGAGTCTAGTCTACATTTATTTATTAAGAGAAATTATGACAAACAGAAGAATCCCATTAAATCTTTGAGGGAAAAGAGAAAGGGTTTTACATAACTCAAATAACAATAATATACTCAGCCCCTTTCTTCTGTCTCCTACACAAATGCAATTGTATATATATTCATGTCCTGAAAGATTATGTAGAATGTATTTCATCATTTTACAGTTGCAGGAATATCATTAAAGAAATCTGGAAAGTGCGAAGCAAATATTAAAAGATTCCAATAGACTGTCAGGTGAGGGTTATGGATTAAACCCAATCCCAGACCTATTCATCTTCCTGATAAAGATTTATTTCACACAGACAATGAGATAGGTGGTGGTCCGGTCACCTACAGTTTTAAAACAGAAACTTCATACAGAACCTAGATACTGGATAAATTGCTGAACATTTCATTCAAATTAATAATCGTAGAACAAGATGAGACTACAAATATACAACCATGCTAGAGAAAGCGTTGTTAAAGCATAAAATTAGCGTACAACAATCTGAGAAATTCATCAATGATCATAAAATACAGAATTCGAACATGCAATGAACTGTGGTAAATTACCATTATTACTCGCTAGTTGAAGAAACGAAGGTTTCAAAGAAAACCCAGTGTAAATTCTAGTTAGAGAAAAATAAAATGGCAAAACCAGCTAACCAATCTCAATATAAATGTTCAATAGAAAGTGTCATATAAGCAAGGTTTAGTTCGGGAGAAATAGAACCGAACTGTAGAAAATGGGTTGAATCCAGAAAATTCATTTATACATGAAAATCTGTCAAGAAGATTCAATGTTCAAATCTTAGCCAAAAACCCTCTTTTGAATACAATAAGAAGTCTCATAAGATTATCCAATAGATTATGCACAATAACCCTCATAGCTTGCTACAGAATGGGTCTACGCGGAACAAAAACCCCGTAAGGGTTTTTTTGAAAACGGAGACCCTATCATTTCAAATAATGCCTAGACCGCAAGGGAATTTGCTCATTCATACCTGGAATAAATTCAATTGAAAACATATGAGGGTGTGTCTAGAAAAATGAAGGGGTTTTGGCAAATAGAATTGGCCACAAGAACCTTGAGAGCACACCTGTTCACACAAAACAAGAATTCCGTTACTAAACTTATGAAGTTATTAAAACCTTAACTTAATGCAAAGAAAAACAATCAAGAATGAAACGGCAGAACTGTCAAATCACCTGAAAATCTAGCCATGGGAATGTGGAGTGCCACCGCACCATTTGCCTATCAAGCAGAGTATTAAAACATGAGGAAAAATTCTTCATAATTCGGAAATATAGATTTTTTAGTTGAGCTACAGGCCAGAAGCCGGAAGAAAAAAACTAAATAGGCATAGAAACAAATGAGTGGAAGTCTATACGAAGCGATTCATGAGAATCGCAGAGAAAATCCATTTTTATACTCAGAATTACCTTTGGAAAACTGACTCGGCGCCTTTCGGAACAAGCAAGATGAAAGCTTGGAACTCGCTCGGCATTTATCAAATCATTCATGGACATGCATCACTGGAGTTTTTAACCCCGCTGGATACCAGATGAGGAGTAAACGGAAAGTGCGCAGAGTAACAAAAGGCTACCACTAAAGACGATGGAGTAAATTTAGGGCTTGGCGGGGTTGCCTAGGTAGGGCTCCTGCCATTGCCTCAGCCGTTGATTACACATGGAGCTGAATCAACAACATAGAAACATGCTAGGGTACTATGAGATCTTCGTCCATCATAAATCAATACAGCTGTCGTGATGTTTAGGGATAAACAATAAATTCACTAGTACTATACAGTTTTGAACCTTTAAAGCAGATGGACAAGTGTTACGGACGAGGGTGATTGATTTGGTGGCAGCATAAACGTTGTATTATTTCGGTATATCCATCTTATAAACCATATAGTTGTGCTAGGATGGCCTAACCATATAATCAATTGTAATAATATGTAGATTTGCATAAACTATTTTGATTATGTGTAGAATCATAATGTAAGTTTCGGCATGTAAAATCTTAACCAAATATACGACATTATTACCCTATGGTAAGATAAGTAATTTTTTTTTATCTTTTAATTTATTTTGAGTATTGATGAATGTTACACACATCATGAGTACAAAATAACAAAGTTACTCTACAATTTCTTTAGCTTGAACTTCTTTCACATTCAACATTATCTTAAATAATGACGACCATGAACACAAATACTACTTTCAACACAAATCCACTTGCGTCTCATTATATTCTTCAAATTAAGCCTTATATTAACAAATTGAGATGAAATTTATGACATAGGACTTGGAAAGCCACCTCCTTATACCGTAGTTTAACCTATAAAAGGAATATCAGTATATGAACAAGGTGTAATCCAACGCCAATATTTTATGATTTGATTCTAATATTAATGTAGAAGTACAAGATGTTTATCTTTAAGAAATTTGAGCATATTCTTTATAAATGATTTCTTATATGGAGAAAAGGTCACCTCCACAATGATTAAAAATGTGTTTATGAAAATACTCATAAGAAGTGCGCAACAAATAGTATGAATAAAAACAAATCCCATCAAAATTTGAAGCAAATTTGTGAAGAAAATATGTAATGAGTAATGGTATTTTTTAAGTATTAGGGTGAGCACATTAAGCAATAAAAAATAAAGAAATCACATTAGCATTAGAGTATCTGAAAATAACTAAGTAAATTTTATAAAATCATCAAACAATAAAACATTAAAGAATATAAAGAATATGAAAACAAAAAAACATTAGATATTGAAATAGTTACATTATTATACTACCAATTAAGTTAGGATTCTAGTTATTAAATTCCCTTGGGGACTCATATAGACTCGTTAGCAAAATTGAATCTTTAATTTTTTTTTAGAAACTCTCACATAAAAAAAAACCTTATAATTCTTTCAAGAATAATATAGAGTATCTAAATGTTGTATGACCATGATAAATAATCATCAAACACCTTAAACATAGGTACGCTATAATTATTAAATGGTTAATGAGTATAGACCCATGCATCAATGTGTTTCCTGATTGGCATGGTAAACATGAGATATGTATAATCACAATGAGACAAGTACTATGTTCCTAGTAGATCTGACCTAATATTTGATAACATATCACACACTGTTAATTACCAATGTACATGGAATAAATGATTAATCGATATGTGGACAACTACTCTTTCTCAATTTCATATCTATCATTATCATCAACATGGTCATAGGGTTGATAATGTAAACAAACTAACAATTCTCATGATTGCAATTGACTAGATATGTGTCAAAAATGATAATGATCAATGGGTTTCAATGAAATACCAAATTTTGATAGTTTCTTATTTAACCTAGAAATCATTGCATTAGTGAATATCATGAAACCTTCTGTTGTATAAAATGTAAATTCATATCATTGTATAAAATTATATTGATAAACAATAACATATGGTGTTCTAAACCACTTTCAAAATTTTATATCTTGTCTACATCTCTTTCCTTCGCCATAATTTTGATGTTATCATAACTCAATATACAATTATATCCCATCTTTATTTAATCTATGCCTTCAACATATTTGAACTATAGAAATAGAAATGTAAAATTGAGCCAAGTTTTATTCTTATATTGGCTACATTCCTTTGGCTCTTTTGTTCCTTTTTATCCATTGTATCATGTTTATCTATTGTAACCGTTGATCTAACTTAATTATTTATATACATAACTAATTCATATTGGATATTTATATTATATTTCATCTCCCTATATTTTTATCTAATTGAAAAAATTGAAGGAAATAGCTTGCAAGGTCATTTTAATGATAGGACCATTTTTGGAGAATTGGGGTTTGAAACCTTCTAGAGCCATTTTGAGGCATTAATAAAAGACAATCCCTGGTCAAAAAATGTATTCCTTACCTTAGGACCTGAAGATATTGATATAACCCAACCACATACTTTATTTATTGAGACTTACCTACATTGTATATTTCTTGTTGTTATCATAATTTGACTTGTATATACTACTTTTTTCTTTGCGGGCATGACTGTCACTTTTATACATACTTGATTGATCTTCATTGTACTTTATTTCATGGACATGCTTTTTTGTAGCTAAGGATGTGTATTCCCACCTTATGAAATGAGGTATCATGGCATGGTTTCCTTATATAGATATTGTTTTTGTCAATGTTTGGTGATCTCTTCCTACGCCCACTTAACAACATCCTCCTAAAGTTTTATAATGAATTTTGGCCATTGGATACTATTCTTCTCTTATAAATTAATGGGAATATATTATAGATTATTTTTACTAACTCATTATAATCTGATGCATCATTTATCATGATGGCCTCATCCCCTTCATTTTTTGATGAAAATTATTTTTAGGTTCCTTTTTTTTTGCAACTTGTGGGTTATTGGACCAAAACCTCAACTCATCCTTCTATTTATCTATTGATATATTAACAAAAAAATTAGTGCTACATTTTAGGTTCAATAGTTTTAGGAGGAGGTTTCGGGGATTTCGAGCTCCACGTGAACCAACACACACGTTGCATGTTTAAAATGTTGGTTGAAAGGGCTGAAAGGCTATAGTGGCTCTCCTCATGCTATATCTTCTTCAAAATTTACACCTATGGATGTTTCTCTCTTGGTCTGCATCATTTCTCATATATCCAATTAAATAAACTGGGTTGACACAAAATATAATCTATTATAAGAACTTAACTCATCTAGATAAAACACATCCATCATAAACAAGAACTAGGGGCTATACCAGGAGTTTGGTAGATAAATTGTTAACAATTTTGACCTAGACATATATTCATGGATGAAGCCACGATTAACACATAGAGAATTATACACAGAGTAGAGAATACAATGTCACATATTTAATCACTCTATTATTACATGGTGCCTTAGAAAGTCTGATATTAATCCAATTGATCATCTTAAACACATTATGGATTTATAATTATAGAGGAAAATTCTTTGTCATGGATCATTTTGGATCCATTATTTTCTCCGTATAACTCTCAACATATTCCCTAATATCTCTCACAGATATTTTTCGATCTTTTAATACTTGACAAAATAAATATTACCATTTCATTTTTTACAGTTACACCTTCAAAATCTTATTTTTGTTCCTTTCTTAGGGGATGAGTCAATGCTCTTGCATAAATCTCCCAAGGTACAAAAATTTATAACCTCTAGGTCATATTATTTCTTATTGGTATTCTTGTAATAACTTTAACTAGTGAGCTACAACAACAATTCTCTCCTTCTTACTACATGATACCTCACTAAGCTTCCTCCTCTGAGCTCAACCTTTTGGAATATTATGGTCTCTATCCTTTGGAGTATTACGAGAATTCCTTTCTCTACGTTGTTGTAAATCTTCTAGCCTTCCTCTGATGCTACCCATTCAATCATAATACTGATTTAGTTACAAAATATCATCATACTTGTACCTTTGTTGTTCATATTCTCCTCCATAGTACATGCAGGAATATTATGTGATTTGATGCCATTAGTATCTACTAAATCACCTTGGTATGCAGATAGTGCTAATTATTTGGCTACAGGAAAATTACATCTCATTTTTTTTCCAAAGAAAAGATAAAAACAATCCAAACAAGTTCCTATTACGCATGGATCAATGAAGAATTATATAAAACATGACCAAATCTCATCATTGGAATGTGCATACGAGAAGATGAGATACGAGAGATACTAAAAGATTGCCATGATGAACCATGTGGAGGTCATTTTTCTCACAAAATAACTCCTTATAAAATCCCTCTCTTAGAATATTTTTGGCCTTCCCTTTGCAAGGATGCCAAATAATATGTTAAGAGATGTGACAGTTTCCAAAGGATGGGGAAACCTGTTATTTCAAGTGAAATTCCACTGCAACCTCAGGTACCCATTGAACCTTTGAGAAATGGTCCTTTGATTTTGTTGGCCCAATTAATCCACCTTCTAAACAAAAGAGATATATTTTGGTATGTACTGATTATGTTAATAAATGGGTAGAAGCTAAATAACTATCTTTTGCTATTGAGAATGATGTAGTTTCATTTATTTTTGAGGATACCTTCACTCGTTTTGGTGTCCCAAGGGAAATTGTTACAGATCAGGGAACAAAGTTCACATCCAGAGTAGTACAGAATTTGGTGGAAGAATACAAAATCAAACACCGGAAGTCCACTCCATACCATCCACAAGAAAATGGGCAAGTTGAATCTACAAACAAGGTGATTGAAGCCATTCTCTCCAAGATTGTACATTTTCACAAAAAGGAGTGGGCAGAAAAGCTTCCAGAAGCTTTATGGGCCTACAAAACTACATGGAGAATAAATACATGACATACTACCTATGAACTTGTTTATGGAAAGAAAGTCTTATTTCCAATAGAGTTCCAGATCCAAACCTATAAAACAAAAATTAAGTTGGGACTTGAATTATTAGAAGAACAAAAGAAAAGGATGGGACAACCCAATGAATTTGATGAAATAAGACCAGATGATATCCAGAAGAATTGCTTGGTTCAGAAAAAAAGAGCTACATGCCATGAAAAATACATCAAGGAAAATAAATTTCATCCAAGAGACTGGACACTACTTTTCGACTCAAAATTCAAGAATTTGCAAGGGAAGTTTCAAACTCAATGGTTTGGACCTTATGAGAGGAAATAAGTTTTTGACAATGGAGCAGTAGAATCAAGACTATTGATGAAGAGAAAATTCCTCTATTAGTAAATGGACACTGACTCAATATCTATCAAAAGCCAATAAAAAGAGATTTTATTTTTTCGAGATTTTCCAAAACAACTCTGCTTTAAAGTTGGTTGAGAAGCATTTTTCTTCTCAACCTTAAAAAAATATTTTTCTCTTTCATATATGATAAAAATAAATAAATATATAAATAAAGAATTAAAAAAAATGAATGAATAAATAATAAATTTTGTATAAACATGAAAACCAACAGATTGTTGGCATGCTTTATATAGAAAATTAAAGGTGAAAACCAAAATTCTTTTGGCACCTTAAATTTTCTTTTACCCATTTTCTTTTCTAAAATTTTCCTTTATTCTAAGCATCCCTTTCTTAAAAAATAATTAAGCTATGGAATTGATGATTTTTTGCAGCTTTGATAGTTTCTGTAGCCAATTGACGGGAACATTTGATGATCAAATAATGGAAGAAGTGATTGACTTCTTATGATACAGAGCACCTGCAAGATGACAACCAAAGGTTAGAAAGAAAATAAATCAAAGTTATGTATTACTTTAATTTAACAATAGGGTTCAACATATTACATATATGACTTATATGGACATAACATATTGAACAAATTAAAATCATTATTATGAAAGGTGATAGTGTCATGTCAAATCCCTCATAATTCGCCATTTCCGTTTCACCATCATAACAAGATTCAAAGTCATGATTCATTGATTTCATCGCCGCCTCAATCATAATTATGAATGACTAACGACTAATTCACTCGGTTAAACCTTCATCTCATACCTGCCTTCCCTCTCATTTTTACATCACCATCCATTGTTCTGCTCCGAAGAAAACCCTACCAATTTCACTTCTGTGTCAAACAAAACAATTTCTGAAGGAAAAACATCTTCCAACCACGGGTGTGATTGTCCGAACAGGGCCAACAGGGAATAAATTCTTGGAAGGATATCCACAAGTAAGAGAAGTATTAAAGAAAGCAAAGTGGCTGGAATTTATGGAAAAAATCGATGGTTTCAATGAAGAAGTCACAATTTTTTTTTGAAGGGTTGTTAATGCCATAGAATTGGAAATAGCAGACATCAAATTCACGATGATAGAGTCTCTAATTGCAGAAGCTACCAGATTGCATCGTATAGGATAAAAATGGTTCAAGAAGAGAGGAATCAAAGGAAATGATTGGAGGGTTTTCTTCAATAAACCAAGCATGGATATTCCTGTCTTCACGAAAGGCATCCCAAGTTCTACACTAAAAATTAAGTAGAGGAATTTTCTCTTAATCATCAATTTTTTTTTACTTGTGAAGGTGGATTCAGATGTGTGTTTTTATACCATATAAGATTGTTGATGAATTTTCTTGATGAACATGAAATGAACCTTCCATATTTCTTGTTGAATAGTGTTAAAAAGATGTGAGGGAATGTTCAAAAGAGAATTCAATTCATAGAAAACACAATGTATCACCATGGTCTAGTTAAAATACTTATTGAATTCCATCTTCAAAGTATAGGAAACAAATGAACAACCAAGTAATAGAAAAACTCAGAAGCAAAGGAAGGTTAAGACATCATTAGAACAAGAGCCACAACAGAAGCAAGATTTCTCAGAGGATTACATGCCAATTGCAGAAAGTTTAAGGAAAATAAATAAAAAAGATGTTAGATGAAAGAACGTCGGCAACAAAACTGAAATTTCGCTTGAGAAAGAAAATCCTAAGAGCCAAAATAACCCTGTCACGAGACTAAGAAGTACCCTGCTAAAAACAGAGAAATATGTACCCTCAAAATATGTATAACACATTGATTTGGAGGCAGGTGAAAATATAGCAAATTCTCAAAGAGCATTACCACCTGCCTACATTTCATCTCCTCGGAGTCCACGACAAAGCCTAGGTATTGAGCTAGTAAAGAAAGAGATTTATGATTACATATAATCATTGGAGAAAAGACAAGTAGCCAAAAGATCAGTTCTAAATCTAAGTGAAGAGAAGGACCAGTTTAACAAACCAGAAGAACCTCTAGTTCTTGACATCCTCATAAATGAAATATTTGAACTGAAGACATTAAAAAGGTTTATTAAAAGTGAAAATAAATCTTTGAAAGCTCAGAATGAAGTTCAAATTTCCAAGAGTGATAACGTCCTTCTACATTTGATTCTATGGTACAAAAAGAACAAGAAATTGAAGGAAGAAAACAGGGCCATGAAGAGAAAAATCATTAACCTAAAGTACAAAATCCTCATGAAGAAACCAAGGATGGCATTAACAGGAAAAAGGGTGAAAAAGATAAAATTGGATGTACTGGAAAAAGTGTCTAAGGATATGTAGTGACTGAATAGAGATGAAAATTTTTTGTGGTTGTATGAGGACATACAAAACCTTCAGTATGGGGGAATGTAGAGTCCCAAAATTGTTTTGTTTTTACACCATTTTTGCATCCATATTTTCCTTCTTTTCCCATCACTATCAACCTAATAAGGCAGCAATTACATGATTTTGACAAGGTAAAACACTTATGTGTTCTATTTTTCATACTTCTTAATATGCCGTATTGTTTTGTATATTCAACTACAAAATTGACATAATTTCGCATCTATTCCACAGATTTGCAACTACCTTCATTGATAATAGGGTTTCGGTGCACCAGCTCAACAAAGGAGTATATGGATAGATAGAGGACGATCCCCTCATGGATTTCCTCCTGTTTATCTGAGCCAATTCATCAATGATATCACACAGTTATATGGTCAAAGGAAGCACTCAACACATAGCAGTGCTCAGGAACAGAGTTTGGGAATCTCACGATTGTGTTGATTTTCTTTCCTAATATAAAATCAATATATAGCGATATCTTGTTTGAGTTTTTAAATTGTATAAGGATTCTAATAAAAATATATAGGCTTAGAGCTTGCGTATTGTTGAACGCATTCTATAAAACCATAGAAACTCTTTGTATTCGGGGTGTGCCATATTCTATTTCCGGAACATTTTGTTTGAAAACATTTATTCTAATTTGAAGTTCCTCTTTCATGCATTTGATGTGTTGATAGTGTTAAGAAACCTATTGCATTACGGAGGGACCCTGCAAGCAGATCAGGTCATTTTCTTTCGGTTTTTAGTTCATCTCAAATGAATTTCTATTTCATAGTCCGAATCTCATTAATGCTTTGATTTATGCTTCATTTTTAAAGTTCAGTTTCAATAGTTCAATTATTTGATAAAGCTTATTTCATATATTAATGTCTTAAATTCATTTTGCCATATTTTATATAGCTTATTTCGTTTAATTTTTTTTTACATTCCAAATTAAAACTTACAATGGATAAAAACTTTTTTCTCATAGCATTTCAATTTAAGTTTTTAGTTTTCTTTCAGTTCTCATAAGATTAGCACTGTATCACATATCATGCTTTCATAATTTAGAGATAGTTCATTGTTTGTTGTAGCATAAAAATCCCAAAAGAAACTTGATAAAAACACTGTAATAATTAATATAATCATTTCTTTTTAAAGGAGTCATCTCACAAACTCATTTTAAACAACTCAGTCCAATTGAAATTAATTATAGAGATAATATCTAACATATATGATAGATTTCTCTAAAAGCATCACTAATCTATGTGAATTTAAAACTGATTCATAAATTCAAAAATTAACAAAAATCTTCATTCAATCCTCACTCTAACGACGAAGACTTATAGCACATATTGTGCACTTTCACATCATCAGTTTACTGACTCCGATTGATAATTTATGCTTTCAATTTAAGAACATTAATTTCATGAAAATGGCGCAACGATGGAAAGTAAAAAATGACATGAAAAGGTTGAAGAGTGATAAATAGAGGAGTTGTGAGGCATATTGATTAACGATGATGTTTATGTCTTGGCTTGGCGGTGTAAACCAAGTGTTGTTCACCTTAGGTGTGAGTTTGTGCAAGTCATCTATTAATTTTAACTAAGCCCAAATGGTTGTCTAAAGTAAAAGAAAAATGTTGAAGTATTGTAAATAAAACTAAAATTATTGTAAAATAAACAACTAATCACACATAAATCTCAACCCAAATAAAGCTCTAAAACAACTAGAAGACACGGGGTAAAAATTGACTCAAAACATACAGGATGGCCACAAGCTATAATTTCGAAGGGACATGGACCTAATGACTCTACACCACTGGAAATGATGAAGAAAAGAAGAAGGAACTAGAGGGGAAAACTACTACAATCGATAAGGCTAAATGTTAAAACCCTAGGGGAAATAAGGGGACCTTAAGGAAAAGACCAAACAAACTCAAGAGGAGGTTTTTGATGGAACAATAACCTATAAAAAAGGATCTAACAAAAGGATAGATCATGTTAGACTCCTATACCTATAGGTGTCATATTTCATGATTGACTTGATGGGCTATGTAATATGTTCATACCTTTTCTTGTTGCAAAGGTTTTCCATATTATCAAAAAAATCAAAAAAATTAAAAAATGTAAAGAGGGTATACCCTAAAAGAAAAATAAAAGAGTGAAAAGAATAAAAAATGGCCAAAAAAGTAAAAGAAAATGAACCCCACCAAAAGAAAGGCCAAGGAAAGTGTGCAAGTCTAAATGCCACTACTTTTTTCTCTTATGTAATAAACAAATTGTGTGCAACTTGTATTTTATGCCACAATTGATGAATAGTCAAACAGTTTAAGCTTGGCTAGTTCATCTTTCAATTTTATGTTTTAGAGATAGAGAATAAAATCTGACCAAACTGTTTAATTTTGGCAGATTAGTAGATAGGTAGAGTAAATAAAAGGAGCTCAACAGTTTAAACTGAGCCATTGGATGTAATAAAGATATAATTAGATAGACTTCCATATGTAAAATAAAAAGTGTGATAAGGGTTTGCCAGTTTAAGTGCACCCTAATAAAGAAGAAAAATGGTAGAGTAAAGTAGGTAGGGTAGGTAGATGTTGTTGCAGAATTACATGTGATGGATAATGACTCTAAATGCGTTAAATCTTCACTTTCATCACAAGTACAAAGGAAAATACTATATTGGAAGAATTTCAAGCAAAGCAAAGTCAAATTATTAATTTCCCCTCTCAATTTTCCCTAAAAACTTCACTAATTTTCCCTAAGTACTAAGACATTTGAAAATTAAAGGGGCTCAATTCATTTCCTTGACTTTTGGAGGGACCGGACCCTCGGCCCAATAATTAGAAAAGCCTAAATACTTAAAATCATTCATCATGACATTCATTCACCTCTAAAAAATCTTTTCCTAAGTAAAATCCCATTTTGCTTAAGGAAAATCATGCAATATTTCATAAAAACCTGATTCATAAAAGCATAGGCTAAATACATTATCTTAATGTTTTACACTTAGCGCTTCCGTTCATTTTTTCATATTAATTTCTAATTTTATTATTTAAATCCCCATGCAAATTTTCCCTTTTTCCCGTATTATTTTAATTATATCCCAAATTAATATCCCGCCCCGTTGGTTGAAAAATAACCATATACTTATTAAAATTCATTAATTGGTTGAAATTTCTAATTAATAAATTAACCCAACCCTCCGTCTTACAAAGGGATTAATTAACCCTCCACGTTAATTAATAACCTGTTTCGCCAATAAAATTGCTCCCGATGCGATTAATTAATAATAAATTGCGTTGGGCCCACCCTGTTATCTCCCCGACATCTCATCACCCCGACCACCGTTCGATTGACTAATCTCAAATCAACGGTCATTATCCATATCGCTAGCCATCCACATCCGAACAATAACGCGTGATGGCCAAGCGGTTTTCTGAACAGTGCCGCGCCATGCGTCGTTCATCGTATGGAATCACTCGCCCTTAGTCTAAAACCGCTCATCCCCAAAAGCTGTGTGATGAATACCACTTACCACTTACCTCCCGTGACAGAGCCACCGTACCTGTTGACGTCATCCATTAAAATAATAAAAAAACCCACCAACCTTTGAATTTGTGAATAAAACAAACAAATGCACGTTATGCTCATCATTTTATCCTGCGACTAGTGCTCCCATGCAAAAAACGTCAAAATCAGATGTTGAAGATTTCCAACCGCCACTTTGCCAAATGATTTTTAGCTTAACCAGTTAGCTATTTCCTGCACATGTTTCCTTAGTATTCACTTTCCGAAACAAAAAATAGATACAGAGCATAACAGTTAAAGAGTATCAATGGTTAAAGTGTATAAGGTAAAAGTCAGAGTGAAATTTAAAATGAAGTTACAGAGCAGTCAAAGGTAAACAGTAAAAGTAAATACAGAGGCAGTAAAATGGTAAAAATAAATTAAAATACTTTCACCAACATTTAATTTTGTCTAAAGTGAAAGTAAAACAGTAAAAAGAACGAAAAAGTGAAAAGATGAAAAACACAACAAGAAGGAACATTTTTGCAGAAATTTCATGTTTTAGTCATTGTTTTGCAAAAACTATTGTGATCAATTGAAGATTAATTTTTCAAAACTAAAGGATTTTTATGTTCTTAAGAGGACCATCTACAAAAACCTCTCTCACTTTTCTAACAGCTATTATGGTTTTGGAGATATTAAACAATGTTGGAAAGCACTTTTTGCAGAAAATTCCATTTAAGTCATCATTTTGCAGAGAATATTGTGGCCAATCCGAAATACATCATACAAAAATAAAGGAGGTTTTTGTTCCTAAGAGACCCATCTACAAAACCCTATCTCACTGTTTGCACAATGATTTTAGAATTAGAGATACATGCACATATTTACAGGCTATTTTTCAGACTTTGTAAAACTCTGTTTTACACATATTTTGACAGAGCCTATTGTGCACCACTGGAGAGGAATTTTAGGAAAATGAAAGGGGTTTATCTCATAAAAATATTTATCTACAATAACCTCTTTCACTTTTTACATATCTATTACAGATTGATAAAGACAAAGATATGATTGGACCCGAAGTTTGCAGAATTGTTGGAGCAGAATGCACAAAGAAAGGAAGCAATTAGTGACTTGGATGCCTCATCATCAACTAAGAGTTGGATCAAATTCGAATTCTCCTCTTTTTCATCACCTATCCATAAAAATTAGTGCCAAATAGATGAATTATTTTGAGTGTCCTTTACTTAAGTTCTATTTATGTAAAATAGTTGGAGAGATTTGTGAACTAATCTTGATATTTTTTCAAGATATTTTAGTTTAGAATTTGTATAAATACTTCACTCTTGGAAGTATTTTGGGGGTGGATTCTTAGAATTTGCTGTAACATTGGCTATTTTGGAATAAAGTGTTATTGGAGAAATTTTGTGTGGCAAGCTGGATGAGGAATTGATGCGAAATATTTTTTACAGGATTCTTGTGTCAGACTACGGATAAATAAGTCATCTATTTATTATGTTTTGAAGTCTTTATATTTGTTTATTATATCAACTATGTTTCATTTCCGAATAATTAACAAAAAGGAATAAATCAGAAATTACTTAAGTGTAATATGATTTTAATCATTATTATTCTAAATGTTTTCTTCTGAACTCGTTTAAACAGTGAATTCTTAATTGCTCCTGTTTTTATAGTTTAAGCATTCTGATTATTTAGTAAAGAATACTCAATTTATCTTTATTAATAATCACTCAATTTCCATCTTTCAAAGGTGTTGAAGGATTCTTAATTTCCCTTCATCAAATTTGAGTTCATCCCATTCACTTTAAGATCTATAATTGTTCCTTGTTTGATTACCTTGCCCTGTGAAACCATCTTTTGTTAAGAAACTTAATCAGTTAAGCCATTTTCCTTTGACTCCATCAGCCCAATGGCCTGAAATACTAAATCTTGCCATCAGCTATTGAATTCCATCACCCAAACTCAATCAAAACCCCTGGACTTTATAACTAGCCTAATATCTTTCAAAACAAAGTTAAATTTTACAAAGAGAGCCCTCTCTGGGTACAGATTGGCTAGATTTTGTACCTAAAAGTTGGTATGTGGTTACCTCGGACTATTTCTTTTGAACCTGGAGAAATTACTGAGTGATAAAATAGTGGCGAATCCACTGGGGATCTGAATAATTTTATTGTTACTATTGTTTACTTTATAAACTACAGACGGAGCCTGAAGTTGGCGAGGTAGCCTTTGAACTTCTTTTGCTCTGCAATTGCATAAGTAAATAAATGCTTCTTCAGTCTATCTCCGGTCTAGTTTATGAACTGAACTTTGGTTTCAAACATTTGATCAGTTCCTCTAGTCAAATAAATCTTTAAGAAAACTTAAATCCAATATCTGAAACTTCTTAAAGAAATTATTGAAGTTGTATTGTTCATTCCATTTAAACATAGTGGCGAATCCACTGGGAAGAATAACCTTTTTCTTCAGAAATATTTTATAGTTTCAGATCTGATCTATGATGGTGGACAATGATCAAACACAAAAATGTTAAAATCATCCACCTGGCGACTCCAAATTAATTTCACAATCAAGACTCCACTGGAGGAATGAACCTCAAAGAATAATATGGAAAGATCAGGCTTTCAACTTGGATCTTAATCCAAGAAATTATGTTCTTTCTCATTAAGAATGTTTTTCAATGTATATTGTATTTTATAGAAGATCTTAGATTAGTTTTTAGTTATTTTCCTTTGAATATTGTAAGTAATAGTTCCCCTAATCTCTTTGAGCAGCTTTCTTATGAATCTAATGATGATCATTTTCCAATTAAGAAGACTCAAATAATCAAGACTGATCCTACAATCCCTATACATATCCCTGTGCCATATAAAGTTCCAGATAGATATAAGCCCCTTATTTTACCTCCTATACTCCATGATTTTCCTAAAAAATACTACAAGTATCTTCCTAGATTTGATGGAGAGAATGGTATCACTGCCCAAAAACATATTCAAGGTTTTGAAAATTATTTGGATTTATGTGAGATTGATGAAGATGATGTTAAAATCAAACTTTTTTCTCTTTCCTTGCAAAATAGAATAAGGAGTTGGTTCAAAAATCTGCCTAATGCTAGCATCTCAAATTTCCAGCAGTTTATCAAAATTTTCCTTGATAGATGGATAATCAAAGTTAATAATTTTGTGATCATGGAGGAATATAATCAATTAAAAAGACATCCAAATGAAACAATACAACATTTTTCTGACATATTTAATCAAGTTTATTATTCAGTGCCAAAAAATATTAGACCTCCTCATGATTCAGCTCTCTTGCATTATCCAAGTGCCTTTGATCCAGAAATAGAATTTCGGTTAAGAGAAAGAGATCCAAAAACACTTGTACAGATGCAGAACATTGCAGTTGATGTAGAAGTTAATCTGCAAATCAGACAGGAAAATTTGAAATCAGAAGAAGAGGAAAATAAAAACATTGCAGAGGTAAAACTCAACCTTTTGGTAAGAAAACTAGATGAAAGAAAAAAGGAGATCACTATGAAAGATGAATTTTTTATTCAAAATCACCATGAAGAAATAGAAGAAGTTGATAGCCATGAAAAAATTCCTGCTAATCCCAATTATCATAGATCAGAAAATGAAATTACAGATCCATATGAGGAAGAGGAATCTGTTGATCTAATGTGTATGTTTGATGAAATTCCTTCTTTTGATGATTTGCCTAAGTATGATCATTATGATGATAGTTATGTTCTCCAAAATCAAACTAACTTTACAGAGAAATCAAAAGCTAGTTTGTGGGATGAAGAAACTCATTTTCAGCAGATTGAAGACAGTGATCAGCCATGAGAGTGAGGAAGAAAGAGAAAAAAATGTGGAAATAAGTGAAGGTTATTTACCTCTTTGTTTTGCTTCATTTCAGTTCATTAGAGACAATTATCATGCCATCAATAATCAACAATCTTTAGGAATTGTGATTGACAACAAAGAAGATAATGAAACTATTGATCAAGATTTTTCAATTTCACAATTGCAGTTATCAGTTCCCATTGAAATAAATAATCAAATGACACAAAAAAGTTCCATACCACTATGTTTTGAACCATTTCAACTTTTAAAGGAAATGTGGTATAACATATTTAATGAAAAGGATGAGAAACTTGTGGCAGTTTATGAAGTTCCATGGAAACTTATATGCTATAGGTTGCAGCCATTTTCCCAAGTTTTTCAGGATCCGATAGAAAATATGTTGAATATTGAAGGCATTCAAAGCATTCCTCTATTAAATAAGTATGATTTTTAGAATCAAGATGATAAAGGATTTAGCAGTCAAACATTACAATCAGTAGGAATATCATCACAAATCTTATCTGAAAGTTTGTAGGGAGATAAAGATGAAAATAAAATTTCAGATTCATGGCATGGAGGCCATCCAGAATAGATGTACAGTTGTTTAGATCAGTTAAACATCAGTGTATATATTTTGGAAGATCCTTTTGTACAGTTTCTAGAGTCAAAAAAGGAAATCAAATGTTTCCTTATCCTCTCATTTGTTGACAAGTTTCTAATAGGTTGCAGAAGTACAGTTTTGATAATCAACAAGAAAATGCAACAAAATCTATCAAAGTAAATAATTCTTGAATGGTTGCATTGGCTATTTCATTTTACCTAACTAACAGTTGAACAGTAGATTGAGTACTAATAAGCTCAAAATTTTGAGAAATTTTTTTAGTTTTCAATTTTCAGCTAGTTTTTCATTAAGTTGGTTCGAAAATTTTTGTGTGTTGTTTTAGTTTCAGATCAGATTTTAGGTTGCAGAAAAAGGACTATATTCAATTCAAGATTTTCAGCCACAACAAATGCATGTTTGAGATTGGCCCAATCGCTGAGGACAACTGACCTACTGTTCTTGACTTTTCACCAGGAAAAGCCATCCCCAAGTGGAGCCAGTGTTAGACTCCTATACCAATAGGTGTCATATTTCATGATTGACTTGATGGGCTATGTAATATGTTCATACCTTTTCTTGTTGCAAAGGTTTTCCATATTATCAAAAAAATAAAAAAAATAAAAAAATGTAAAGAGGGTATACCCTAAAAGAAAAATCAAAGGGTGAAAAGAATAAAAAATGGCCAAAAAAGTAAAAGAAAATCAACCCCACCAAAAGAGAGGCCAAGGAAAGTGTGCAAGTCTAAATGCCACTACTTTTTTCTCTTATGTAATAAAAAAATTGTGTGCAACTTGTATTTTATGCCACAATTGATGAATAGTCAAACAGTTTAAGCTTGGCTAGTTCATCTTTCAATAATATGTTTTAGAGATAGAGAATAAAATCTGACCAAACTGTTTAATCTCGGCAGATTAGTAGATAGGTAGAGTAAATAAAAGGAGCTCAATAGTTTAAACTGAGCCCTTGGATGTAATAAGGATAGAATTAGATAGACTTCCATATGTAAAATAAAAAGTGTGATAAGGGTTTGCCAGTTTAAGTGCACCCTAATAAAGAAGAAAAATGGTAGGGTAAAGTAGGTAGGGTAGGTAGATGTTGTTGCAGAATTACATGTGATGGATAATGACTCTAAATGCGTTAAATATTCACTTTCATCACAAGTACAAAGGAAAATACTATATTGGAAGAATTTCAAGCAAAGCAAAGTCAAATTATTAACTTACCCTCTCAATTTTCCCTAAAAACTTCACTAAATTCCCCTAAGTACTAAGGCATTTGAAAATTAAAGAGGCTCAAGGAATTTCCTTGACTTTTGGAGGGACTGGACCCTCGGCCCAATAATTGGAAAAGCTTAAATACTTAAAATCATTCATCATGACATTCATTCACCTCTAAAAAATATTTTCCTAAGTAAAATCCCATTTTACTTAGGAAAATCATGCAATATTTCATAAAAACCCCATTCATAAAAGCATAAGTTAAATACATTACCTTAATGTTTTACACTCTGTGCTTCCGTTTATTTTTTCATATTAATTTCTAATTTTATTATTTAAATCCCCATGCAAATTTTCCCTTTTTCCCATATTATTTTAATTATATCCCAAATTAATATCCCGCCCGTTGGTTGAAAAATAACCATATACTTATTAAAATTCATTAATTGGTTGAAATTTCCAATTAATAAATTAACCCGACCCTCCGTCTTACAAAGGGATTAATTAACCCTCCAGGTTAATTAATAACCTGTTCTGCCAATAAAATTTCTCTCGATGCGATTAATTAATAATAAATTGCATTGGGCCTGCCATGTTATCTCCCCGACATCTCATCACCCCGACCACCATTCGATCGACTAATCTCAGATCAATGGTCATTATCCATATCGCTAGCCATCCACATCCGAAAAATAACACGTGATGGCTAAGAGGTTTTCTGAACAGTGTCGCGCCACGCATCGTTCATCGTATGGAATCGCTCGCCCTCAGTCTAAAACCTCTCATCCCCAAAACCTGTGCGATGAATACCACTTACCACTTACCTCCCATGACAGAGCCACCATACCTGCCGATGTCATCCATTAAAATAATAAAAAACCCGCCAACCTTTGACTTTGTGAATAAAACAAACAAATGCATGTTATTTTCATCATTTTATCCTGCGACCAGTGCTCCCATGCAAAAAACGTCAAAATCAGCTGTTGAAGATTTCCAACCGCCACTTTGCCAAATGATTTTCAGCTGAACTAGTCATCTATTGCTTGCACATGTTTCCTCACTATTCACTTTCCGAAACAAAAAATAGAAAGAGAGCATAACAGTTAAAGAGTATCAGTGGTTAAAGTGTATCAGGTAAAAGTCAGAGTGAAAGTTAAAATGAAGTTACAGAGAAGTCAAAGGTACATAGTAAAAGTAAATACAGAGGCAGTAAAATGGTAAAAAGAAATGAAAATAATTTCACCAACATTTAATTTTGTCTAAAGTGAAAGTAAAACAGTCAAAAGAACAAAAAAGTGAAAAGATGAAAAACACAACAAGAAGGAACATTTTTGCAGAAATTTCATGTTTTAGTCATTTTTTTGCAGAAACTATTGTGATCAATCCAAGATTAATTTTTCAAAATGGAAGGAGGTTTATGTTCTTAAGAGGACCATCTACAAAAACCTCTCTCACTTGTGTAACAACTATTATGGTTTTGGAAATATTAAACAATTTTGGAAAGCACTTTTTGCAGAAAATTCTATTTAAGTCATCCTTTTACAGAGAATATTATGGCCAATCCGAAATACATCATACAAAACTGAAGGAGGTTTTTGTTCCTAAGAGACCCATCTACAAAAACCTATCTCACGTTTTTCACAGTGATTTCAGAATCAGAGATACATGCACATCTTTACAGGCTATTTTTCAGACTCTGTAAAACTCTGTTTTACACATATTTTGATAGAGCCTATTGTGCACAGCTGGAGAGGAATTTTAGGAGAATGAAAGATTTTTATCTCATAAAAATATTTATATACAATAACCTCTTTCACTTTTTACATATATATTACGGATTGAGAAAGAAAAAGATATCATTGGACCCCAAGTTTGCAGAATTGTTATAGCAGAATGCACAAAGAAAGCAAGCAGTTAGTGACTTGGATGCCTCATCCTCAACTAAGAGTTGGAAAAAATTAGAATTCTCCTCTTTGTCATCACCTATCCATAAAAATTAGTGCCAAATAGATGAATTATTTTGAGTGTCCTTTACATAAGTTCTATTTATGTAAAATAGTTGGAGAGATTTGTGAACTAATGTTGATATTTTTTCAAGATATTTCAGTTTAGAATTTGTATAAATACTTCACTTTTGGAAGTATTTTGGGGGTGGATTCTTAGACTTTGCTCTAACATTGGCTATTTTGGAATAAAGTTCTATTGGAGAAATTTTGTGTGGCAAGCTGGATGAGGAATTGATGCGAAAGAATTTTTACAGGATTCTTGTGTCGGACTATGGATCAATAAGTCATTTATTTATTATGTTTTGAAGTCTTTATATTTGTTTATTATATCAACTATGTTTCATTTCCGAATGATTAACGAAAAGGAATAAATCAAAAAGTGCTTAAGTGTAATCTGATTTTAATCGTTGTTATTCTAAATGTTTTCTTCTGAACTGGTTTAAACAGTGAATTCTTAATTGCTCCTGTTTTTCTAGTTTAAGCATTCTGATTATTTAGTAAAGAATACTCAATTTCTCTTTATTAATAATCGCTCAATTTCCCTCTTTCAAATGTGTTTAAGGATTCTTAATTTCCCTTCATTAAATTTGAGTTCATCCCATTCACTTTAAGATCTATAATTGTTCCCTGTTTGATTACCTTGCCCTGTGAAACCATCTTTTGTTAAGAAACTTAATCCAGTTAAGCCATTTTCCTTTGACTCCATTAGCCCAATGCCCTGAAATACTAAATATTTCCCTTAGCTATTGAATTCCATCACCCAAACTCAATCAAAACCCCTGGACTTTATAACTAGCCTAATATCTTTCAAAACAAAGTTAAATTTTACAGAGAGAGCCCTCTCTGGGTACAAATTGGCTATATTTTGTACCTAAAAGTTGGTTTGTGGTTACCTCAGACTATTTCTTTTGAACCTAGAGAAATTACTGAGTGAGAATAGATCAGACCCTGGAACAATGGTTGAAAGTGTTGAAAATCTCAGACTACCTACTTAGCTTAACCCCTCCTAAAAAGGTGGAAGTGTACTCAAATCCTAGGGGGATTTGTTCTACTTGAAGTAGACAAAATGAGCATATAAAAGCCTATGACGAACTGAAATAGAGGTCAAATAACCAAAAATAGTGCTCTAAGCTAAACTTGAGAGCTGCAGAAAAAAAATCAGAAAAAGATTCTAGATCACAGTTTCTGACCTGTAGAGAGGTGAGCTCACATTTTCTGCGGAGAAAAGCGTGATTTTAGGGGGAAATCACACTATTTGAGACGAAAATTCTGAGTTGTTATTCCTAGGTTCTTGGATGGTAGGTTGTGGAAAATTTGTCATCTCTAGCACGACTGATACCTGTTACCGTCGGAAAACACCAGAAAATAGACTGAAGTTATAATTTTGACTGAATTGGGGAATACAAGTTTAAAAAATACATCCAGAGACTAAAAAAAACTGAATAAAATCCCTTGCTATTGAAGCTGATGGTCACGCAGGAATCTGTATTACAACAATGGAGTCTCCATTTGTTAGAATAAATTCTTAACGCAAATGTACGAAAAGAGTCTACTCTAGTTGTGTCTGAAAAATAGCCCTGACAACATAAACAATTTCTTAACTCTTTAGATCTGCAATCGATATTTAGAACAAACGCTACAAAAAACGAGATCTATGCAGTAAAATAAGTTAAATAGTAAAAAGAAATAGTAATTTCTCCTTGAATCCAACATAAAAGATAATATTTAAAGAATGTGTCATATATTATTACAACTGGTGAAGGGCACAAATAATTGTTATTATTCCCCCTCGATGGGCTGGGTTCTTGGTTGTCCTAAACACTTAACTCCAAAAGTTTTTGTCTCTCAATGGTGCAGAAACCCCAAAATGTGTTGAACTCTGTGGGAGCTCAAGAATGAAAATAAAATAGTAGCAACAATGAGAATGATCAAAGCGCGATAAGGAAAGGGATCAAAGTGGAGAATGAATGGAAAAACCCTTCTATTTATAACAAAATATTGAGTTATCCTCGATAATGTCGAATACTAAAATATTATTAAGCAAGATCTAGATCTAACCGCTTGTAATATTTTATTATATTTTGTTGGAGGGAAAAAGTATTTAAATTGGTTAAATAAATTTAATAAAGAAATAAATGACTTATTTATCGTTTCTTTTTTTTGTAAGTTAGAGGAATCGACAACATTAGGCAGCTTTCACACACGTGGTGTGGGGTCCAACCCCCCGACTACCACTATAACCTCTCAGGGAACCACTCAGCCTGCAAGAGCGGTACCTGGATAAGACGAGACTTGAACTCGTGACCTGCTTAACAACACGAACGCCTTAACAGTGCGTCTACTGGCCACTAGACCATGCCCTTGTGGGCGACTTATTTATCATTTCAATAATGTGGTTAAAGAATAATAATAAACAAATATTTATTTGATTAATTATTCCTTTGTGATTTAGTAAAATTTAACAAGGAATAATAACTAAATAATGATTTAATTAATTATTCCTAGATAAAAATAAGATAAATAATGTTTTATCTAATTATTTCTCATAATTGAGTTAAATATGACCAGGAATATTATTTAAACATTGGTTTAATTAATTATTTGTAGAGGGAAATCAAATAAATCAAGATTTATTTAATTATTCCTCATGGGGTTTCTTGTTTAAACCAAAAATAACTTAATAAAATATGGTTTATTAAATTTTTCTTATAGTGAAAGAAATTTTACTATGGTAAAATTGGTCTTACATGGTGTACTTTGATCCATCTAATTTTAAATAGTTATATGACCAAATTTTGGTGATAAGAGGGGTGGAAACAATGTACAAAACACACTCAAGTTAAAATGTGTGTTATTTATGTGGTTTTTCCATCAAATGGTACAACGAATTATGGAAACAACAATATGAAGCACAGGTACCAATGAACGTCCTCTCACCATAAATGCGAGGGGTGGGTGGAGTTTTTTGTTCGCTCCAATTATATTTCTATGGATATGGCTTCTTCGAGCGAAGGGAACCAACTCTCATTCACCCTGAAACATGCCGTAAAACAACCCTCCTTCTCCCATGTAAGTCTATTTCGCTTGTTGTGGCTAAATCAGATAAGCCTCCTCCTCAATGAGCTTTCTCATTTTGTTTTGATGCACCAATGGATGCTATAATTCCTCCATATCACCCTATATTTATATATAAATGGGGGAATTCCTAATAATTCATAATGAAGGTTTGCCAACTATCATGAGCCCAAAGACACTTTAGGCCAAACTACATACACATGTGGAAATCCATCATTTAACTTCAAAAATTTATATCTCCAGTACTACAACTCACAATTTTATGATTCTCGAAGCATTGGATTCTCCTTTCTTCCCTATATCATATCTTGCCATAAAATGTAGAAATTTTCTCCTGTAAATGCCCAAAACACATTTTGGTACAAAACCCCATACTTTAGTTCCAAGCCCACAAGTGACCCTTGCGCACTTTTTCCCTCCAAACCCTAAGCCCTAGGGATTAGAGTACCTACCAAGCTACAAAAATCAACACTGACTCTTAGCGAGGGAGGTACTTCCAAGACTAGGATGTAAGTCGTAATCATCATCACTGCTCGCAATACTTGCCCAACTCCTAGTGCTCACAATCGCAATAATCCTTGTATGGTGAACTACTCCTCTCTTATAAGTGTCACTATCACTGCTGGAAGTATTATGCGTCTTCTTCTTCTTCTCCTTAATCAATTTATAGTATCTGAATGATTATTTCTTGGTATATTTGGAAGCGCCCTTGCTCCCTACTAACCACGTGCTGTTCTTGGGATGTAAAGTCTCCTTATGAACATGCAAGTTCCTACTAGAACTTGACGCCCTCTAAGTCTTTCGAACCTAGAGTTTCTTCTCAGAAAAGAGAACCTTCTTCTCGGGAACCTGTACCTAG
Organism: Pinus albicaulis; assembly: GCA_034641835.2. NCBI lineage: Eukaryota > Viridiplantae > Streptophyta > Pinopsida > Pinales > Pinaceae > Pinus > Pinus albicaulis. The sequence goes on along the minus strand of CM076572.1, from coordinate 159,004,550 downwards.
TCCTCTGAAGGCCGTACCTTGACCTGCTCCTTTGGAACCTGCACTTTCTCTACCTACTTCTTTCCATGATCCACAGACATGCCCATCAACCTATAGAGTCCATGCTTTCTAACTTCAAGTACAATCCCATTAGAATAGATCCTTTGGGCCTGATTCTAACCTTCCCATCTTGGAACATGACCTCAAATGCCTTCCTCTCTATCATCAAGATGAAAATCACACTATATCAGAGTCCTAGTACAAATAGTACATCCTGAACCCACATCATACATCCTCTCTCCATCTTGAATGCCAAAACACCTAATCCTCGGATCTCTAACTGACTCTTTCACCTAATATCAGGTGAAACTTCGAGTCACATTCAGCTAGAGGCTCAAAGTCCTCTTGTGACCCTGTCATATGTTTCATACCATCCAACGTCATTCATAGTGTACCTTGTGGGAAATGAGAAATCATAGCATAGTCCTCATCTTCCAATCTCTTGGAGAGATCATCTATATCAACGGAAGTGGCAACATCGGTGACCTGCTTTCCTTTCCTCTTCTCATCATCTCCCTTCTTCATTGGACATCTTGACGAAAAATGACCCATTTCGCCACAATTGAAACAATTGAATTTACTCAAGTATATCTTTTCCTTACCCTTCATTCACGCTACAAGTGCCATGTCCTCATCTACTGTCCTCGATGGATGAAGGTCCTTGTCTCGCAACTCTTCCTCAATGAAGTCGTCCCATAGTGTCCGAGTCTAGAAATTTATCGCTGGAAATGATTCCTTTGATGAAGGGATTCCATTCCTTGGTGAACCCTTTCAAGAAAATACTTACCATATCTCCATCTAAAATTTTGACACGGACGATGGTAAGCTCATTTTTGACCTGAGATAACCTAGTCAGATAAAAAGTCACTCCTTAACACTTTTTCATCTTGGTGGACTTCAATTTACCCTTCAATACCAATACCTGGTTCTTATTCTTATTCTGGAACAAATTACGAAGAGCCATCCACATCTCATGTGCATTTTTCATCCCGGAAAAATGAGGTATTAAGGAATCCTACACACCATCAAGGATGATCAACCTCACCTTCATATTCAAATCTTCCCATATATCCAACTCCTTAGGGTCGGTCAACTTCTTGATCTCTTTCTCAGAAAAATCCTAGATCGTGTTTCCCTGCAACACCAACTTGATCCTTTCCTTCCAATCAGTATACTTGGACAACCCTTCCAACCTGTCCTCATACTAGAGACCTTCCTAAAATTTTGAAATTGTAGTGAGCCCTTCACTTACAATGTGACCAAATCCCTCTCATGTTGTACTTCACTATGCAAAACTCTGATTCAATGACTTCCAAAGTAGCTCAGACATGCTCTGGTACGATGTTATTTCCATGACCTTGGGTCTAGGTTAGAGTATTAAAATCACCGCTGCTACCAAAAAAATAATCTAAACCATGAACTATGTTTCAGAGCGGAAATATAAAGAATTAAATCACAAATGCACAAAGAAACACAGTTTTTAAAAAATTGTACAATAATGTACAACCACCAATATTCGTTATATTAAACCAAAATATGAATAATAAAATATTATATGGTATAGAACATACAATTACAAAGTCAATGTTGTATCTCGTCCTATCGATCCTTTGCTTCCGTACCGTTCACTAGTTGTGCCTTATTCCATCAAGGCCACAACACATCGAGATTCTAAGAGTTCTCTGACCTAAAACTGTTGCAAGTCACTTTTCTAGAGTGTACATTGGCTGATCCAATTTTCTCTCTAGGTAGGCCTATTTTTCGAGCTCCAAACTACCACTCTAGCAGCCACGTTTGTCTATCAAGGTGCTGCACTTTGGCACCAATCTTCACCCAACCTTCAACTCCTCTTCGTCACGTAAAAATAGCTCGTATAGGGCTACTTTGTGTACAATACACTGCCCTCCACTAGATCAATGGCCCCCAATAACACACTTTCGATTCTTCTCCTAGGATGAACTCTTCGCCACCACAAAAGGTCCTCCACACGGCACTAGCAGACTACAAAAAATAATCGACATTGGTCACTTCTTAACCCGAAAAAACACCAAACGCTACTCCAAGAAGCATGTAATAGATCAGTATTTTCAGGTCTTTTTGGTCGCAAGAAACTAGGTCTTGTTGGGGAACATAACAATCCTTAGCAGACCTCAAATTTTTCTTAACAAACACTCTTAAGAGGTGTGTCTTCCCTTCCTTGAGATGATGAGGGGGGATGCCTCAATTCTCGGATTCCCTAGCCCTTGTCTACTCCTCTTGCTACCTATAATTTGTTGCGGCACCACATAGCAAGGATGTGTAGGGTTGTGGTTGCATGTTCAAAGGTCTGCGCCCCTCCTAAGTTCCCTCAAAATTTTCCTATGGTTTTGGATTCCTCCAAAGAGGGTACATGGCCCTCCTTCACCTTGAAACATGCCCTTAAACAATCCTCCTTCTCCAATGCAAGTATATTTCTCTTGCTATAGCTAAATCAAATAAGTGTCCTCCTCAATAGTCTTTCTCCTTGTGTTCTGATGCACCAATGGATGTTATAATTCCTCCATATCACCCTCTATTTATAAATAAATGAGGAGCTTCCTAAAATGTCACAACAAGGGACATACAAATGTCATGAGCCTAAGAAAGCTTTAGGCTGGCCTACATACGCATCTGCAAACCCATCATTTCACTTCAAAAATTTATATCTCCACTTCTATAACAAAGAATTGGATGATTCTCAAACTGTTGGATTCTCCTTTCTGCCCTCTATCATCTCATGTCATCAAAGATATAAATGTGCTCCTGGAAATCCCTAAAATACATTTTGGTGCAAAATCACATACTTGGGTTCTAAGCCCACAAGTGTCCCTTGTGGCACTTTTACCTCCAAACCTTGAACCATAGGGCTTCGCGTAACTCCAGGGCTACACATATCAACATACCCTAGGAAATTTAAATCCTCCTCTATGAGATAATCCTCTTTAGGAAAAATAAAGTGAAATAAAAAGAGTCTCATTGTAATACTAGAAGAATAACGGAAAGAAAAGGAAAATTTGGTTTCTTAAATTTAAGGGTTCTTAAAATATTAGGGGATTCTAGATGTGGATAAGAAATATATCTTCAAGAATAAAGGTACTCTCTTGTTTCCTCTACTCAAGGAATCATTAAATACACATTGAAGTCGAGTCTAGGTTGCTGGAGACATGGTGCAAGATGTAAAATCTTTCTAAAATCCATAGACCCTACCCATAAATGCATCATTATTATGCAGTTAAATTTTCTTAATGAAAATTGAATGCATAAACTAGTTTCTTGAAACAGAGTAGAGTATATATTTTATTTTGGTGATTAATGGTAATATATATGTGTTTTATTATTGAAGAAAATGTTCATATGTAAACTAAACTCTTTTTAATAGCTATTTAGAGGCATAATGTTCAAAAAAAGGAAGGGGATGATGTCATCAAGATATATCATGCATATTATAATGAGTGTGAAAAAATATTCTATGACAGATGCTCTAATATGCATGAGGTTAGAAGGGTATCTAATGGAAAAAAAAAAGAAATTATAAATATTTACGAGGATTTTGCAAAATGGGCCTATAAAAATATCACCATAAAACAAACCAAAACAACACATGTAGAAAAAACCCAAGTGAAGGCAACTCATTACCTATGGTGGGCATACCTATGGTTAGATATAGAGAAGCATGACCACCAAATAAAGTAAATTGCACATCCATCAAGTATGCAGAAAAAATATCAATTATGTCAATAAAGAAAAACCATAGTAGATATCCATGTCAAATCACCATAATGACAAGCAATATACGATGGTTCTAGGTCTCAATATATTAGGTATGATGTTCATACACTATTGGAAAGATAATTGAGTTTATATAAATTTCTAAAGGTCAGGAAATTTTTGGCATTTAAAAAAATCAAATTGATGCCTCAAAATGGCTCTAGAGCATTGCAACCCACAATTCCCAAAAATGGGACCTAACACTAAAATGACCTTGCAAGCTAATTCGTTCATTTTTTTCAACCAAGGAAACATTGAGGTAGATGAAAAATAATATAGAGATCAAATCTAAATTAGTTATGTATATCAATAACTAAGTTAGAGTAATAATGAAAACAAATAAACATGATAGAAGGGATAAAAAGGGAGAAAATTATAAGGGTAATGAAAGCAACATAACATTAAAAGTTGGGTATAATTTACATTTGTTTTTGTCTATCTTAAATATGTGACATTCATAGATTAAATAAATATGGGATATCATTGTATATTGAGCTACAATAACATAAAATCATGCCCAATAAAATAGATGTAGATGAGCTATAAAATTTTGAAGGTATTGTAGAACATCAATTTTTACAATTCATCAATATCCTTATATATAAATATATGGCATTACATTTTATATAACAAAAAGTGGAAATCACTTAACAAATGTAATGATTTTGAAGTTAATGAAGGAACTAATGTTTTTTGGATTTGATTGAAGGTAAATGATTGTTATAATCTTTGACATATATCTCACCAACATTAATCATGATACTTGTTAGGTGTGTTAACCTTATAAACCATATGACCATGTTGATGATGTTGATGGACAAAAAATTTAGATAGAGTAGTTTTATAGAGGTCGATTAGTTATGTATTCCATATACATTGATAATGAAGATTGCGTGAAATGTTGTAAATTCTTAGATAGAAGCTGAAATTCAAGGGAATGAATTTGGGAACATAGGACTTGTCTCATTATGATTATCCATGTCTCATGTTTATAATGTTGATCATGCATAACATTGATGCATGCATCTATACTAATTAACCATTTTCTTTCTAGATCATACCTATTTCTAAGGTTTTTGATGATTATTTATCAAGGTAAAACAAGATTTACATACTGTATATTATTCTTAGGAGAATCCTAAAGACTTTTTTTTTTTATGTTTGTGTTCCCATAAAATTATAGATTTAATCTTGCTAGCAAGTCTATATGAATCCCCAAGCGAATTTACTAACAATAATTTTATCTTCATTGGAGGTATAATTATGTAAACTATTTCAATATCTAATGTTTTGTTGTTCTCATATTATTTAATGTATAATTGGGTGATAATTTTGTAAAATTTATTTAGTTATTATATGGTACTCTAATGCTAATGTGATGGATTTATTTTTTATTAGTTAACGTGCTCACCCTAGTACCTAAAAGTGAATAAATAATTACATATTTCCCTCAAAAATTTGCTTGTTAGGTTTTATTTTTCTTCATAATATTTGTTGTGCACTTCTTATGAATATTTTCATCAACACATTTTTAATGGTAGTGAATGTGACCTTTTATCCATCTAAGAATTGATTTACAAATAATATGTTTCAATTTATTAGAAATAGACATCTCATATTTCTACCTTAATATTACAACCAAATCATAAAATTTAATTTGACATTAATATTACAATAAAATAATAAAATATTAGGTTAAATTACACCTTTTTCAAGTACTCATCTTCATTTTAGAGCTCAAAGGAAGATATATGATGATGAAGCTTTTCAAAGTCTATGTCATATATTTCTTCTCAAGTTGTTAATGTAAGGCTTCCTTTCAAGAAGATACTGAAGTGGATTCGTGTTGAAAGTGTTAATACCACGATGAATGTCAAAGAAGGTTAATCTAAAGAAACTATAGAGTTATTGTGCTATTTTGTACTTAGGATAAGGCATAGATTTCAGATTATTTTATTTTATTATGCATTACACATATCTATGTAATTTTCTTATAAATCTAAAATTTTCCTACCATATATTTTCTCTATTATAGGCTTCCAATGAATTATTTATTCACTTTCTTACCATTTTGTATTATATTTATTGCTAATAAAAATCAATGTATAATAGTGATACAATATGACAATAAGTCATCATTCCTAGCTCAATACTTCGTTTCTTCACCCTCTCTTATGTATGAATATTCACATTAATTTTGTTTGCATATAAACACAATTTCGTATATTTAAATATAAATTCAACATAATTTTTAATTACATCTATGTTACAAAATATTTGGACAAATAATTCCTTAATTAAATTTTAAACAAAACATATACATGATCATGTAAAAGCAAACTCATAATCCAATCACCTACAAAAACACCCACAATCACTGAGTGGAGAGGAAACCATGTCACCCAATCTACATAGATTTATTAGTATGGTGTTGTCTTGCATAGAGTTGTATTTCTTAGCATTATGTTATGTATACATGGGGCTTGTTTGATCTATGCATGAATAGTGTGCACACTAAAATATTTTATTATAGAATTGACCTCGAATGCCTTGGAAAAATCACCAAGAAATTTTTTTCTATTATCTTATGATGTGATCGAAATTTTGAAGATGATTTCAAACAATTCGATGAATATGTGATCCAAAGAGAATTGACCTCGAATGCTTTGGAAAAATCACAAATCAGATTTGTTCTATTATCTTTTGACGTGATCGTAATTTTGAAGATGATTGTAAACAATTTGAAGTATATGTGATCCAAAATTTTCAGTATGTTGAAACTTAAGGTAAATTTTGGATTAGAATTTAATTATTCATTGTGCATAGACTTTGTATAAAAGCTTATGAACACCATTGTAAAACATGTCTATAAAACATTTGTCTTATAACCTAAAGTAATGTATGGATTAAACCTTTAGCCATTGAGCATAGGATTTGAATAAAGACTCATGAACACTATTGTAACATATATAATCTAGATCTAAGACTTTTGTGAACCATAATGTAGATAAAAATTCTTTTAGATTAATCACATTGTTAGGATTAGGTCGACGTTTCGAACCAACTAATGTGGTTCATCCTCAGGACAAGGTGGAGAGACAATCAATCTCAAAGAATAAATAGAGGGGATGCATAATTACCCAGAAATAGCCATTGAGAACTAGCTGTTAAGAACTAGCCATTAAGATTGCTATTAAGAATTAGCCGTTGGAAAATTAGTTAGTTAGTTAGTTACTTGAAAATAAATAAATTAAATAAATAAAAATTTATAATAAGGGGGGTTTATAAAATATATTATATTAAAAAAAGGGGGGTTTATAATTAAAAATGTATGATAGGAATGGGAGAAGATCTTAAATTAATAAATCAATTAATGAAATAATTAATAATTGAGATAAAAATATATTAATAGCTAAATTAAAGTATATAACATCTAAAAATAATAAATAAATAAATAAGAGTGAACTAAGGAGGGGCCTAATAATTCAAAAGTAAATCAAAATAAATAAAAATAAAGAGAATTAAAGATATTAACAAAAAAAAGGTGGGGGGGTTTCATAAATAATTATGTAATAAAATAAAATTTTTAAAAATAAATAAAGAAAAGAAAAATAAAATAAAATAATAAATTAATTTAAAATATATTTATAAAAAAAAAAAATTAAGATATATATATATATATATATATATATATATATATATATATATATATATAAAGAAAAGAAAAATAATAAATGAAAACTATCTGGTGAGGGCCGGGATCCAACTCTTACTCAACTTCCAACCATCATCACAGTTGAGATTTGTAGCATTTCGCTCAATTTCGATCGCCTCCCTTAATTTCCCAGAGTCTTCAATACAAACATGGTGGTGGGATTTTTCCACATGTTCAACAAGATTTGTGGTATGGGACTGATTATGTCTGAGGTCCACAAAATGCTCCCAGATTCTTTGCCTAATGGATCGACCTGTCTACCCTATATAGGGACTTCTGCAAGAACAAGGAATCATGTAAACCCCCTTCATGTCCTTAGGGTCAATAAGGTCTTTAACGGACCCAAGAGAATTTCTAATAGAGAAAAGAGGTTTGAAAGAAGTAGAGATATTATATCTCATAAGGACATGGGCCATCTTGTTCGTTGTCCCTTGGATAAATGGGAGGCAGACTTTGGAAATAGGATCCACTGAGTAGATTTTCCACTCAAACCTTTATATGCCTTTTGAAAGGCTTTAAGACCTTGATATCTACTGTAACCATTCTTTTGAAATACCTCAAGAATATGATATTTATCTGATTCTAAGGAGTTGTCATCAGGGATTCTAGGAGCCCGAGTTGCAAGAGTACACAACACACCAAATTTCTGAGCAGGGAAATGATGGGAACCAACATGAAGATATCGTTCCATGTGAGTCTTCTTGCAAAAAACTTGGTGCAAGATGGAACCATCCTCATTCCTTGAGAGTAGAACATCAAGGAAAGGGAGGCAACCATCTACCTCCACTTCCATCATGAACTTGATGGAATCAGATAGCGAGTTCAGGTGCCCAAGGAACAGACCTAATTCCCCCCAACCATGGGGCTAGATGACACAAATATCATCCACGAACCTATTCCACTTCCTAGGGAGGAATTTAGCAAAGGCCAAGGCTTTATATTCAAAATCCTCTATAAAAAAGTTAGCAATTACGGGGGAAAGAGGGGAGCCCATCACAACACCACAGGTTTGCTCGTAGAACTCACCTTGAAAACTGAAAAAAGTCGAGGTGAGGTAGAGGCTAACCAAATTAGAGGTGTCCTCATTAGAGATCCTCTTAATGACATTCACGACTTCTTGGATGAGAATCTTGGTGAAAAGGAAAACAACATCAAAGCTAACAAGAAGCTCACCAGGTCGCAACTTGATGTTTTTCCACGCCTTAATAAAGGAAGCCGAGTCCTTCGCAAAGGAATCGTTTTGACCAACAAGGGGTTTAAGCTTATGGGCTAAGAATTTAGCCATATGATAAGAGGGACCACCTATTGTATTTACAATAGGCCTTAAGGGAGCCCCTGGTTTATGAATCTTGCGGAGACCATAGATCCGTGGGGTAAGGGGATTGCTTTCAATAAGCTTCCTAGAGAGAGGATGAAGAGAAGAATCATATTTAATGGCAAGGGAAACATTCTTACATACTGATTTAAGGGGATTATTTTTAAGCCTAATATAACTACCACTATTGGAAATATGGTCAACCATCTTGCTGACATAGTCAGTTTTATCCATAATGAAAATGGCCCCACCCTTGTCTTCCTTAAGGATAACAATGTCAGGGTTGTCCCTTAGGGATTTGAGGGCGAGAAAATTAGGTTTACTCAAGTTTCTTTTAGGCAGCTTAGCCTTCCTAAGAATAATGGATCAATCATGCCTAATGGTCTCCTTAACAATATCCAGGAGATCCTTGATGCCATATTCGAGGCTACAAATAATGTCATGAGAAGGGATCTTCTTTGGGGCAAGAGAAAAATTAAGCCCTCTATTAAGAAGAATAAAAATAAAAGGATCAAAAGAAAAACTAGAAAGATTAACTATATTTTTATTAGAATCATTATTAATGACCTTATTATTATTATTATCATCATCATCTAACATATTAGTATTATCAATGCTACTTAGGTTATTGATGATAGAATTATTATTATCTAATATATTAGAATTATTAATGCTACTTAGATTATTAATGCTAGAATTAGAATCATTAGTTATATTATTATTATTGAATTATCTTAAATTATTATTTAAATATTTATTACTAATATTATTGTTTAAAATACTTAAATTATTAATGCTAGAAATACAATAATTATTTATGTTATTATTATTGAATACTATTAAATTGTTATTTAAATCTTTATTATGAATACTATTGTTTAAAACTGCATGGTTATTAAAATAATTATTAATAGTGTTAGATTTATTAAAGATTAAATTATAATTAGACGAAGAAACATTATCTAACAGGCATGGAGAGCTATGTGGAATGGAGCCATTGTCCTTCTCAATTCCTTCGAGTACAAATAGAGAACTGGCAGGATCATGTACGCAGAGGGGGCTAGAACTAATTCTGTCAAGCTTGAATCCATCGTTCACAACTAGAGGAACAAAAGAATCATCCACACACAGAGGGCTTCGTCTGACATCCAAGACAACGGAGGAGCTGGCTGAACACGCCTGAGATTGTGAGAGAGGAAGAAGTACCTCATCTGGAATGGAACCACGAACCGAGAAGGAACTGAAGGACATTGGTGAAGCAGCTCCTAGACCATAATGCCGCGCGAAACTGGTCGAACCACAGAGTGAATAAAACGTAGGTGAAAATAGATTTACTGCAGAAACGCTAACCGAGATCGCTGTCGAGAATGCTGGAGCTGAGACAACCAGGGAGTTGAAAGGAACCACACATGCCTTCGAACTAGGGCTGGAAGATGGAAGATCAGAGGAAGAGACTGTGACAGGAGAAGATCCCGAGACAACAAATGTAGAGGAAGAGATCACCGAACAAATAGAAGTAGAATCAGCTGAAACGCTATCTACCCAAGAATTGAGGGTCGAGATCTGCGCAACGTTAATACGGGACCGCCTTTGGCTCATTGAGGCTGGAGAAGGAGACAACCCAGAGCACTCCTTAATTTATATTAACGTTGCGCAGATCTCGGCCCTCAATTCTTGGGTAGATAGGCTTTCAGCTGATTCTACTTTTGTTTGTTCGGCGATATTTTCCTCTACAGTTGCTGTCTCACGATCTTCCCCTGTCATGGTCTATTCCTCTGATCTTCCATATTCAGACCCCAGTTCGAAGGCGTGCGTGGTTCCTTGCAACTCAGTGGTTGTCTCAGCTCCAGCATTCTCGACAACGTCTCCATCATAATTTCTGCAGCAAATATGTTTTCACCTACGTTTTCTTCACTCTATGGTTCGACCAGTTTCGCGCAGCATTATGGTGTGGGAGATGCTTCCCCAGTTCCCTATGGTTCCTTCTCGGTTCGTGTTTTTGTTCCAGACAAGGTACTTCTTCCCCTCTCGCAATCTCAGGTGTGTTTGGCCAGCTCCTCCGATGTCTTGGATGTCGGATGCAACCCTCTGTGTGTGGATGATTTAGTTGTTTCTCCAGTTGTGAATAATGGAGTCAAGCTTGACGGCATTAGTTTTGGCCCCATCTACGTACATGATCCCGCCAGTTCTCCGTTTGTACTCGAAGGAATCAAGAAGGACGATGGTTCCATTCCACATAGCTCTCTATGTTTGGTGGATAATGTTTCTCCATCTAATTATAATTCAATCTTTAATAATTGTAACACTATTAATAATTATTTTAATAAGCATGCAATTTTAAACAATAGTGTTAGTAATAAATATTTAAATAATAATTTAGTAGTATTTAATAATAAAAAAATAACTAATGATTGTAATTCTAACATTAATAATTGAATTATTTTAAAAAATAATATTAGTAATAAAGATTTAAATAATAATTTAAGATTATTCAATAATAGTAATATAACTAATGATTCTAATTCTAGCATTAATAATATAAGTAGCATTAATAATTCTAATATATTAGATAATAATAATTCTAGCATCAATATTCTAAGTAGTATTGATAATACTAATATGTTAGATGAGAAGAAGAAGGAGAAGAAGGAGAAGGAGGTCATTAATAATGATTCTAGTAAAAATATAGTTAATCTTTCTATTTTTTCTTTTGATCCTTTTGTTTTCAGTCTTCTTAATAGAAGGCTTAATTTTTCTCTTGCCCCAAAGAAGATCCCTTCTGATGACATTATTTGTAGCCTTGAATATGGCATCAAGGATCTCCGAGATATTGTTAAGGAGACCATTAGGCAGGATTGCTCCATTATTCTTAAGAAGGCTAAGCTGCCTAAAAGAAACTTGAGTAAACCTGAGTTTCTCGTCCTCAAAGTCCTAAGGGACAACCCTCACATTGTTATCCATAAGGAAAACAAGGGTGGGGCCATTGTCATTATGGATAAAACTGAGTATGTCAGCAAGGTGGTTGACCATATTTCCAATAGTGGTAGTTATATATTAAGCTTAAAAAGAATCCCCTTAAATTAGTATGTAAGAATGTTTCCCTTGCCATTAAATCGGATTCTTCTCTTAATCCTCTCTCTAGGTAGCTTATTGAAAGAAATCCCCTTACCCCACGGATCTATGGTCTCCCCAAGATTCATAAACCAGGGACTCCCTTAAGACCTATTGTTAATAAAATAGGTGGTCCCTTTTATCATCTGGCTAAATTCTTAGCCAAGAAGCTTAAACCCCTTGTTGGTCAAACCGATTCCTTTCTGAAGGACTCGGCTTCCTTTATTAAGTAGTGGAAAAACATCAAGTTGCAGCCTAGTGAGCTTCTTGTTAGCTTTGATGTTGTTTCCCTCTTCACCAAGATCCCCATCAAAGAAGTCGTGGATGTCATTAAGCGGATCTATGATGAGGACACCTCTAAGTGGGTTAGCCTCTGCCTCACCTCGAATTTTTTCATTTTTCAAGGTGAGTTCTATGAGCAAACATGTGGTGTTGTGATGGGCTCCCCTCTTTCCCCCGTAGTTGCTAACTTGTTTATGGATGATTTTGAATCTAAAGCCATGGCCTCTACTAAATTTCGCACTAGGAAGTGGAATATGTTCATGGATGATACTTGTGTCATCTGGCCCCATGGTCGGAAGAAATTAGATTTGTTCCTTGGGCACCTGAACTCGCTATCTGATTCCATCAAGTTCAGGATAGAAGTGGAGGTAGATGGTTGCCTCCCTTTCCTTGATGTCCTACTCTCAAGGAATGAGGATGGTTCCATCTAGCACCGGTTTTTTCGCAAGAAGGCTCACATGGAACAATATCTTCATGTTGTTTCCCATCATTTACCCGCTCAAAAATTTTGTGTGTTGTGTACTCTTGCAATTCAGGATCTTACAATCTCTGATGGAAACTCCTTAGAATCAAATAAATCTCATCTTCTTTAGGTATTTGAAAAGAATGGTTACAGTAGATCTCAAGGTCTTAAAGCCTTTCAAAAGGCATATAAAGGTTTGAGTAGAAAATCTACTCGGGTGGATCCTATTTCTAAATTCCACCTCCCATTTATCCAAGGGACAACGGACAAGATGGCCCATGTCCTTAGGAGATATAATATCTCTACTTCTTTCAAACCTCTCTGCTCTATTAGAAATGATCTTGGGTCCGTTAAAGACCCTATCGACCCTAAGGACATGAAGCGAGTTTACATGAGTCCTTGTTCTTACAGAACTCCCTATATAGGGGAGACAGGTCAATCCATTAGGCAAAGAATTCGGGAGCATGCTACGGACGTTAGACATAATCGATCCCGTACCTCCGCTCTTGCTGAACATGTGGAAAAATCCCACCACCATGTTTCTATTGAAGACTCTAATGTCATTGCAAGGGTAGATCACTTCCATCATAGGAAATTAAGGGAGGCGATCGAAATTGAGCGACATGCTACGAATTCAACCATGCTGATGGTTGAAAGTTGAGTAAGAGTTGGATCTCGGCCCTCACCAGGTAGTTTCCATTTATTATTTTTCTTTTCTTTTACTATATATATATATCTATATCTATATATATATATATATATATATATATATCTTATTTATTTTTTATTTTTTCTAAATATATTTTTAATTATTTTATTATTTTATTTTAATTTTCTTTTCTTTATTTATTTATAAAATTTTTATTTTATTACATAATTATTTATGAACCTCTTTTTTTTTTTTTGTTAATATCTTTAATTCTCTTTATTTTTATTTATTTTGATTTACTTTTGAATTACTAGGCCCCTATTTAGTTCACCCTTTTTTATTTATTTATTATTTTTAGATGTTATATACTTTAATTTAGTTATTAATATATTTGTATCTCAATTGAGTTTATCTTAATCTATTTATTAATTTAAGATCTTCTCCCATTCCTATCATGTATTTTTAATTATAAATCTTTTTTTTTTAATATAATATATTTTATAAACCCCCTTATTATAAAATTTTGTTTAATTAATTAATTTTATTTTAATTTATTTATTTTCAACTAATTAAATAACGAACTAATTTACCAACAGCTAATTCTTAACAGGAATCTTAACGCCTAGTTCTTAATGGCTAGTTCTCAACGGCTATTTCTGGGTAATGATGCATCCCCTCTATTTATTCTTTGAGATCGATTGTCTCTCCACCTTGTCCTAAGGATGAACCACATTCGCTGGATTGTCTCTCCACTTTGTCCTAAGGATGAACCACATTGGATGGATCGAAACATCGACCTAATCCTAACAATTTGATTAATCTGAAAGCATTTTTATCTATATATAATCTATAAAATATAAAACATTAATGTAATGAGAACATTATATCAATTTTTAGTTTTTTTGGATAAACATATTTGCCTATTTTTCTTGATATTTATGAGAGTTGTATTTTTAAGTTATTGGGTCCATATGATTTAAATGCTTTGGTGAGTTTTGTTACTTGAGAAAATTGTAACTTTAAGTTGTTAGTTCTTCACCATTTGACCTTTTATCCATCTAAGAATTGATTTAAAAATAATATGTTTCAATTTTTTAGAAATAGAAATCTCATATTTCTACCTTAATATTACAACCAAATCATAAAATTTAATTTCACATTAATATTACAATAAAATAATAAAATATTAGGTTAAATTACACCTTGTTCAAGTACTCATCTTCATTTTAGAGCTCAAAGGAAGATATATGATGATGAAGCTTTTCAAAGTCTATGTCATATATTTCTTCTCAAGTTGTTAATGTAAGGCTTCCTTTCAAGAAGATAATGAAGTGGATTCGTGTTGAAAGTGTTAATACCACGATGACTGTCAAGGAAGGTTAATCTAAAGAAACTGTAGAGTTATTGTGCTATTTTGTACTTAGGATAAGGCATAGATTTCAGATTATTTTATTTTATTATGCATTACACATATCTATGTAATTTTCTTATAAATCTAAAATTTTCCTAGCATATATTTTCTCTATTATAGGCTTCCAATGAATTATTTATTCACTTTCTTACCATTTTGTATTATATTTATTGCCAATACAAATCAATGTATAATAGTGATACAATATGACATTAAGTCATCATTCCTAGCTCAATACTTCGTTTCTTCACCCTCTCTTATGTATGAATATTCACATTAATTTTGTTTGCATATAAACACAATTTAGTATATTTAAATTTAAATTCAACATAATTTTTAATTGCATCTATGTTACAAAATATTTGTACAAATAATTCCTTAATTAAATTTTAAACAAAACATATACATGATCATGTAAAAACAAACTCATAATCCAATCGCCTACAAAAACACCCACAATCACTGAGTGGAGAGGAAACCATGTCACCCAATCTACATAGATTTATTAGTATGGTGTTGTCTTGCATAGAGTTGTATTTCTTAGCATTATGTTATGTATACATGGGGCTTGTTTGATCTATGCATGACTAGTGTGCACGCTAAAATATTTTATTATAGAATTGACCTCGAATGCCTTGGAAAAATCACCAAGCAAATTTGTTCTATTATCTTATGATGTGATCGAAATTTTGAAGATGATTGCAAACAATTCGATGAATATGTGATCCAAAGAGAATTGACCTCGAATGCTTTGGAAAAATAGCAAAGAATATTTGTTCTATTATCTTATGACGTGACCGTAATTTTGAAGATGATTGTAAACAATTTGAAGTATATGTGATCCAAAATTTTCAGTATGTTGAAACTTAAGGTAAATTTTGGATTAGAATTTAATTATTCATTGTGCATAGACTTTGTATAAAAGCTTATGAACACCATTGTAAAACATGTCTATAAAACATTTTTCTTATAACCTAAAGTAATGTATGGATCAAACCTTTAGCCATTGAGCATAGGATTTGAATAAAGGCTCATGAACACTATTGTAACATATATAATCTAGATCTAAGACTTTTGTGAACCATAATGTAGGTAAAAATTCTTTTAGATTAATCACATTGTTAGGATTAGGTCGACGTTTCGAACCAGCTAATGTGGTTCATCCTCAGGACAAGGTGGAGAGACAATCAATCTCAAAGAATAAATAGAGGGGATGCATAATTACCCAGAAATAGCCATTGAGAACTAGTTGTTAAGAACTAGCCATTGAGATTGCTATTAAGAATTAGCCGTTGGAAAATTAGTTAGTCAGTTAGTTACTTGAAAATAAAAAAATTAAATAAATAAAATTTTATAATAAGGGGGGTTTACAAAATATATTATATTAAAAAAAGGGGGGTTTATAATTAAAAATATATGATAGGAATGGGAGAAGATCTTAAATTAATAAATCAATTAATTAAATAATTAATAATTGAGATAAAAATATATTAATAACTAAATTAAAGTATATAACATCTAAAAATAATAAATAAATAAAAAAGAGTGAACTAAGGAGGGGCATAGTAATTCAAAAGTAAATCAAAATAAATAAAAATAAAGAGAATTAAAGATATTAACAAAAAAAAGGTGGGGGGGGGGTTTCATAAATAATTATGTAATAAAATAAATTTTTTAAAAATAAATAAAGAAAGAAAAATAAAATAAAATAATAAATTAATTTAAAATATATTTAAAAAAATAATAAATAAATAAATAAATAAGATATATATATATATATATATATATATATATATATATATATATATATAAAGAAAAGAAAAATAATAAACGAAAACTATCTGGTGAGGGTCGGGATCCAACTCTTACTCAACTTCCAACCATCATCACAGTTGAGATTTGTAGCATTTCGCTCAATTTCGATCGCCTCCCTTAATTTCCTAGAGTCTTCAATACAAACATGGTGGCGAGATTTTTGCACATGTTCAGCAAGATTTGTGGTATGGGACCGATTCTGTCTGAGGTCCACAACATGCTCCCAGATTCTTTGCCTAATGGATCGACCTATCTCCCCTATATAGGGAGTTCTGCAAGAACAAGGAATCATGTAAACCCCCTTCATGTCCTTAGGGTCAATAAGGCCTTTAACGGACCCAAGAGAATTTCTAATAGAGCAGAGAGGTTTGAAAGAAGTAGAGATATTATATCTCCTAAGGACATGGGCCATCTTGTTCGTTGTCCCTTGGATAAATGGGAGGCAGACTTTGGAAATAGGATCCACCAAGTAGATTTTCCACTCAAACCTTTATATGCCTTTTGAAAGGCTTTAAGACGTTGAGATCTATTGTAACCATTCTTTTCAAATACCTCAATAATATGATATTTCTCTAATTTTAAGGAGTTTTCATCAGGGATTCTAGGAGCCCGAGTTGCAAGAGTACACAACACACCAAATTTCTGAGCAGGGAAATGATGGGAACCAACATGAAGATATTTTTCTATGTGAGTGTTCTTGCAAAAATCCTGGTGCACTATGGAACCATCCTCATTCCTTGAGAGTAGAACATCAAGGAAAGGGAGGCAACCATCTACCTCCACTTCCATTGTGAACTTGATGGAATCAGATAGCGAGTTCAGGTGCCCAAGGAACAGACCTAATTTCCCCCAACCATGGGGCTAGATGACACAAATATCATCCACAAACCTATTCCACTTCCTAGGGAGGAATTTAGCAAAGGCCAAGGCTTTATATTCAAAATCCTCCATAAACAAGTTAGCAATTACAGGGGAAAGAGGGGAGCCCATCACAACACCACAAGTTTGCTCGTAGAACTCACCTTGAAAACTGAAAAAAGTCGAGGTGAGGTAGAGGCTAACCAACTTAGAGGTGTCCTCATTAGAGATCCTCTTAATGACATTCATGACTTCTTGGATGAGAATCTTGGTGAAAAGGAAAACAACATCAAATCTAACAAGAAGCTCACCAGGTCGCAACTTGATGTTTTTCCACTCCTTAATAAAGGAAGTCGAGTCCTTCACAAAGGAATCGGTTTGACCAACAAGGGGTTTAAGCTTCTGGGACCACCTATTGTATTTACAATAGGCCTTAAGGGAGTCCCTGGTTTATGAATCTTGGGGAGACCATAGATCCGTGGGGTAAGGGGATTTCTTTCAATAAGCTTCCTAGAGAGAGGATGAAGAGAAGAATCATATTTAATGGCAAGGGAAACATTCTTACATATTGATTTAAGGGGATTATTTTTAAGCTTAATATAACTACCACTATTGGAAATATGGTCAACCATCTTGCTGACATAGTCAGTTTTATACATAATGACAATGGCCCCACCCTTGTCTGCCTTAAGGATAACAATGTCAGGGTTGTCCCTTAGGGATTTGAGGGCGAGAAAATTAGGTTTACTCAAGTTTATTTTAGGCAGCTTAGCCTTCCTAAGAATAATGGAGCAATCATGCCTAATGGTCTCCTTAACAATATCTAGGAGATCCTTGATGCCATATTCGAGGCTACAAATAATGTCATGAGAAGGGATCTTCTTGTGGGCAAGCGAAAAATTAAGCCCTCTATTAAGAAGACTAAGAAAAAAAGGATCAAAAGAAAAACTAGAAAGATTAACTATATTTTTATTAGAATCATTATTAATGACCTTATTATTATTATTATTATTATTATCATCATCATCATCTAACATATTAGTATTATCAATGCTACTTAGGTTATTGATGCTAGAATTATTATTATCTAATATATTAGAATTATTAATGCTACTTAGATTATTAATGCTAGAATTAGAATCATTACTTATATTATTATTATTGAATTATCTTAAATTATTATTTAAATATTTATTACTAATATTATTGTTTAAAATACTTAAATTATTAATGCTAGAAATACAATCATTAGTTATGTTATTATTATTGAATACTATTAAATTGTTATTTAAATCTTTATTACCAATACTATTGTTTAAAACTGCATGGTTATTAAAATAATTATTAATAGTGTTAGATTTATTAAATATTAAATTATAATTAGACGAAGAAACATTATCTACCAGGCATGGAGAGCTATGTGGAATGGAGCCATTGTCCTTCTCAATTCCTTCAGGTACAAATAGATAACTGGTAGGATCATGTACACAGAGGGGGCCAGAACTAATTCTGTCAAGCTTGAATCCATCGTTCACAACTGGAGAAAGAAAAGAATCATCCACACACAGAGGGATGCGTCTGACATCCAAGACAGCGGAGGAGCTGGCTGAACACACCTGAGATTGTGAGAGGGGAAGAAGTACCTCATATGGAATGGAACCACGAACCGAGAAGGAACCGAAGGACATTGGGGAAGCAGCTCCCAGACCATAATGCCGCGCGAAACTGGTCGAACCACAAAGTGAAGAAAACGTAGGTGAAAACAGATTTGCTGCAGAAATGCTAACCGAGATCGCTGTCGAGAATGCTGGAGTTGAGACAACCAGGGAGTTGAAAGGAACCACACATTCCTTCAAACTAGGGCCGGAAGATGGAAGATCAGAGGAAGAGACCGTGACAGGAGAAGATCCCAAGACAACAACTGTAGAGGAAGAGATCACCGAACAAATAGAAGTAGAATCAGCTAAAACCCTATCTACCCAAGAATTGAGGGCCGAGATCTGCACAACGTTAATACGGGACCGCCTTTGGCTCGTTGAGGCTGGAGAAGGAGACAACCCAGAGCACTCCTTAATTTATATTAAAGTTGCGCAGATCTCGCCCCTTAATACTTGGGTAGATAGGCTTTCAGCTGATTCTACTTCTGTTTGTTCGGCGATCTTTTCCTCTACAATTGTTGTCTCAGGATCTTCCCCTGTCACGGTCTCTTCCTCTGATCTTCCATATTCAGACCCCAGTTCGAAGGCGTGCGTGGTTCCTTGCAACTCGGTGGTTGTCTCAGCTTTAGCATTCTCGACAACGTCTCCATCAGCATTTCTATAGCAAATATGTTTTCAACTACGTTTTCTTCACTCTATGGTTCGACCAGTTTCACGCAGCATTATGGTGTGGGAGATGCTTCCCCAGTGCCTTATGGTTCCTTCTCAGTTCGTGTTTTTGTTCCAGACGAGGTAATTCTTCCCCTCTCGCAATCTCAGGTGTGTTTGGCCAGCTCCTCCGATGTCTTGGATGTCGGACCCAACCCTCTGTGTGTGGATGATTTAGTTGTTTCTCCAGTTGCGAAAAATGGATTCAAGCTTGACGGCATTAATTTTGGCCCCATCTGCGTACATGATCCCGCCATTTCTCTGTTTGTACTCGAAGGAATCGAGAAGGATGATGGTTCCATTCCACATAGCTCTCTATGTTTGGTAGATAATGTTTCTCCGTCTAATTATAATTCAATTTTTAATAATTGCAACACTATTAATAATTATTTTAATAAGCATGCAATTTTAAACAATAGTGTTAGTAATAAATATTTAAATAATAATTTAGTAGTATTTAATAATAAAAACATAACTAATGATTGTAATTCTAACATTAATAATTGAATTATTTTAAACAATAATATTAGTAATAAATATTTAAATAATAATTTAAGATTATTCAATAATAATAATATAACTAATGATTCTATAACTAATGATTCTAGTTCTAGCATTAATATTCTAAGTAGCATTAATAATTCTAATATATTAGATAATAATAATTCTAGCATCAATATTCTAAGTAGTATTGATAATACTAATATGTTAGATGAGAAGAAGAAGGAGAAGAAGGAGAAGGAGAAGGAGGTCATTAATAATGATTCTAGTAAAAATATAGTTAATCTTTCTATTTTTTCTTTTGATCCTTTTGTTTTCAGTCTTCTTAATAGAGGGCTTAATTTTTCTCTTGCCCCAAAGAAGATCCCTTCTGATGACATTATTTGTAGCCTCGAATATGGCATCAAGGATCTCCGAGATATTGTTAAGGAGACCCTTAGGCAGGATTGCTCCATTATTCTTAAGAAGGCTAAGCTGCCTAAAAGAAACTTGAGTAAACCTGAGTTTCTCGTCCTCAAAGTCCTAAGGGACAACCCTCACATTGTTATCCACAAGGAAAACAAGGGTGGGGCCATTGTCATTATGGATAAAACTGAGTATGTCAGCAAGGTGGTTGACCATCTTTCCAATAGTGGTAGTTATATATTAAGCTTAAAAATAATCCGCTTAAATCAATATGTAAGAATATTTCCCTTGCCATTAAATCTGATTCTTCTCTTAATCCTCTCTCTAGGTAGCTTATTGAAAGCAATCCCCTTACCCCGCGGATCTATGGTCTCCCCAAAATTCATAAACCAGGGACTCCTTTAAAACCTATTGTTAATAAAATAGGTGGTCCCTTTTATCATTTGGCTAAATTCTTAGCCAAGAAGCTTAAGCCCCTTGTTGGTCAAACCGATTCCTTTCTGAAGGACTCGGCTTCCTTTATTAAGTAGTGGAAAAACATCAAGTTGCGGCCTGGTGAGCTTCTTGTAAGCTTTGATGTTGTTTCCCTCTTCACCAAGATCCCCATCCAAGAAGCCGTGGATGTCATTAAGCGGATCTATGATGAGGACACCTCTAAGTGGGTTAGCCTCTGCCTCACCTCTAATTTTTTCATTTTTCAAGGTGAGTTCTATGAGAAAACATGTGGTGCTGCGATGGCCTCCCCTCTTTCCCCCATAGTTGCTAACTTGTTTATGGAGGATTTTGAATCTAAAGCCATGGCCTCTACTAAATTTCTCACTAGGAAGTGGAATATGTTCATGGATGATACTTGTGTCATCTGGCCCCATGGTCAGGAGAAATTAGATCTGTTCCTTGGGCACCTGAACTTGCTATCTGATTCCATCAAGTTCACGATGGAAGTGGAGGTAGATGGTTGCCTCCCTTTCCTTGATGTCCTACTCTCAAGGAATGAGGATGGTTCCATCTGGCACCGGTTTTTTCGCAAGAAGGCTCACACGGAACAATATCTTCATGTTGGTTCCCATCATTTCCTCGCTCAAAAATTTGGTGTGTTGTGTACTCTTGCAATTCGGGCTCTTACAATATCTGATGGCAACTCCTTAGAATCAAATAAATCTCATCTTCTTCAGGTATTTGAAAATAATGGTTACAGTAGATCTCAAGGTCTTAAAGCCTTTCAAACGACATATAAAGGTTTGAGTGGAAAATCTACTCGGGTGGATCCTATTTCCAAAGTCCACCTCCCATTTATCTAAGGGACACCGGACAAGATGGCCCATGTCCTTAGGAGATATAATATCTCTACTTCTTTCAAACCTCTCTGCTCTATTAGAAATTCTCTTGGGTCCGTTAAAGACCCTATCGACCCTAAGGACATGAAGCAAGTTTACATGAGTCCTTGTTCTTACAGAACTCCCTATATAAGGGAGACAGGTCGATCCATTAGGCAAAGAATTCGGGAGCATGCTACGGACGTTAGACATAATCGATCCCATACCTCCGCTCTTGCTAAACATGTGGAAAAATCCCACCACCATGTTTCTATTGAAGACTCAAAAGTCATTGCAAGGGTAGATCACTTCCACCATAGGAAATTAAGGGAGGCGATCGAAATTGAGCGACATGCTACGAATTCAACCGTGATGATGGTTGAAAGTTGAGTAAGAGTTTGATCTCGGCCCTCACCAGGTAGTTTCCATTTATTATTTTTCTTTTCTTTTACTATATATATATATATATATATATCTTATTTATTTTTTATTTTTTCTAAATATATTTTTAAATAATTTATTATTTTATTTTAATTTTATTTTCTTTATTTATTTATAAATTTTTTATTTTATTACATAATTATTTATGAACCTCCTTTTTTTTTTTTGTTAATATCTTTAATTCTCTTTATTTTTATTTATTTTGATTTACATTTGAATTACTAGGCCCCTATTTAGTTCACCCTTTTTTATTTATTTATTATTTTTAGATGTTATATACTTTAATTTAGTTATTAATATATTTGTATCTCAATTGAGTTTATCTTAATCTATTTATTAATTTAAGATCTTCTCCCATTCCTATCATATATTTTTAATTATAAATCCTTTTTTTTTAATATAATATATTTTATAAACCCCCTTATTATAAAATTTTGTTTAATTAATTAATTTTATTTTAATTTATTTATTTTCAACTAATTAACTAACGAACTAATTTTCCAACAGCTAATTCTTAACAGGAATCTTAACGCCTAGTTCTTAATGGCTAGTTCTCAACGGCTATTTCTGGGTAATGATGCATCCCCTCTATTTATTCTTTGAGATCAATTGTCTCTCCACCTTGTCCTAAGGATGAACCACACTGGCTGGATTGTCTCTCCACTTTGTCCTAAGGATGAACCACATTGGCTGGTTCGAAACATCGACCTAATCCTAACAATGTGATTAATCTGAAAGCATTTTTATCTATATATAATCTATAAAATATAAAACATTAATGTAATGAGAACACCCCTGTTAAAGTATGAGAATATGAGTGACATGATTTTAAAGTCATGGTGTTAAAAGTAGTCATAACGATACTTTCCCATAGTGACCATCTTACCATTATCTACATATATTTGAAGCTCCCATTTTCTAGACAAGGTGATGTACCTGCACTCAGGGTCCCACATCCATAAAAATAAATTATTCCAAAAAGTAGAACTCCAAGGCATAACACTAGAAGGATCCTAAATCCATTCTCAAATATATATGATAATGAATTCAGGAAAGAAAAAAAAACCAAGTAAATCATAGTGTAAAGTTAACTTTACTAGCACATGCATTGTCCTCCTACCAGCAGGTGTCAATAGCCTCAACGGGGATGCATTTTAAACCCCACGAAATTCTTGTGTCCCAAACATTATAGATAGATTCTGAGTCATTCGAACATAATTTACATTTTTTTTAAAATTAATTGAAGTCCACAGTCTTGGCTTGGTAACCAGCTAACGATATTTCCATTCACAAGAACTAACATGAAATAACAAGTTGTCTCATTATGATACCTCTTGTCTTCCATATTTTCAACTAAAAGCCATTACCCTGGCTTGGTAACTAGTAGTGATGATGCCATTCTTGTTAGGACTCATGACCATGGTAGGTATGCATGTAATGAGACCTCCTATCCATCAATTAATTGGTTTTATAAAAAATCTGACTAGAATCAACCTTAAATAGGTTACTTAATAGTTGGGGAGATGATTCTGCTCCTTAAGAGCATGGGATGGCTTGATAAGGTTTTAATTACTAATCTTTATTAGTTGGTACTTCTACCCTGAAGGCTCATTTTAAAGAAAACATCTTAGATAATGACTAAAATCCCCTCAAATTGATAATGCTATGGTTCTTATGAAATTTTGTTATATTTTTGTAGGCGTGGTCCACCATAGGAGGATTATCATCAATACCTTCAAAGAGGAACTTAAAAAGTTTCTTGGATGATAGATATTGGTCAATAATCAAAGTCACTTTATAAAACATGAAGCATTAAGAGTGAATTTTTTTTGACAATTCTACCCATGAGAGTCCATAATAATAGAAACTTCAAAAGTTAAGCTTTAGGGAATCACAATTTGAAGAGTGTTGTTATACAATTTTATTTCAGATGGCGTCTTTATTCATTACCCTATCTTATTTAAAGAGAGGAGGATTTCGTTTAAGTGTAGGCGTACTTCCAATGTATCCATGTCCGTAAAAAAATACTAAATATACTCACACTCAGGTTTAAAATGAAAATTTCAAAGCATCCTAGAGTATGAGAAACCAACTTCTTTACTTGATATGGTACTAAGGGTTTCCAGTTAATGAGGGAATGGGGTGTGCTAATAATTTTTTGGAACCAGGCTTCAATTAGACCGACATATTCAAGGTTCTCCAACTTGTATAAGTCTTCCACCACTTGATGTTTGCTCCTTTTAAATTGACAAGGATGGTAAAGGGAAATTCTAGGATTTTCTTCTTGGTGGGCTTCAAAAACAATTTTCGAACAAGTTCCAATTATATTTTTCTCCTCTAATGGTTTACGGATTAAAGTTTCCCCCCAAGGTAAATGTTGTGTGGTAATAGGGGATGTTTTTGAATTCATTCCTCTCCACTCTCTAATATATATGGCATTACATTCAGTATGGGAGTGAGTAGAAAAAATAGGAGTTTTAAATTGATGTGCAACTTCATATGATTTGGTTGCAGAAATGATTGGGGCCATAGAGAAGGATAACATGGTGGTGCATTAGATACGAATCGTAGTTGTTGTGGCATAGGTAATGGATTTTTCATGGGGAATTTCCCTAGAGAGGAGGCTCCAAACAATCCTCGAGGTTATGGGAATATATGGCTTGAGGGAGAGGTATAATGTGGCCATTAGGTGGGGTATTGAACTAGAATAGGATTCTAAGTATTCCATGAAGTAGTAGGGTTATAGATTTGTTGAGGAACCTATTGAGGATAATAAATATTATTCCAAGTATTAAATGATGGTGAGTTTTGAGTTATACATGGTTGTTGATTTATTTCCTTACTTGATTTCTGAAATACTTGTTGTAACCCTAGAAGTGATAGGAAATTTATTGAGTGATCCTGCTTGCTCTGCTTCTTTTCTTCCTCCAAATCATCTAATTGTAAATTCAGAGAAGCCTTTTTAACTCCTATTTTTGTAGTATATTCCAAAAATTGAGAAGATTTTTTTGATAATCCTTACCGATATTGCAGATTCCTCTTAGATACCTAATGCATAATTCAAAAAAAAGATTGTATGGTAAGTTAAAAACATCACCTGCTCCTATCAGATTTAAAGGTTCTAAAAATTCATGTTTAATTCCTTTGAGTAGGAGTGTTTCAAGGTCCCTTTTTCCAAATAAAGTTTATGTTTTGATTTTTTAAGGTTCAATCAAAATCTCTCGACATATGCCTCCAAATTTTCATTTTCCCCTTGCGTTATTCTAAAATTATCTTCATCAGCCTGGTAGTAGTCTTGCTATTCCTTCAAGAATAAATTCTTCATGCCTTCCCATGTTTGAATGCAGTTCCCTCCAACGCTTATGAACCATCAAAGAGTTGTTGCTTTTAGAGTAATAGGAAACACTTGCAACCTTTTAGCATTAGTAAAATAACCATATCCTCTAAAAGGTACTTCAAACTCAAATAATAATGTATCTCGGTCTTCATTTTCCAAACCATGAAATTTTGGTAGTGAAGATGGGGGAATACAATTCATTTGTGGCACTCCTGGGTCTTTCATAGGGAATTAAAAAGTAATAATGTTATCCATTTCTTAAAAAATTAAAATAGGCTCTCCATGTACTACTTCAGGACTCCTTCTTCAAATTTTCTCGCTAATTGATCAGTCAAATAGGGGCATTGGATGATTGATATTAGCCGCAAATCTCCTCATTGAACAATTCCTGGAAATACACTTTCTCTATTTTAAACAAGCTAGTTGGTATATCTTGTTAGCACGTGGTTGAATAGATGTGGGGGGGGGGGGGGTTCCTACAACACCCAATAAATGAAAGACCTTAAAAATAATGCAAGAAGGAAACAAATTCGAAGAATCAATTCTAAGGAAATAAAATTTGGAAGAGAAAATATGTAAAAAGAAAACCAAAATGCAATAGGTTACCAAGGTAAATCCCCTAGGTGCCTCCTCGGAAATGACGCCAAAATTTTGGGCATAATAAAAAACCTAATATTTAATTTTCAATTCGAAATTTTGTAAACTTAAAGGAGGAAAAATGGAAATGCCAGAGAAGGACATCAACAACCTGCACTAGTTAATACAATGACACCACACCATTTTGGAAACTAGGAAAAAAAAGTAGTTTGCAAAAATTTAGATAAAATGAACTCTTAATTCATTGTGAATAATCCTGATAAATGAAGTAAACATTTAATATTATCTTCAGTGTAGTTATGAGACAGACTGATGATTAGGCTATTCAGGATATTTATCTTCCTCAAAGATATTCCTTCCGGCACTAAACTCCCATTCCTGCACTGCAACAACGTTCTTGTACTGGAACATTGTTCCTACACTCGAATGATTTTTATGCATTGGATGCGTGTTCTATACCTGCACTGAAGATTTTGATCTTCATACAGGAGCTCTCAGTCTGTATACCAGAACGCTCAGTTCTTGTACGAATATATCAGTTGTTGTAATAGAATAGAGGATCATGTACTAGAAAACTAGTATTCTTTTACTTGGTTTCGAAATCACTTGTGAAAATTAAAGAGAATTTTTAACTAAATAAATAAATTGCAAAGAAAACATAACTTGAAAGTAAACCCTCATAAGAATAAGGATTCTTCAACCACTCTTAGATTCAGAAATAAAAAAGTCAGTAAATATTTATAAAACATCAAACTTCCTTCATGAAAATAAAGAATACAACTGATCCATGTGTCAATAGGCTTTCCTTGAGATGATTGTTTACCATATGATTTAGATCTTCACTTAAACAAATTTTAACTCAAAAATTAATATTAAGTTCAACTCTTCCCCTAAAATTATTAAGTGAAAGCACAGATATTTATATTGCGACAATGTTCATTCCAATTTTATCAATGAAAAATAATCATTAACTGAACTCTAAATATTAAAAGTGCTTCCACTCATAAATAAAAACCACTAGAAAAAACAAAAAAATATCTTGCAGGAAAAAATAAAAAGAAATTGTTGAAATAAATCGAGGAACTTTGACTTGTAGTAACGAGAATGCACTAGTGTAGGCAGCGTAACTTCACTATTCTCACATAAATATAACATGCATCAACATGGAAAATGTATAATTTAATAATATTACACGATCAAGCCCACACACCATGGATCCGTGACACACAATTTATAAAGGAATTAAAGCTTGTTACTTATGAAAGAAATATATATAATGTACTTCAAAATTTTCACTTAATTAAATTAACAAACCTTTAATAGAGGGAGAATGAGCTTGGTTGGTTGGGCCGTAGCCAACTAACTCGTTTCCCTGTTACAAAATATGGAAACTCAGTTACTCAGCAATGCATCACCATAATATTGAAACACGAAAAATTAAATAACATGGCATGGTCCTTTGTATTATATTACAAATGAGAAAATGTACATCGTGAGATCCCAATCTAGCCCAAAAAGAGGGTGATACCTGAAGAATTATAATTTACAAAATTGTTATGGCATCCCCACATTTCCAATCAAAGTTCTACATTAAATAAAATCCCTTAGGCCTATGGTCGTAAAAAGAACATAACAATAATTTAAAATAATCCTTTCAGCTGTTACAAAATGCTAATCTGAGGCATAGGGCCACAATCCAGATTTGCATAGTTGGTGAGCTATCACAGGAGTGCAGGAACCGCTAGTTGGTGTAGGAATCCTACCGGAAAAGGTATATGAATGTGTGGTGCAGGAATCCTACCGGAAAAAGTGCAGGAATACATGTTGTAGGAATTGATGCATGGTGTGGGAGTGTGTTGTGCAAGAATGCATGGTGCAATAATCCTACCGGAAAAAGCGCAGGAATGCATGGTGCAGGAATTGACTTATAGTGAGGGAGTGCATGGCGCATGAATGCATGGTGTAGGAATCCTAGCAGAAAAAGTGTAGGAATTGACACGTGGTGCGGGAGTGTGCGGTGTAGGAACTAATTTGTGGTATAGGAATGCGTCACGTAGGAACTTGGCCTCTAATAGAATAGGCATATAATCAACTCTGTAAACCTCAAAACACACAAAATATCATTAATGATGTATTTAAAATTTAAATCTTGTTAAAACAAGGTAATAGCAAATACTTACTTATTATCTCTGATAATGCACAAAAATACAACAATAACTATTCAAGCTAAACAAAAGCACGAGGGATTTCGAGTAAAAGGTGATGTAAAGCAAGGAAAAATAGAGGCCCAATGGAGAGCCTTGATACTTCTTTGAGAGAGAGAAGATGGTTGCAAAACGAGTGAGGAAACGAACCTCCTTGTTGAGTATTTTGAGCACCATTTCTCAAATAATTGTCTCCAAGTGTTTAGTATTCATTTTCTACTTTCAAGAGTCAATAAAGGGAGCCTTTTTACAATAACTTATTGACTTGGTTATTTAATTAAGCATTTCCTATGTGTTTGTTTCTTAGTTTTTAGTTTATTTTTATGTATGCATTATTTTCATGATTTTTTGTGCTTTGTTTACTCATATTTTCCCACAAACAACAACCAATTCCATTTGTGATGTCTTTGTAGGGAAAAACTGACTAATAAGAAGATTTCTTTTGGTACCCCATGAAAAGAAAACATCAACGCCATTTCTCTTCATATTTTTCTTCCATTTAACTTCACATGTGCCTAAACGATGGTTACATTGAATACCTCATGCTAACAGATTACTTCCACTGTTGTTGTGTATTTATAAAATTCAAGATCTTGTATTTGGACTCATTTCTCTATTAGTATATCATAATTGTTTCCTTTGTTGGACTAGGCCAGTGTGCACTATTACGTATTTGAAAATACCTTTTATTTTAAAAGGAAATTCACCATTATTTACTGCTCTTCTATCCAAGTAATTTCTTTATTAGACACTAATTATTATTTTTACTTCTTTTATGTTTACCATGGCCATAATTTAATCCATAAGATGATTGACAATCCTTCCTTCGTCTTAGGTATCAATTATTCTTTTACTCTCTATTCTTATTCTACGAAGACTTCTTGCGTTATTAGTTCTTATTTTATTAATTCCAAAGTTACCATGTCCTATGTTTGGTTAAAGGAATGATACCTGTCTTCTACAATGTCATAGGGTTACGTACTCTCAAGAATGTGATTAAGATGGATTTCTAGGCTGACTCGAAAATCATACACTAGTTATTTGGCCCTTTACATGTTTTCATATAGGCTATGTTTAGATGTTAGGATGGTAGTGGTTACATTCTCTTTGAAACCCTAATCGTGAGGCTTAACAATTAAACTAAAATTGATTTTCCTTGAACTATGTTAGAAAAAGGATGAATTATACAATGTATTATTTTACAAGTCATGACTAGCATTGTAATTTGCTGCTAGAATAATAGGTCTCTCTCATCTATATATATATATATATATATATATATATATCTTTGTGTGTGTAGTTTTTATGCTACCCTTCGAGGTTTTCATTTTGTTTTAATTTAATATGTTATTCTCTACACGTGAACCACTATATGTACTCTAACTTATCCTCTTATGTGATTTTGGATTTTAAAGTTTTTTCTTTGAAACATGGTACCCTGTTCCTCGTATAGTTCATACATATGTTCTTGAATATATGATTAAATTTATAGTTTGTTTTCAGTTATGTTAAAAATATTGTGATAATAGTGGTAATAATAGTTTCTATAAATGAACCTGTGTTTTCAGTTTTTTCATGCGAACTGAATTTAATGATGGATGTAACTTATTCCTTTCCTGATATCCAATTTATTTTATATTTAATTGGCCAAAATGAGGAAGATTTGGGGATTTATGAAAATATAAATATAACTTATTTCTTAGATTCTAATACCAATAACGTACAAGACCAAGGGTTTTACACAACTGTGGGTATAAAGCTCCATAGTATTATCCTCTAACCTGTATGATTTCTCATTGCTACAGTAATTTTTTTTCTATACAATAAAGATATAATAAGTGCATGTATATATTTTAAAAATTACCTTCTAATACCATTGTGCTAAAATTTCAACTCTTCCTAATTACTAGAGTAGAAAAACAATAGTCATTAAATATCACCTTTAATTATGAAACGGTCCCACAACTTATGCTATTCATTTATAATATTTTCCTATAGATAAAAAAGTTAGTTTCCAATCAATTTTCAATTATTTTAGGTTTAAAGAAGCATAAATATAAATTTCTAATCATCATAAATTTTAGTTATATCACTTTGTTGTAAGAAATAACGTTAGCATAGAAAATAAATTATTGAAATTGAATGCAAATTCTCTTCAAACATTTTTCTTCTCTTCAATCAACCTACTGATATTAGGATCCCTTATGGGAAAAATGAAATTTCTTCACATTCCACCCATCCATTAACTCAACAACCATTGGTCCCCCTCGATCTACCCACAAACTATTAGAAAAAATAGATCATAATAGGATCTATTAAAAAAAATAGCTTTTACATCATGAACCCTTAGCAACATCCTACTACAAATCTAGGTTAAACCAATATTTTTCTACCACTAATGTTAATTCTCAATATTTTATCTTTCTCTATGATAAAACTTGAATTTTCACAGATATTATTTGTGGCCTGTAATATGTATTTATTGTTTTTTTCTCCCAAAAGAAAAATGAAAAAAGGAGGATGTCTGTAATACCCTTGATTTACAAATTTTATGTTGTGTAAATAAGACCAAGGTCTAGGTGGACCTATGGAACAATTATGTATGGAAAAAATATTTTTAAATTAATATTTAATTATGAAAGAGATATTAATGTGCTAAAGATAGAGTAACTGAGATCATGAAATTTGTATCCATGAGGATGGACTAGAATTTCAAAATTTCCAAAAAATCTCTAATAAATCCTTGGAGAAAAATAAATAAATAATTAAATTATATGGGAAAAAAAAAACTAATTAAAACCCCGAGTAAAGCGAAAAGTTACTAGGAAGAGGTAAGAAAAACCGGGCTGAGAAAAAGCAAGTTTTAAAGTAATATTTTGTGGGAAAAATAAAAGAAAGCCTAGGCTATGGGAAACAACAACCCATAATAACTCGATGTCATTATGGAAACATGATGAGGGAAATAAGGCTTAAAAGTGCCATCACTAGTGTGACAAGGGGGTTGTGAACACTGGGAAATATTGGTATCTCCTCGGGGAAGAGCTCTGAGGAGAAGCTCCTGGTTGGGAGGAAAATTCATCTTTAGACATTGGTATGTACCTATTGTGGTTTTCTATTAAAATTATGATGTTATAGAAGTGTATAGATAAGAGTACTGGTCTTAAGTCACATACAACAATCCATCTAGAAGATATGAATTTGTATGTATGTTTCTATTACATGTCATATTAGACAAAAGGGTTAAGTCCTATTGGGTACGGTTGGCATGTATATAGTTATTAAAATATTCAGTAAATATTTATGTGTATGATATAGTGTCCTTTGTTATGTGCATTTTACAATGTCTTCTTCATCAATTAATACAGTGAAGGCTGTGTTCCTCTTAAGCAGACTAAGTTACTAAAAACAGGAAAGAAAAACCAGATTCTATGAAATTTTAAACCACAGGGGGTTATAATCTGATAATTAATACTCTGTAGAAATGCATAGGTGAATTACAACAAAGTATTTCAGCCAATAAGTAATATAAAATATGAATATATGTACTGGTAAAATATTTCACATGCAACCCCATGAACGCATGTAGAAGTAAAGGATTTCATATGCAATTG
Organism: Pinus albicaulis; assembly: GCA_034641835.2. Classification (NCBI taxonomy): domain Eukaryota; kingdom Viridiplantae; phylum Streptophyta; class Pinopsida; order Pinales; family Pinaceae; genus Pinus; species Pinus albicaulis. The sequence continues at coordinate 158,972,331 of CM076572.1, read as the reverse complement.
CATGAATGCATATAGAAGTAAAATAATTTCATACGCTACTGTGTGAATGCATGTGGAATTAAAGGATTCATCTATGCAAAATATGCTAATAAAACACCAAGTGGACCAGCTTTATATAATCAAGAAAATTATGGAAAAATTATGATATTACATCTCATAATGAAAAAATAGAAGAGGTAGTCGCATGAAATATGATAACTCAGAATTTCCAACTATTAAATAATATTTGTCTAAGTACAAAAAATCTCGGAGATTAATGGAAATATCATTTTAATATATATATATATATATGTGTGTGTGTGTGTGTGTGTGTGTGACTAGTTTAAATTTAAAAATAATTACATCAAAATAAGTTATGGTAAAAAACCAAGCATGACCTTCACACATAACCGCTAGAAGTGTTGGAATAAACTAAGTGCCATAAGAGCCATAATGGTACCGGAGGTAACCGACCTGATAAAGAAATATTAAAATTGTAAGTACACGTTGGAAAGGAGATAGATAAAGCATGCAACACAAATAAAATATTATGAGAGAAAACATGCAAAAGAAAAGTCAATAATTAAAAAAAAAATTTGACTAATTAATAAAAATCAATCATACTGTGAGTACATGAAGATAAGTAATGATAGATAATTACTTGGGTATACTATTTGATGATTTCATTTTTCACCTGTACACACAGATAGTGAAATTTGTAATTCTTTTTGTTTCAACATGTATATATAAGCATGGACTAGATAATACTTAAACAAACTTGACTAACTGGAAGAAGAGAGGATGCCTGCTTCTGGATTAATAGTCTGGATCTGAGTAAAGGAGATAACCTTGGTAAGATAAACCCATATTACATCTTAGATAAAAATTACAGAATAAAAAATAATTATAAATTAAAAAATTATGCCCAACAGTAAGTGATAAGTGTAACTGACAGAGAAATTAACTATGATTGTGCCAAACCTCAATACAAGATCAGGCTTTCATGAAGAGACTCTGTGTTACCTTCAGGTGCAGAACCCAACCTAGGTTACACATCCTTTATATGTTGTGTAAAGGTAAGAGAGTTACCGAAATACCAAGGCAATTTCTCCAAACCAGATGTGTAAGGGAAACTCAAGGTTGTAAAGGGAAATTCCAAAAAAACATAATAATTCTTATAAGTATAAAGTATATGCTTCAACAAAATATATAGCACATCAAATCTAAATGAGAGATAAGTTATCTAGAAGGATAACATAAATATGAGTTTCGTCGCAGAGCTAGAAGGAGGAACCTTGCCTTCACAGAAAGGGAAGTGGTTGACCCTTGCAAAATGTATACAAAACCATATCAGCAGAATGGAAAAAAGAAAGAGAAACCCTGAATAATTTTAGAGGTAGGAATATCATATAATTACCTCGAAGAAGTCGAGAAATCCATTCGACACTGTTATGCATATTTCCTGCAAAAATAAGCTAGAGATTATTAGTAATAAACATCAAAATGACTACAACATGAAAATGAAAGAAAAATACACCAACACATTACCTGAGAGGGCTTGGAGAAAAATATCTGACTGTAATCGAGTTAAACCCCACATGAAAATAGTGGAGGAATTCATGCACAAGAGTTCTGAGAAATCATTTTTACTGGTCGTGCTTGGAGGAAGAACTCCACCTACGTTAATGATTCAGGAACATAGCGTAAAGTACTTTGGAACCATACGTGCAGGATGACCATGGAGGTAGAGCTACAGAGAGCTAGACGGCCGAAATTTAGCATAGCGAAATGATGAAATGAGAACATAGGAAGGTAGTGTAAACCCTGAGGGTTTCCACTATGCATTTAAGTCGTCGATCTCTTATGGCTTAATATCCATCATACAGTTGGATTCTCAAAAGTTGCGTGAGGGCCACATGAGGCCATGTGACATTGCATATTACATAAATTTGGTTTGCTAATTGTTTTATGTCCATTAGATTGAAATGCAAAAATAATTGCAGTAGTTTTCATGTCTGACAGAGAATATTTGTATGTGGAATTTGGGGATAGGGATGGCCCACCAGATCCAAATGCTCAGATGCTGGAAATTATAACAAATTTGTATCAGGAAATGGTTGAGCTAAGAATTAGAAATTAAAATTTACTGCAAGTCAACAATGAGCGAGAGAGGTTGATAAGAGAATTAACCTCCAGATTCTGTCATCCAGAGGGAGAAGAAGAAAAGAAAAGGAAAGAAAATGAAGCCAACTCAGAGAGGTCTAAGAGTGAGCAAGAGTCTGGTAAATAAAAATCTAAATCCAAAAAGAAAAAGGAGTTGTAGGGGAGATTCCGCAAGACCAAGCCTCTAACCTTTGATGGGGAGAAGGAAGAGGATGCAGAACCATGGCTCTTGAGTATTGTAAAACACTTTCAAGTATATGAGTACAGAGGTAACCTAAAAGCAAGGTTGGTAGTTTACCAATTGCAAGGTAAAGCCACACTTTGTTAGGAAGAGACAAAAATAATACACTTGTTGGATGAAAAGACTGTTTCATGGGAAGAATTTCGGGAGAAATTTAAATCTCGATACCCTAGTGAGACATATTATGATGAAAGAGTAAAGGAATTTCATGAGATAAGGCTGGGACAACTCACCATTGATGAATTTATGACCAAGTTCACAAATTTACTTCACTATGTACAATACATAAGAGAATGAAAATCTGAGGTAAAACGATTTGTAAACTTTTTACCCACTATTTACAAAGAAAGAATTGAGTTCGACAATCCAAATACTATGGATGAGGTTTTTCGGAAGGCATGAATGTGCTACCAACAATTTAAAGGTAGGAATGATCAGCTGAAAAATTGGCAGAATAAGGAAAAAGGGAAGGAAAAATCAACTTCAAAAAGACCCAAACTAGCTTATCTGAAGAATTTCAGGAAAAACCACCAGTGAAAAAGGTTCAATAAGGGTGGCGAAAATCACACAACTCATTCCCACATCGATTCCAAGAAAATGGTAGGGAACAAAAAGTGAGAAACCACGGTAAAAACCAAGGAACCTTTGAAATTTTGGGGATGAAATGAGACTCACATGTTACGGGACTGGACCCACAATTCTTGCGCAATTCAAAACATTCAAGCAGTGTGAGAAGCAACCACAGTGAATGATTTTTCCCAAAACATACCCGAAATCAGTGCAAAATTGGGAGACCGAAAAGCTTAGCATTAATCAACTATGATTGAAATTCAAGGTATCATTTATGACCAAGCTGTGTCTATTTTAATTGATCCTGGAGCTATTTTAAGTTATATTAGTCCACATAAAGTGGAAAAATGTAAGTTGAAGGCAGAAAAATTTCAGCACTCATGGCTGGTGTAGCTGGCTCCAGGAATGAAACGAAAGGTCATCCATAAATTGCATAAGTGTCCTGTAAAATTAAATGGTACACCACATATTTAAATCTAAACATCCTTCCTTTAGTATCTTTTGACCTCTTATTCGGTATGGATTAGATAGAAGAATAGAATGCAGTAGTAAATTATTTAGAAAAAATAGTAAATCGTGAAACTGCTCTAGGAAAGGCTAAGAGGGAAACAAAAACTTGTTTTTGTAATGAAATTTTTTTCTTTACAGCTGATGCAGACAACAAGGAAGGGTTTTCCAGTGTATGTTGTCTGAATTGAATATTTGGAACAACAATCTGAAAATGAAATGATAGAAAATTTACTAGTGATTAATGACTTCTAGAATGTATTTCCTGAAAAATTCCTCAACTTCCCCCTAGGATAGATATTGATTTCTCTATTGAGCGTCCACTAGGGGCCACCCTAGTTTCCCAGGATCCATATTGAATGAGCACCCTTGAAATGTTAGAGTTGAAACTTCAGTTACAAGAACTATTAAAGAAGGGTTATATCTGACCAAGTGTTTCTCGATGGGGAGGGTCAATTTTATTTGTCAGGAAGAAGGATGGAAAGCTCAAGATGTGCATATATTATAGACAATTAAACAAGTTATCCATCAAGAATCAATACCCACTCCCACGAAAAGAAGATTTGTTTGATCAAGTAAGGGGGGCAACTGTATTCTCAAAAATTGTTTTAAGAACTGGTTATCACCAGCTTCGAATCAAAGACTAAAACATACACTAAATAGCTTTCCTAACTCGATATGGACATTACGAGTTCATAGATTTACCCTTTGGACTTCTAAACACCCCTTATACTTTCATGTGTCTCATGAATAGTGTTCTACACACACATCTAGATAATTTTGTGCTAGTATTCATAGATGATATTCTATTGTACTCTAGGAACAAAGAGGAACACCAGGAACATCTTCGAAACACTGATAGAACACCAATTTTATGCAAAACTTAGCAAGTGTGAGTTTTACAAACCCAATATCCAATATCTGGGACATGTTATTTCCAAGGAAGGGTTGGCGGTAGATCCAGAAAAGGTACAAGTAATTTTAAATTAGCCTGTACCCATAGATGTATCAACAATACATTCCTTTATGGGTATTGTTGGATATTACCGTAGATTTGTGGAAGAATTTTTTGCATTGGCTTATCCTATTACCTCTTTGCAGAAAAAAGGTGTGAAGTTTGAATGGACATATAAGTGCCAAGAGAACTTTGAGCAGCTGAAAGAAAATTAGCTAGTACACCTATATAAAAAAAAAATGATCCAACAAAAGAGTTTTTTGTGTCTATTGATGCTTGTATAGAAGGATTGGGAGGAGTATTGCTACAAGATAATGCAGTGATAGACTATGAGTCCCGAAAACTGAAGAAACATGAGAAAAATAATGCAGTTTATGACTTGGAATTAGATGTTGTCATAATTGCATTAAAAATTTGGTGACACTACATGTTGGGTAAGAAATTTGTGTTGATGACTGATCATATTAGTCTGAAATATTTCTTTAGTCAGCCATATTTGAATGGAAGGAAAGCAAGATGGTTAGCTTTCCTTAGCAAATTTGATATGGAGATCAAACACATTAAAGGAAAGGAAATCAAAATTGTTGATGCCTTAAGTAGACATTCTCATCAATTTTTTTCTTACACAGGTAGGAGTGTGAAATTTTATGTGGAGGAAAAGATCCAAGAAGTATTGTCACAAGATTCCCAATATTTGATATTGCAGGAAAAAATTGAGCAAGCTAAAATTCCAAGATACACCATGAATCCAAGAGGATTAATAAGTTACAAGCAGAGGTTGTATGTTCCAAATCTATATACCTTGAAATATATGATTTTAGATGAATACCATAATATACTTTATTTAGGTCATCCAAGCTATCAAAATATGGTGACAACCTTGCAGAAAAATATGTTTTGGATAGGAATGAAGAAGGAACTAGATTATTACTTGGCAAGATGTTTGGATTGCCGCAGGTTAAGGTAGAGCATCAACATCCTGCAGGTTTACTGAACCGTATTCGAATTCCAGAATGGAAGTGGGAAGTGGTATCCATGGATTTTATCATTGGAATGCCACGTACCAAATACCAACATGAATCCATTATGGTGGTGGTGGAAATGTTAACCAAGGCAGTGCATTTTATTCCTATAAAGTCCAATTTTTGGACAACACAAGTGGCCAATGTGTTTATGAGGGAAATATTTAAAATTCATGAAATAAAAAAGATGATTATATCTTATAGGGATGAAAATATTACCTCTACATTTTGGAAAACAGTGTTTGGAGGAATGAGAATAAATTTGAACTTTAGCACAACTTATCATCCTCAAACAAATCAGAAGAAAAAAATACAAACCAGATATTAGAGGAAATGCTTTGCATGTACGTAATGGATAGACCCACCAAGTGGGACGACTTTCTGCATTTGGAAGAATTTTCTTACAACAGTAGTTACCAGACCTCTATTAAAATGAGTTCATTTGAAGCTTTGTATGGAAGAAAATGCCATGCTCCACTTAGCTAGAGTCAACCAGAGGAAAAATTAGTACTTGGGTCTGAAGCACTACATGATATGGAACCGATAGTAAAACAAATTCAACAGAACATCAAAGAATCTCATGTCCACCAAAAGAGTTATGCAAATAAGACAATAATTCACAAGGAATTCCAGATTGGGGATCATGTGTACTTGAGGATTAAACCTCGCAAGACTACATTCCACACCAGGAGTTGTGTTAAGTTGGCACCTCGATACTGCGGGCCCATTCAGGTTTTGGAACGAATGGGCCCAGTAGCTTACAAATTGGATCCACCAAGTCATATTCAAGTTTATAATGTTTTTCATGTATCATTTTTGAAGAAATACATTCATTGTCATTATCATATGGTTGAATATACTTTTATATAGGTGGAAACAAAAGGGGAATTTCTTCCAGAACCACTTCGTATATTGCAACGGGAAGAAACTGTGCTCTGGAATAGAACAATAGCTTGGGTGAAAGTGCAAGTTAATCACTTTACACCTGAAGAATATATCTAGGAGCAGGAACAATATATGAAGGAAGCATATCCAACGCTATTCAAAGAATAAATAGAGTAATCTGCAACATCGAGGACAATGTTTTTGTTTTAGGGGGGGACTATGTGTTCAACAACTTTTTCATGGAGAAAGTGGTATTTGATTGGAATATGTTTGGTCCTTGAGTGCATCACCAGATTCTTTGAAAGACTGATGGCGCTAGTATTGTCACAAAAAATAGTAACTAGTTGCTTAGTTTCTATGTTGACATCCTTCAGGGCTTCCTTCATCCTTATAATTTGTGTACAAAAATCAGCAACAACAATATATTTAGCTTCATCTGTAGAAAGGGATGTATATGATTATTTTTTGTTGAGCCAAGATACAAGACAATCTCCCATAAAGAATTCATTTCCACTAGTACTTTTTCGATCATCCATGCTTTCAACCCAATCATCATTAGAGTAAGCTGTCACAATAAGAGTTGAACTCTTAGGATACCAAAGACTGAAATCAATCGTTCCTTTCAAATATCTGAGAATTCTCTTCACAACGGCTAGATGGGATTCTTTAGGACTTGACTGAAATCTTGCTACCATTCCTACTATTTGCATAATATCTAGTCTTGTAACAGTTAAGTATACGAGAGCTCCAATTATTGATATATAAAGAGTTGCATCTATGAGAGGGGTATCATCATATTTTCTTAATTTACAATCTGTGGTCATCGGTGTGCTCATAGGTGCACAATCTTCCATCCCATATCTTTTGAGCATGTCTTTAAGATATTTTGCTTGAGATATAAACATGCCTACAGAGGTTTGAGATATTTGTAGCCCGAGAAAGTAAGAAAACTCACCAATCATTAACATCTCGATTTTTTTGGACATATTTAGAACAAATTCATGTCTCATTTCTTCATTATTGCTAGAAAATATTAGATCATCAACATAAACAAGAGTGATCACAAGTTTTTCCTTGTCCATCTTCATGTAGAGATTGCTACCTACCACTCCCTTTTTGAAACCCTCTTGTTGCAAATAGTGATCCAACTTTGCATACCATGCTTTAGGGGCTTGTTTTAATCCATACAAGGCCTTTTTTAGTTTGCATACAAATTATTTTCCTTCAGTAAGATTAAATCCTTCTGGTTGCTCGATGTAAACTTCTTCCTTGAGATCTCCATTCAAGAATGTTGATTTTACATCCATTTGATAAACCTTGAATCATTTTGAGCAAGTAAATGCTAAAAAAATTCTTATGGCTTCCATTCAAGCTACTGGTGCAAATGTTTCTTCGAAGTCAATTCCTTCGATTTGCGAGTATCCTTTGCAAACAAGTCTGGCTTTATTTCTGATGATTTTTCCATCGTCATTCATCTTTTTTTTGAATACCCATTTTGTTCCAATTATATTTTTATCTTTTGGGCGAGGTACTAGTTCCCAACTCTCATTTTTTTTCGATTTGAGACATTTTTTCTTCCATGGCCTTTATCCAATAAGGATCTTTGCTTTCTTGGAATAAATTTTCAGGTTCTATTAAAGATAATAGAGCCACATCATATTTTCTTGGGGTGCTTATCATCATTCTTCGAGTTTGGATTCCCTCATCTATATTTCCGTTGACCTGTTATTCTAGATGATATCTTTGTACAAACTTGATCTTGGAGGGAGTTTGTGAAGATCCACTTTGAGGTTCACTTTGAGTTTCTTCATTCTCCTCTTCTTTTTCAGGTTCTTCTTCTTCACTTTGTTCAAAGAAAGGCTCAACTTCATGATCTTCAATTCTCTTTTGTTGAAGGCCTTCATCAATATTCACATCAATGCTTTCCACTATTCTTCATAGATGATTGTTGTAACATTTGTAAGATTTGCTCTTAGTGGAGTATCCAAGAAATATTCCTTCGTGAACTATAGAATAAAATTTACGTGGTGAGTCATCATTTATTTTTATGAAACATTTGCTTCCAAAAACCCTGAAATATTTTACCGAAGGAGGTATTCCATTCCATAATTCATAAGGAGTATTTTCATTATTACGTCTTAGTTGAGTTCAATTTAAGGTATAAACTGGGGTGCCAACTGCTTGTCTCCAAAATTTTGGTTGCAAATCAGCTGCTAGTAGCATTTTCATTGCCATTTCTTGAATGGTTCGGTTCTGTATTTCAACTAGTCCATTTTCTAGGGTGTCCTAGCAGTATAGAGTTCTCTTTCGATTCCATGCTCTTTACATAATTCATCAAATTCTTTTGAGGTGAATTCTCCTCCTCTATCTGTTCTAAGACATTTAATCTTAGAATCTTTCTCATTCTCAATGAAATCCTTAAGATTATTAAAACATTAAAATGCTTCGGATTTATATTTTATGAAATATATCCACATAATTCTAGTATATTCATCAACAAATAGAGAAAAGTACCTTTCACCTAGAAGAGTTGGAGTTCTAGTTGGCCCACAAAAATCTGCATGAATGATTTCCAAAGGTTTTGTTGTTGAGAACTCCTTAGTTTTGTGGCTTCTTCTGGTTTTCTTTCCATGTTGGCATGGGCCACATACACTTGATTTGGTTTGCACATTTTTAGAATATCTATTATTGCATTAATTTTGCTGATGTTGACTAGGTTATCAAAACTTGTATGCCCCAATCGCTTGTGCCATAACCAACTTTCATCTGTTTGACTTAATTAACATTTATCTTCTTGGATTCTACTGAGAATATAAACATTATCTGGTGTGCTTACTCCTTTTGCCAAAAGTTCTCCCAAGGATGAGGCTCTTATTTCACAATTTTTTGTACTAAAGACAACATTATGTCCTTGGTCACAAATCTGGCTAACACTTACGAGATTATTTTTGAGCCCTTATACCAGTAAGGTATTTTGAGCCTTTCCTAGTCCATTGACAAGGGTAGCAGTTCCTTTTCCAGTGATTTTAGCGAATCCACTTCCAAAGGATACATTTCCATTTTTATTGTTCAATGAGATAAACTTCTTTTGGTCACCTGTCATATGTCTTGAGTATCCACTATCCACGAACCAATGATTTTCTTCATTCAGAGCACATAGAGCTAGGCCACATTTATTAGTTTTTAGATTTAGGTTTTTAGCTTTCTCCCTTTTGAGAGGGAATTTTTTTTCATTATGATCATAATTATCACATAATGAGCAAGACGTAACAAAATTAGCCAAAGGATAAAAGGAATTGTAAGTTTTGATTTGCACTTTCTCTTTAGGACCAAGTTGTTGGTTTGTTTTATCATGCAATCTTGGTGCTTCATTATTATGAGCCTTGCAATGCTTAGCTTCATGTCCAAATTTTTCACAGTTGTAACAATGCCCAAGAAAAATAGTTTGATAGCTGTTGTAGTATCCATAGATTGAACCAACATTCTTCCTTGGAGTTTCTCTTTCTTCAATTCTTCGTTTTGAGATGGGACTTTTCTCCTAACAAGATGACTTTTCTTCTTTTATATGAAAAAAGAGTAAACCAACATAACTTCTCACATTATTCTTTGTACTTGATGATTCTCCTTTGAAAGCAATTCCAGACTTGTCATGTTGAGGTTTTTGAGTATTAAGAATGTTTTAAAGAGCTACAGAGATTTTCCAACTCCTTTTAACTTTCTCTAATTCCTTTCTTAGAGATATTATTTCAGCTTCACGTTTTTCATAGATATCATCCTTATCTTTTAGCTTAATGTTCAAGAATTATTCCCTTCTTTTTTCTTCCTCTCTTTCTATTTTGAGAGAAATTATCTTCTTTTGTAGATTCTCATTTTCTTCAATGGCACTCATTAGCAAACTATCCATGTTTCTTTCATCTTCTAATTCTGAGTCATCATCATTTGTAAATTCCATGAATAACATTTCTTTGCTTCCAACATAATTACTTTCCTCATCTGATTCATCATCACTTTCTTTGTAATGACGCACATTTTTAGTTGATTTCTTTTCTATGACTACAAATTCATCTTCATCAGACTCATCTTGTTTGGAGAATAAGTTCTTCTTATTAAACCATTTTTTTTTGTACATCATTATTTTAGAGTCCTTTTCATCATCACTATCATGTTTATGAGGACATTTTGCAGCATAATGACCTATTCTTCCACAATTGAAACAAATAAGAGGGTACTCACCTTTTAGCTTAGATCCCCTTTTTAGTCTTTGTACAAATCGAGCTAACTCGTTTTTAGTATCAGATTCATTGTTGTTGCAATTCCATCCTTTTCCTTCTTTTGTAGATCTTGAGGCTTTGAAAGCTACTTATTTGAAATTTGGGCTCCCTTTCTTCATCTCATAGGCAATAAGAATTCCATGAAGTTCATCCATCTTGAGAGTATCTAGGTCCTTCATTTCTTCTATGGCACTTACTTTGGAGTCAAATCTGTTAGGAAGCGATCTCAGGATTTTTAGAACAATGGTGCTTTCTTCAATATTTTCTCCTAGTCCTTTAAGAGAGTTAACCACTTCAGCTACTCGAAGGAAGTATGATGAAATATATTCTTTATGATCCATTTTTAGACTATCGAATTGTCTTCTATAGGTTTCAAGCTTTGCCTTCTTAACTTTGGAGTCCCCATCATATAGAGAAATCAACTTATCCCATACTTCTTTGGCTAAGTCACAATCCATAACTTTTGTAAATTCGGAATCGGTAATTCCACTAGTGATGGAATTTAATGCTTTGGCATTAGTAATGTAGGCTCTTCTTTCATCTTGATCAGTTGGAAGACTGACGGGATCTTTGTACCCATCCAAAACAGAGTGCCATACTTCAGGACCAAGAGACATTAGATAGTAGGACATCCTCTTTTTCCAAACATTAAAGTTTGATCTATCAAAGATAATTAGTTTCCCTATTGCTTCCATGTTCTTCATTGTGCCTAAGAATCCTTATTCTAGCCGTTAGGCTGATAATGAAGAAGCTGGCTCTGATACCAATTGTTGGAAATACTGAGAGGGGGGTGAATCAACATTTATTTTCAATTGTTATTATAACTAGTTAGATTCTACACAAAAAATAGAGAAATGAATAATTTATTATAGAAGGAAGGATAATGATCCATTTACAAATGAATGAGTACAATGATTTCCAAGCACCAACTTGGACTTAATGAGGCTTCAAACTCTAGGGCTTCGACCCTATCTTGTCCAAGGCACCAACCTTGTGTTTAGGAGCTCCTACTCCAAGGACACCAATCCTTTCTTTGTTTCTTCACTGGACTATTAGTTCAAAGATGTTTTATTGCACCAATCTACATTACCAATTCTGCATCATACTGCACCTTTTATTCAACACCACACTTCTCCATTGATTTTGTCCCACTGTTAATACATTTCACTTATTCTTCTGTTCCTTACCATGAGTACAAAATAACAAAGGTACTCTACAATTTATTTAGCTTGACATTCCTTCACATTCAGCATCATCTTAAATCATGACAGCCATGAACACAAATATCACTTTTAATGCAAATCCACTTGCATCTCATTATCCTTTTTAAAGTAAGCCTTATATTAACAAATTGAGATTAAATTTATGACATATACCTTGAAAAGCCACCCCTTATATCTTACTTTAACAACTAGAAGAAATATGAGCATATGAACCAAGCGTAATTCAACCTCAATATTTTATGATCTTATAGTAATATTTTAAAGTACAAGTATGAGATGTCTATCTTTAAGAAATTGGAGCATATTATTTGTAAATAATTTCTTAGATGGAGAAAAGGTCGACTTCACAACCATTAAAAATGTGTTGATGAAAATAATCATAAGAAGTACACAACAAATAATATGAATAAAAATAAAACCCATCTAAAACTGAAGCAAATTTGTGAGGGAAATACGTAATGCGTTGTTTCCTTTTAAAGTAGCATGGTGAGAACATTAAGTAATAAAATTTAAAGAGAACACACTACCAGTAGAGTATTCAAAAATAACTAAATAAATGTTAGAAAACCATCACCTAATAATGAATTAAATAATATGAAACCCAAACAACATTAGATATTGAAATAGTTACATCATTATACTGTCAATGACGATAGGATTCTAGTTAGTAAATTCCCTTGACGACTCATATAGACTTGTTACAAAAATTGAATACATTTTTTTTGGAAACTCTCACATATTAAACAATCCTTATAATTATCTCACCAATAATATAGAGTATGTAAATGTTGTATGAACTTGAAAAGTAATCATCAAACACCTTAAACATAGGTATGTTATAGGAATTAAATGGTTAATGAGTATAGACCCATGTATCAATGTCTTTTCTGATTGACAATATAAACATGAGATATGGCTAATTACAATGAGCCAAGTCTTATGTTCCTAGTAGCATTAACCTAATACTTAATAACATGTCACATACTCTTCATTATTAATCTATATGGAATAAATAACTAATCGACATGTGGAAAACTACTTTATCTCAATTTCATGTCTATCAACATCGTCAACATGGTCATAGTGTTTATAACGTAAACAACCTAACAAGTCTCATGATTGAAATTGACTAGATATGTGTCAAAAATTATAATGATGGTGGGTTTTAATCAAATCCTAGATTTTGTATAGGCTCTTAGTTAACCTATAAATCATTGCATTAGTGAAGATCATGAAATCTCCTATTTTATAAAATGTAAATTCATGTCATTGTGCAAAATTATATTGATAAACAATAACATATCATGTTCTAAACTATCTTCAAAATTTTATAGCTCATCTACATCTATTCCCTTTTGCATGATTTATATGTTATCAAAACTCAATATACATTTATATCCCATCTTTATTTAATATATGCCTTCGAAATTTCAATTATATAAATAGAAATGTAAATTTGAGCCAAGTTTTATTCTTATTTTGGCTACATTACTTTGGTTTTTTGTCCCCTTTTATCCCTTATATGATGTTTATCTATTCTAATTGTTGATATAAATTAATTGTTGATGTACATAACTAATTACTAGCAATTGCACCACATGTTGCAAAGGAAACACCGTAAGGTTGTAGTATAAGAAATAATAACATATAATAATGAAGAGGTAGTAGGAACTTTCTCGGCTCCAACTGATCCTCTAGAATAAGGGGTGGAAAATTATGTTTACGGGACCTCAAATCAAAATATCCATCTTGCCCCCGATCGGGGTGCCACGTTGCTCCGATCAGATAAAGGTTAGTGCCATGCGGAGGCGTGCACCTGGTCGTCCACCATAACGAGTAATTGCAATAACGAGTAATTGCAATCTTTGCAGGAGGCCGATGAAGGCATATTGTCACACACTCAAACATAATGCAAGGCTGCAGAAAAGAAGGGTGCCAACATATCATGTTAGGTAGAGTTTGGAAACAGTGCCTATGGGTGGAGTTAAAATAGGAAAGGGAACCTCAGAGAGGTAAGTTTCTCAGCAGTCCGAGGAAATAGAGGTAGAGCTATGGTGACGTCCAGAAATTTGGTATGTTATGGCTATTGCCACCCTCCTTTGCCAATTTCCTATTACTGTCACAAGTTATGAAGGTGACACCAATTTGGAAGATGATTGTAATGCCATGCAGGAAGTTATTCACTCTTGTAGCGGGTTTGCTTGCAAGTATGATTTTTTCTTTTGTTTTTTCTATTACAATGCTAATGCAGGGTCTCTATTTATTGAACCCTTCTTTATAAGCCCACTCTTATGTCTCAAGAATTCTTAGTTAAGTCTGTGGTTTAGTGTAGAAATCCAGCTAAACCCTTGTAGGTGTTTTAATAACATAGCCAAGCTAATTCATGGCCTTATCCCTGATGCTCTGTGTCCTTATTCAACACCCCCATCTCATGATGAGAACCACATGCAAGCTCCTTGGAAACCCCCTCTACAGGAGATTCATCCCACAATTTGGGGTCCTAGCACCATCAACAATGACGCTACCTGTAAAGCGTATGAGAAAGATTTCATGCTCATAAATGACAATCTTCAAACCCATAATTTCCCTTCTCAAAAAATCTCTCTGTTGTGTGATGTCAGGATTCCTTACCTTCAGTTTCGATGCTAAAAAACCTCAGAAGTAATCTAGATCTCAAATATTGCAAATATACTTTAAATGTCTCTGTATTTTATATTAATACCAAGAAAAAGGTTGGTTTCTCTACAACGTCTGAGGATCCACCAGTATATCAGGACGTAGTGAACTCCACCAAAATTCACCTGCAAACTATTATTAATTTTATGTTGCCTTATATAGGCCTGTTCCAAAGTATTATAGGGATAACAGAAAAGAATTTGGAATCTTCCCGTCATACCAAAGTAATGGCAAAAGGACAATATGGAAAACGCAAAGGAACCGGAAAAGGGAAACACAAACAACCGATTTAGAATGAGGGACCTAGTAAGCGTGAAAGGAAAAGTAATAAAGAAGTTATGGAAAATATCTATGATCTTTATGAATTTGGAAACCCAACTCAGATCTGAAATACCATCCAAGGTTGGGAAAGAGAGAGTAACCATGAAGATGAAGATATCAAGCAGTAGGAGGCCACCATGGACTTCCTCTACGACTCGGGGAATACAAGAGGAAGGTTATCCCTTTTCCATCAATCTGTCAACACTTATTGTAAGCTCAAGTGTGTATTGGTGAAGGCCATGAATAGCATGCAGGAAACAGAAGGAAACCCTTCAGTGGTTTCAGAGTTGCAGCAAATTAAACAGGAAATCCGAGATATTTCCATGTCTCAATACCATGCTACGGAAAGAATCGGATGAATTGAAAAACAACTAAAAGCAATGTAGCAAGTAGAGATGTCGGGTTCTACTGCAAAAAACCTGGCACCTATTGACTCTTCTGATGGGTGACATTTTCTCTTATTCGTCTTTTATTATTTAATGATTTTTGCAGCAATTTTTTAGAGCCATTGGCGAAACTATAATTTTTTTGGACATTAGATATAGTGGCAAGTAGAAGGAAAAAACAATTTCAGTACTGGTTGGCTTTTAATTCACTCTAGTGGTCGACAGACCTGGTTTCCTTCAGGCAGGTTGAGGCCAACAAATGCATCAGTATATGTATAGAAATATGCTTTTATGATATATATAAAATGGTAAGGCTTTGAAAAATTAACAAAAATAAAATAAAAATATCCATCTTGGGTAATTGATGTCGAACAAATTCTTTGTTATTAATTGCATGTAAAATGTGTTTTTTGATAATCGATGGGAAAGTTTGGCCAAAGTACTCAAGACCTCTATATGATGAAATCTACATGTTTATTTTTTTCTCCATGAAGGATGTACTTGGTTTCTATGACTAGGTTGTGCAGAGTTCACCCTTCCACGAAATTATTTTCTTCTATCACATTCGCAATGTTGAATTCTTCTGATACTACTCCTAGAACTCTGACTCGGCTTCACAGCTAGAATTATTTAATGGAATAAAAATTTATCATTATGACATTTTGTACTTCATAAGAGACTACTAAGACGCCTAAGTATGATAAATCCACCTTCACCTATCATTTGAACATAGAGAATAGAGTTATCTTAATAGTGAATTTTATGGATAAGATACATTTGGGATTTTTTAAACCCTTGAGGATGATTAATTAATATCACTTCAGATAATTTATATTAATAAATTATATATAATTATATTTCCATAATTAGTCTTTGAAAACCCAATATTCTAGTTCCTTGGAACTTTTCACCTCAATCAGAATAACAAATCATCAAGACCCTGAAGTAAGAAGAAAAATCAGCTCATAATCAAGGAATCTAGCAACTTCTTAAAGGACCATAATTCAAGACTTTAGTGCATTTTAAAGATCATTTATTTTCCTATCAAATAAAAAGCAACAATCAAATTTTGTAGTGACAAGAATGGGAACAAATTTACTTTCAATAACTCCCTTCCCTAGTGATAGCACATTTTGGTTTGGAAAGGAAATTATTTTCTCGATCTTTTAAATAATAGATTCCTCCCCAAGTGACCCTTTAGAAATACCTTTTTTTTGAACTGATTGCAATAGGTAAGTGTCTTTTGTATAGTATTTTTTGAGCCATTGAATTTGAGGGAAGAGGTAAAGAGATTACTAGACAAAAAAGAGCAGAGTGATTGAATGTAAAATAAAAATTACATTGAGGAATATCTTCTGATTTTCTCATGTGGGCCTTCTTCAACTGATGAGGTAGTAGGAACTTTCTCACCTCCAAATCTTCCAGAATAAGCGGTGAAGAATTATGTTGAGTGAACTACTACTCATGTAACTCTAACTCCTCTTTACAATTGGAATGTTTCTCATCCCATAACTCTATCTCTAAGCTATAATTATATATTTCTCTTGTTTCTAAATAAATTGTCTCTATATCACTATTGTTTGTCTCTTTTTGAGCGTTTGATTGAATCCATGAGACAATGTAGCTCATCTGGATTCAAAAATCCTTTACTAACCCATTTTATTAAGAGTCATCCTTTGTTTTTAATTCTACTATTTGGTCCTTCGTAGCCTTTGTCAACATCGTTTCCTTCTAAAGAATCATATATACTTGATAAGTCTCCATTGGCCTACTTTTCTTCTTCCATATACTTCAGATCTAAATGAATGGAACTTGAGATAAGCTTCATGAATTTTTCTGAATTCATTTCTATCATACTTTGATGGAGAGCATAGTAACACAAAAATGTAATATTTAAATATATAAATAGTTATTTTCCTTTTTTTATATTATTTTTTATTCATTTAATATAAATTGATTGGTTTGTGTGGAGTTTAATTTCATGATATAAATTTTATATTGGATGAAGGGAAGGGTTATGATAAAACTTGTAAAAGAACCCCTTAGGGTTATGTCAACTTACTCTATTGTTAATCACATAGTGCCAATTTTGTAAAACTATAATCTGCAGTAAGGATCCATTGGGTTTTTTCTTTTGTAAGTTTTGTTTGAATTCAAAAATTAAAAAATTAAAAAAACTAAAATTATGTAGTGAAAAACCTTGTTTAAAATTTCATAATAAAAGCTTGAGTAAGTTTGACATCATGACTTAAGTTTTGTTTGAGTAAGTTGGAACTTGAGATAAGCTTCATGACTTTTTCCAAATTCATTTCTATCATACTTTGTTGGAGAGCATAATAACACAAAAATGTAATATTTAAATCTATAACTAGTTATTTTCCTTTTTTTAAATTATTTTTTATCCATGTAATATAAATTAATTGGTTTGTGTGGAGTTTAATTTCATGATATAAATTTTATATTGGATGAAGGGAAAGGATATGATAAAACTTGTAAAAGAACCCCTTAGGGTTATGTCAACTTACTCTATTGTTAATCACATAGTGCCAATTTTGTAAAACTATAGTCTATAGTAAGGACCCATTGGATTTTTTCTTTAGTAAGTTTTGTTTGAATTGAAAAATAAAAAAAATTATAAAAACTAAAATTATGTAGTGAAAAACCTTGTTTAAAATTTCATAGTAAAAGCTTGAGTAAGTTTGACATCATATAATATGAAATTTGTTTATGATTATAAAGTAAAAAACATATAATATTTTTTAGCTACAATTAAGTAATTAAATATATCTATATAGTTTTTTTTTAATAGAAGAAATTTGATATTCATTAAGAAAAAAAATCGAAAAGAGTATGTATGTAGTTACAAACTGTTATGTAATTACAAACTATTACAATTAAGTAATTAAAGGTAAATTTAGTGTTATTTAGGAAATGAGAATTATGAACATTCATCATTATTGCTCAAGATAAATCATGTCCTATAAAATAATTTAATAAACTGTATTCCACATGAATACCATGGGTCAATACCATGCGCTGTTTTAAATGTTTATCATTATTTTTGTTTTTTTATTGTATTTTGACCTAGTTAAAATTTTCATTACATTGTGTCCATCTTTTTATTTAATTTACTTTTAATTTTATTTTTGTGTAATTTGACATAGTCAAAATGTTAAACATGGCATTACAACATTTCTATTATACACATAGAACAAATATAATTTATTAAAAAGAGAAAAAGAAAAACTAACATTATAAAAAAAAAACATAAAACTATTTACTTGTAGATCTAATGGCTTAAAACATTTCAATCATCTAAGATTTGATCCAATGGCTCAAACATGGACACATTGGAAGCTAGGGAAGTTGTTTTCAAATAAGATCAATACCATGGGTTGTTTTTATATTTTATTATTATTTTATTTTTTATTGTATTTTGGCCTAGTTAAAATGTTCATTACATTTTGTCAATATTTTTATTTTATTTTTATTTTTGTGTCATTTGACATAGTTAAAATGTTAAACATGACATTACAACATTTCTATTATACACCTAAAATCAATTTAACTTATTAAAAAGAAAAAAGAAAAAAAAAACATTATAAAAAAATATATAAAACTATTTACTTATGGATCTAATGGCCTAAAACATTTCAATCGTCTAACATTTGATCCAATGGCTCAGACATGGACACATTGGCATCTAGGAAAGTTGTTTTCAAATAAGAACCTCTTACGGCGTAAATATTGGATATTTACATTATCATTCATCTCCTTGTATGTTTCTTGAATTGAAAAAAATCAAGGAATTAGCTTGCAAGGCCATTTTAATTATAAGACCCATTTAAGAGAATTTGGGTTTGAAGTCTTCTAGATCCATTTTGAGGCATTAAAAAAATTAATTCTGGTAAAAAAATTCTTCCTTACCTTAGGAACTCAAGAGATTGATATAACCCAATTATATTTCCAATAATATAAGAACCACATATTTGACTTATTGAGACCTACCTAAATTGTATATTTCATGTGGTTATGATAATTTGACATTAATATAATACTTTTTTCATTGTTGGCATGAGTATCACTTTTTATACATACTTGATTGATCTACATTGCAATTTATTTGGTGGCCATGTGTTCTGTACCTAAGCATGGGTATGCCCACCTTAGCAAATGATTTATCATGGCATGGTTTCCCTCTATACATATTATACCTCTTCCTAGTCCCACTTAAAAACATCCTCCTAAACTACTTAAAAACATCCTCCTAAACTTTTAGAATGAACTTTCGCTATTAGATACCCTTCTTATCTTAGACATTAAGGGGAATATATTATATAATATTCTTCTAAATTCATTATAAGATACATGATTTATCCTCATGGTGTCACCTCCTTCCTTTTTTGATAAAAATGATTTCTCCGGTCCTTTGTTTTTGGGACTTATGGGTTATGGGCCAAAAAACTCAGCTCATCCTTACCTTTCTCTATTGAGCTATTAATAATTACTTTAGTGCTACCATGTAGGTTCAACAATGTTAGGCGATGGTTGCGGGGATTTCAAGCTCCACGTGAACCAACACAAAAGTTGCATGTTTAAAAGTTTTGTGCTTGAACAGGATGAAAGGCTATAGTGCCTCTCCTCATGCTAGCTCTTCTTCACTATCCACGCCTGTAGATGGTTCGATCTCGGTCTGCATCGTTTCTTTTATATCCAATTAAATAAACTGGGTTGACATAAAATATAATCTATTATGAGAACTTAACTCATGTAGTTAAAGCACATCCTTCATAAACAAGCACTAGGGGATGTAACAAGAGTTTGGTACATAAATTTTCATGTCAGAAATATATTCATGCATCAAGCCATGATTCATACATAAAGAATTATAACACATAGTAAAAAAAAAAAAATCACATATTTAATCACTTTGTTATTACATGGTGCCTTGGAAAGTCTGATATCCATCCAATTGATCACTTTCAACACATCATACGTTTATAATTATAGAATAAAATTCATTGTCATAGATCACTTTGGATCCATGATTCTCTTCGTAAAGATCTCAACCTAATCCCTAGGATATGTGACACATTTATTTTATCAAGGTTTTAATATTGTACAAAATAAATATTATCATTCTTTTTTGAGTCTGGGTGAAGGTCTAGAGTCTCAATCATTAATATTCAAGGAGGAATTATTGATTTGGATTTCCTCTCGAGGGGGGTTTTACCTGGGATGCTGGCCTACATATGGTGCCCTTGATCTATGTGTATTTTCTTGATATTTTCTTGATGAAATGATAAGAATACATATAAGAAGAACATAATAATAACTAAAGAATATCACAAGTAAATAATCAAGAACAAGAGAATATTTCTACTTTTCTAATTCACTAATACATTTTTCTCTATAAATTTTAAATATACGATGTGCTAAAGGAAATCAATTAGATGAATGATAGACTCGGAGATGAAGGATAAATGATATCTCCCAATCAAAACGATTGGTAACCGGCATGCTATCAAGTCCTGAAATAAGTACATGAAGACAAATAGAGGGAATGGGATACTTACCTTGACGATTTGTTTTTGGGTCCCTCCCAAGCTTGAGGGAAAGCCTAAATATTATAAGAGAAGCATTTTCTTTGACTCAGGAAACAACTTGACCCTTCAAAAAACATAAGAAAACTATGTATACAAACCTTGTCCTAGCCACAATCAACTTTACTAAAAGTTTTTTTTTTGTGGAGTGTGTTGCATTAGGCCCTGGCATATGTATCATTTTATTCCAAGCAGGAATATCACTTTAATTGAAAGCTCCTAAATTAAATGGAATAACTTGTTGAAACTCATTTATCAAAAAATAATTGTTGGTCACAGTACATGCAGTTAAAAAAGGCACCCTTACATAATACGAAAACACTTCAAGGTAAAAGTAATCATGAGAGTTTGAGGAACTTCTTGGATCAAGAATTATGTTCAAAAGAGAAGAAAAAATAGGTTTCAAATATGATAGGTCAAGACTTCGAAAATGTCTTTAGAAAAGGAAAACATAATATGGTGGAGCATGCATATTAAAGAAAAGAAGAAGAGAGGATTTGTTATAATTTACTATTTCTATTATGAAATCTGATTCGTTTGAAGATGTTGGAAGCCGATGGAAAAAAGGAGTCCAAGTGTCCTTGGAATGTGGAATCCAAGGGTCACACCATTGTGTTATAAATGCACATCTATGGTGAATAATGAGATAACTCATGATTATCTTTTCTCTTGTGTGTTTACTTGCTCATTCAACATTCGTGTGTTTAACACAGTATCAAAGCCAGTGATCTCCTGCCCTGCTCAAGTCTTAGCCACTTGCTTTTGTGGCCTGTGTAAGCCTGCAAGACCTGGGTATTCTCTTTAAGCATTGCAGCTCTGCCTCTATTTAGTATTTTTGTAGATTGACAGATCTGCACTAGTTTTAATGCTCCCCACCTGAGCTTGCCCCATTGACAGGGATTTCAATGGTTCCATATTTTGTATGCCTTGCAGGGATTCTAACGCTCCCTTTACTATCTTTCAGAACCCAATTTTCATTACGCAACCTACCCAATCTACTGCTTGAGGTTGTTAACGTAGTTCATTGATCAATAACATCTGTATCCTCAACTTTTCTTTGGCAGTGTATTAATATTCTACTCCTCCTCTCTCCGCTCAACACCCCTTTCCAATTCCACGGATGCTTCAGCTCCTTCCCACTGTGTGCAACTCTTCAGCCTCACCTACATAGTCAGCCTCCCCACCACTCAACCTCCCACTCCTTTGCTCGCCCCTACCTACCGTACCTCCCTCCTTAGCCCTTGAACTGTGCACCGACCTCCCACTACTGCTCGGGCACTTCCCCCCATCACTTCTCCCCCCTCCCACTCTACGGTCCCTTCCACGCCAGCTCCTCTAATCCTTTCGTGCTGCATCGACCTCCATCCTCAACGCACGTAGGCGCTCTTCCTGCGCTTGTCCTTGTCCATCCTCCTAACTTCCTTCCGCTCGGCTCATGCTCCCTCACACTCCATCCCTCTACGTCCATGTCGGCTCCCATTGATGCCTATACCTCAAAATACCTGCTTCTCACGCTGTTGCTCCCTCTTTTCATGTGACATCATGCTCACCCTGACGCCCCTCCACACTCCTCCCACTTCCAACTCCTCCTCTCCCCTAATCCAACACCTCACCTCACTCCCCATCCCTGCTCCAGGCTGCCCCCTCCTCCGCCCACAATGCTTCCCTCCCTCCTCTGCCTGCCTACGGGCTCCCATCCCTCCGCTGCTCCCTCCTCCCTCCGCTGTCCCACTGTTAAAGAATTAATCATTCGGTTAGTTTAGAAGTATTTCTAGATTAGTTAGTGATTAGTTTCCAGATTCAGTTTATGCGTAACTGTTTCTGAGTTGTATAAATACACATTTCTCCTTTCAATAAAGATGTATGTAGTTCCGCTGTGCTCTGCCATTCTCTGCTGTCTCCTTTGTTAATTGGACATGGTATCAGAGCAAGGTTGATCTTGTTGATTTGTAAATCTGTTTTTATGTTTGTTGTTTGATCCTTGGAGTAGCAGAGATAGAGACCAGGGCACCGGAGCCAAGCTTGGAGAGTCGTGTTGTTGTCGCCGCCACCACATCAGAGCCCGTCCACAAGCCAAGAATGGGCTATTGAGTGTGAAAGAAGAAGCAGCAGCAGTATCGAGCTCCCAGAAGGCAAGGGTTTTATGACCGTGGAAGGCGCGGGGCAAATGTTCAGAGCGAGAATTGAACGGAACGGTCTGTATTTTATCATTTGAATGTCTTCTAGTCCATTTTTGAACTTTGAGTCGTTGAATGTTGTGAGATATAATCTGTGTCTCAAGTTCTCTGGAGATAAAAACGGGAAAAATCCAGAGATATGAATGTAGAGGTCCCGAAAATATCTTAAATGCAGCGGATCCGATCTCATTGAAGCATGAACTGGTGGAAGATTATCAATCCGGACTAAAGCTTAAGGTATTTCCCGAAAATTTAAGATTTTGGTCAGGCATTTGAGAAATTGTCCACAAATTCTATCATTATAGAAAATTGAAGCTGTTGACTGGAATTTTAAGGGAGTTAGGGATATTATCTGCCTGTTGTTTTGCTAATTTTCTTATGGCGGCCATTGAGGGAGATGAGAGAGTGATCGTCACGGCAAGCTAAAACCAGTTAAGTGGCTTTCGACGGAGAAGCCTACTGTCACCAAGCGGGAATAAGGCTGAGCCCTATAAAATGTTGCTGTAGAAAAAGGCCTCGCCAGGGTTACACCGCGACGGAGACGAACTGCCAGTGTTGCCATTGCTTCTGCTCGAGGTACAGATTGCGAGTTAGTTTTATAGAGTTTTTTCAGTTGTTTTTCGTGCTTCTGCAGTGCCTTCCACCTTTGTACAGTGGACTACTAGCTGCTTTCTTGCAAATCTTGTACTCTTATTTTGGAGAGGTGTTGCTTTCTGGTTTTTCCGCACTAGAACACTAGAGTCAGGACCCATTCCACTGTAAGTTACTCCAATATTTGATGTCATAAGTTGTATCTTTTGAACCGATGACTCGTCAACAAGTATTGAGGGCAATTTCTTTTCAGTTGCAATAACAACTCCATTTGCAGCTTTGATTCCCAGCGATGTTTGGCCAGATCCGACGGCCATTAGAGCATGCTCAATCTGCACGAGCTTTCCCGAATGTTTCATTGTTGTTTTAGGAAAGGCTTCGCAGAATTCTTGAGGAGCTTTTTGTTGTTATGATAGAATCTTGGCTTCGGCTGGGTTTTTGTCGGTGTGGGGGTTTCGGTATTTTCGAGTTACTGAAGAGAAGGCCGAGGATTAATGAAAGTTTCGCTGCAATTTTTAAAAGATATTTTTTAAGGTTTTAAAGACTATATTTTTAAGTTTTTAAAGGATATGAGATTTAGGAGGAATTAATTGAATTTGAATACGGGAATCATGTTTTTGTGGTTTATTTAAAATTTTAAGAGTGAAAAGTGAGTGAGAAAGTGAAAGTGTTAAAGTCTTTCAAAGTATTGTCTTAGTACAGAAATTTTGGAACCAAGATATTAGTACGGAAATTTTGGAAGTTTTTGGAAGCATATGTAGACTCATTTGTTTGTGGAAGTCAAGCAAAGAGTTTGTTGAATCCCACTGTACACAGTTACAAGTGGACGAAGATGTTTGTGAACCCCACTATACACAGTTACAAGTGGACGAAGATTTGTTGATACCAGCAACATGGATTGCTGACGAAGATTTGTTGATACCAGCAACATGGATTGCTGATGAAGATTTGGTGATTCCAGCAACAGAGCTTGCTGACGAAAGTTTGATGAAACCAGCGACACAGTTTGCTGATGATGACTTGTTGATTCCAGCAACACAGCTTGCTGATGATGAAATGGTGAATCCAACAATGCAACTTGCTGATGAAAATTTGATGGTTGATGTTAACTTTGATCATGAATTTTTTACTAATGATGACTGGTTGCAGATGATGCAACAAAAGTATGATATTGACATGATGTTATTTGGTGAGATAACCCCACTGCAGTTAGTGGAAGGCAACCTGTTTGCAACATTACAGGTTAGTGGAAAAGAGACAAATACAGAAGCAAAGAAAGAAGTCTCCAAAGAAAAAGCAGAAATAGAGAAGGATGTAGAAGCAGAGAAGGAAGCGCAACAACAGAAAGTTGTCACTGCAGAGCAGAATGAAACAGAGATAGAGGTAGAAATAGAGAAAGAAGCACAACAGGAAAAAGCTCTCATTGCAGAGCAGAAAGACCAGAACCAATGTCGTTCTGAAAATATTTTGGATTTTGATATTGATTTTCAATGTGCAGGTACACAAAATGATTATGAAGAAGAGTTAAAGTTTATTGAAACATGGCTTGCAACACCATGTCTGGATGAGACACCATGTCTGGATGAGATCTACACAGAAGATGTAGAAATGAATGTTGAAGATGACATGCATGATGAACAAGTCAATGAAATTTTCACGCATTGGAGTTTTGAAGAAATAAAACATTATTCTAATATTATGTTGCAGCAGATTGATCATGAAAACCATAATATGGAAGACAGTATGTGGCAACAGCCCACATTCCTTGAAGATGTCCAGGACATGCTTAGACAACCTGGAATAGTAAAAGACCTGCACCAGCAAATGAAAAGTCTGAAGTTTGAACAATACAATAAGACGAATATGAGGAAACAATTTAGAGGCTACAAAATTTGGAAGAAAAGAAGAAGAAAGTCAAATCTAGTTGAAAGTCAAGAGACTTCTCTCTGACTTCGGAAATATAGAATGAATTTCAATGTCAAAAGTTAGGAATAAAATAATGTAACCCTCAAGATTAAGAGGGGGTGTTAAAGAATTAATCATTCGGTTAGTTTAGAAGTAGTTCTAGATTAGTTAGTGATTAGTTTCCAGATTCAGTTTATGCGTAACTGTTTCTGAGTTGTATAAATACACATTTCTCCTTTCAATAAAGATGTATGTAGTTCCGTTGTGCTCTGCCATTCTTTGTTGTCTCCTTTGTTAATTGGACACCCACTTCCTGCTCGATTATTAACAACTCAGCCCTCACAGATAGGCCCATCAAGGCATCCACTTATCAACTGATGTTTGATAGAGAAATTGGGTTTGCCCCATACAGTGATTAATGAAAAATCTCAAGAAAATTGCTACTCTACATCTCTTATTTGCACGAAGAATATTTTCCTTTCAATCCCACACACAGGCCTTGACAAACTTCATGTTGGAGACCATTGAGCTGTCGGAAAAGTCACAACCCAATTCTTCTGTGAAAATCCATGAGATTTTTCACAAGACTTCGTTGAATAACATCACGGGGTTAGTCTTTGGGAGGATCTACAACTTTGGCTCTTATTTCCACTATTCGAATTCCATAGGAAACGTCAGAAGAAAGGCTAGAGAGAGATACATTGTCTCTTAGGTTTTATGTCTAATATGTTCCTTAGAAGCAGTTCCTGAGATTCGAACACTCCTCATGCTGCCTTTCTTTCCCTTTATATTTCTTGTTCTTTTTCCGTCAATTTAATCTCCAGCAACTTTCTTGAGAGGTGAAAGAATATGTTGAAGTGACTATGCGCTATGAAGGGTAAGGCTACTATGTATAATTTTCCTTTTCCTTCCATGGCCATGTTGCGATGGAGCCAAATTTGACACTTGATTGGGCTTTTCAGTGAGACTGGGGTTGATAAAGCAACGAAGAGTTGAAGCAGAGTGAAGGATGTGAGATCAAATCAACTCTCCAGTATGTGATATTTCAGTATTATTGTGTTGTATTTATATCAAGATCTTTATGATTTAAAAAAAAAAATCTAAAGGGAGTCGTGCATTCTCCCACTCGCCGCAAGAAAACGTGTTTCTCTTTTCTGTTTATGATAGATTGTATGTCCATGCTATTGTGTGTTAACCTCCTTGCGGTATATGTGAAGACATGATAACTCGAAGATTGTCCCAAATATTGACATCTTGAAGATTGTAATAGTGAAAAAAAAAAGTGGAGTTACCAAAATACCAAGAAATTTCAAGAAAATTTTTGAAGTTTTTAAATGGCTCTAATTGGTGAAGTATTAGAGTTTCTCAAAACTCTGATACAATCTAATGTTGAAGACACAGTTAAACTTAGCAAGGACACCCTTTCTGATATTCATACATGTTTACAAGATGCACATGACAAGATTGATTTTTTTTTTCAACTTGAATCTCAGCTTCATCAAGAATAATACAACAATGGAGTCATCATTATGAACCTCTTTCTATTCAGAACATTGAAAGAGACTCTCATAAGAAGCAAGACAATAATTCTACGGTTGGTTCACATTTAATGCCCAGTACAAAAGCAGATTTGTATGCAGATGCAAAAGTTTCAATCCCACTTCTTCACCCCAGTGAGCATCACCCAATGCCATGAGTGCTAAGTGGATTATTCAAAAATCATGAGAAATTAGTCAGTTACGACTACCTCTCATGAAATTGGTCATACATGAATGACTTACTTAAGGCAGTTGAATCCCCAAAAGTGATACATAATATAATGCATTACGGAAACCCTTCATACTTAAAATATAAAGAGTAAAGGGATCTCTTCTTGAATGATTCATGAGGCACAATACTTGCTAAGGTTTTGCAAATGGGGTAGCAAGCTAAGTGAGCTTGATTGCGGGGAAAACTCCACAGTTAAGCGCGCTTGGTCCAGAGGAGTTCTAGGGAGAAAATCAGTCATTTGTCGAAAAAATTCAAACGATACAAACTGTTTCCAGAATGTGATAGGAGAGGTATACCATTATGTCTGAGAGCAATTCAGTTTATTATGTAACAGTATAATACCATTACAGTGTAGTAGCATTATTATATTTATTACATCAATAATTTTATTTAGCAGCATACACGAACTTAAAAATATATATAGTGTATTTATAACGAATAATAACAATTTAGAAAAATGAGACATTGCAGTCAAACCCCACGTTGTACCCTGAGAAATCAGGCGTTTTTTTATGGCGATTGCTGATTCCAACCCACGTTGTACCCTGAGAAATCAGGCATTCTTTTATGGCGATTGTTGATTGCCAAAAATTTAGGCGGACTTGTAATTAGGGCGCTCTCAAATAATTGACTACGCCCATGTCTCTTTGAGAATCAACATAAGCTCTGGGGAGAATCAGCCTATGAAACTGAATTGCAATGGTTGTATTTTAGACAGAATTGTTGACATGCTGGTCGTGATTCCGCTTCAGTGCTCAAGCTACAGAACGAGCCCAGAGCTTGAGATGTTCTTTCATATCCACATCCGCCGCATTTGGGTTTGGCAGTTGCCAGTTTTCCAAAGGCGATTCTTGAAACCCTAAATTCTTGTTGCGATTGTCATGGTCGGCTAGTCGCTTTAATCCAGGAAGAAGACCCAGTAGTCTGGGGGTCAACTGGTCCTTTCTGAACTCGAAACCAAGCTGCATAAGACCTTTTAGCTCTTGCAATTCTAGATCCACTCTACTTTTAGGGCTTCCCTTGCTCTCCTTCTGCTTCAGCCGCTTGCGACTCGAAACAGTCTCTAACTTTGGCACAGAGTTTGGTTGAGGCATGAGGAGGCACATGTGCTCAGCTGAGGACTTGCCTTGCCGTCTCTCAAGAAGCGAAGCAGGGCGCCGCCCTGTAATCCCAAGTGCTGAATCCCTCATGGTAGGATTCGTTAACTCGATGAAACGAAAGGAGCGTCCCAATTCTTCCCGGACCGAACAGGACCAGTAAATGAAGTTTTTATAAGCAGTGGATGCGTGTGGGCCAATGCCTACCATATCAACCACAATTGTCTAATAACTTAAATATGAATTAGTAATGTGAAAAGAGGACGGTCGTTGTCGTGCTATGACTTAATCTTATTGTTAACGTGGAGTTTAGGTGACGTTTATAATTTGATATTTGTTTGGTCATTCTCCACAGGTTTCGGATCTTTCGTTTTGTCGGTCACCCACAGACCGCCGACTGGAAACCGAGTTGGGATAAACCTATTGATATATATTTATTAATATCAATATTAATATTAAATCTATATTATTTATGTTCTTACATTAACTACATTTATAATTTGATTGTGTTAGTAAAGTTCTCTTTTTAATATTATGTATTATATATTTGTTTCCTTTGAATTTTTTTAATATTAATATATTTTTTCTTTATAATGTGGGGTAAGAAAATATTTTACTTCTACCATAAATGTTATTGAAATAAAAAAAATTATAAACAAATATTTTATAGGCTGTAAGGTGTCATTATTTTTTAGGCTGTAAGGTTGTGTCCATGTTTGAGCCATTGGATCAAATGTTAGATGATTGAAATGTTTTAGGCCATTAGATCAAGTAAATATTTTTATAATGTTAGTTTTTTTCTTTTTAATAAGTTAGATTGAATTTAGGTTTTGGTGACTTTTAAGTTAAAATGTTGTTATTAAAATTTTTTTAGATTAAGGTTGTAATGTCATTTAACATTTTGACTTGTCAAATTACACAAAATTAAAAATAAAAGTAGTTTAAATAAAAAGATAGACATAATGTAATGAACATTTTAAGTAGGTCAATTTAATACAATAAAAAATAAAAATAATAAAATAAAATAATGATAAACTATAAATACAACCCATGGTATTCATGGTGATTGTAGTTTCTTTATAGGGGGAACTAAGATGGCCTAAATCGATCTTAAAACTAATGATTTAATAAAAAAAGAATTTAAATGTTTATAACCATTATTCTTTTAAAATTTTACTTAATAAAATGTATCTAAATTTTCATACATCCAAATATACATAGTTTTTATTGTTCTCTATTATTTTTGTTACAACTATTTTATTATTAAAAAAATACATGGCTTTTTTGTTATATATTATTTATGTTACAAATTTTTATAATTCATGAGTATTATTTCTTAATACATAAAAATTAAATTAATAATGAAAATTTTAAAAATATGTGATCTTTTTTAAATTTCCAAATTATTTCAGAGGAAATGATTTATCTTGAGCAATAATGATGAACACTCATAATTCTCATTTCTTAAATAACAGTAAATTTATCTTTAAAGGGGTCAGTAACAATTGTTTGTATCAAAGTCAAGGGTACAAAAAAAAGGAGACATGGTGAAGAGAAGCTTCCAACCTTACAACAAGCTCTAGAAAGACATAACTTTGAATGTATGGAATTCATTTTCCCTGATACACATGAGAAGTGAAATAAAAAATCTTGGAATTTGGAAAATGTCACAAATCTTATCTCATGTTCCATTCATTTAGATCTGAAGTATATGGAAGAATAAAAGCAGGACAATGGATACTTATCAACAATGTATGATTCTTTAGAAGGAAACGACGGTGACAGGGCTATGGAGGACCAAATAGGAGAATTAAAAACAAAAGATGACTCTTCAGAAAATGGGTTACTCAAGGATTTTAGAATGTAGATGAGCTACATTATCTCATTGATTCAAGCAAGTGCTCAAAAAGAGACAGACAATAGTGAGATAGAGACAATTTATTCATAAACAAGAGAAAGCTAGAATTATAACTTGAGATAGAGTTATGGGAAGAGAAAAATTCCAATTGTAAGGAGGAGTCAAAGTTACATGAGTAGTAGTTCACTCAACATAATTCTCCACCACTTATTCCAGAGGAGAAAGTTCCTACTACCTCATCAATTGAAGAAGGCCCACATGAGAAAATCTGGAGAGATTCCTCAATGTTATTTTTATTTAACATTTAGTGACTCTACTCGTTTTTTTCTAGTACTCTCTTTACCACTGCCCTTAAATTCAATGAATTAAAAAATACTATACAAAGGACATTTACCTATTGCAATTAGTTGAAAAAAAAAGGTATCTCTAAAGGGTCACTTCGGGAGGAATCTATTATTTAAAAGATCGAGAAAATAATTTCATTTCAAAACAAAAATGCACTATCACTAGAGAAGGGAGTTATTAAATTTAAAATTTGTTCCCATTCTTGTCACTACAAAATTTGATTGTTGCTTTTTATTTGATGGGAAAATAAATGATCTTTAAAAGACACTAAAGTCTTGAATTATGATCCTTAAAGAAGTCGCTAGATTCCCTGATTATGAGCTAATTTTTCTTCTTACTTTTCGGTGTTCATGATGTTTGTTATTCTGAATGAGGTGAAAAGTTCCGAAGAAGTGGAATATTTATCTGAAATGAGATTAATTAATCATCCCCAAGGGTTAAAAAAGGCCTAAATGTCTCTTATCCATAAAATTGGCAATTAAGATAATGCTAGACAAAGGACACTTACCTATTGCAATCAGTTTGGAAAATAATGTCATTTCAAAAAACAAATGTATATCACTCAGGAATGGAGTTATTACATATAAAATTTGTTCCCATTCTTGTCACTACAAAATTTGATTGTTTCTTTTTATTTGATGGGAAAATAAATGATATTTAAAAGGCACTAAAGTCTTGAATTATGATCCTTAAAGAAGTCGCTAGATTCCCTGATTATGAGTTGATTTTTTCTTCTTACTTTTGGGTCTTCATGATGTTTGTTATTCTGACTGAGGTGAAAAGTTCCAAAGAAGTGGAATATTTGTCATTCAAAAAGGAATTCTAGAAATATGATTGTGAATAATTTATTAATATAAATTATCTAAACAGAGATTAATTAATCATCCCCAAGGGTTAAAAAGCACCCAAATGTCTCTTATCCATAAAATTAACGATTAAGGTAACTCTATTCTCTATGTTCAAATGATAGGTGAAGGTGGATTTACCATACTTAAGCTTCTTAGTAGTCTCTTATGAAGTACAATATGTCATAGTGATAAGTTTTTATTCAATTAAATAATTATAGTTGTAGAGCAGATTCAGAGTTCTGTGAGTAGTATCAGAGGAATTCAACATTGTGAATGTGATAGAAGCTAATAATTTCGTGGAAGGGTGAAGTCTACCCAACTTGGTCATAAAAACCAAGTGCATCCTTCATGAAGAAAAAAATAAACATGCAGATTTTGTCATATAGTGGTCTTCAGTACTTTGGCCAAAATGTCTCATCCATTATGAAAAACCACATCCTACATGCAATTAATAATAAAGAAGTTGTTCCACATCAATTACCCAATATGGATATTTTGATTTTGGGTCCAGTAAACATAATTCTCCACCCCTTATTCTGGAGGATCATTTGGAGCCAATAAAATTCCTACCACCTCTTTTTTCTTATATGCTATTCTTTCCTATACCACAACCTTATTGCATTTCCTTTGCAATGTGTGGTGCAATTCCTAGTTATATTATTACTAAACATCAAATATATTTAAGGATGTGCATTCCTATTATAATATTAGTAAAAAATTATGATATAAAGTTATTATTCATGTAATTTAAAAGATTTCCCAAATTATATATGTCAAAATCATTAACTATAATGTATTTTGAAAAAATAATTAATCTCAACTTTCCACATGATAAGCTGGACTAAAAGTGGGCTTTATAGATAATAAAAAAAAACAAACCTATACAAAATATGTATTTTGAAGAAATTCATAAATACTAGACAAATAAAAAGAGAAGTTTCCAATAGAGACCCTAACACATGAAATACCTAAACCTTGTTGCATTCAAATTCACATATGATTGAATTAAATTCTCATAAGAGTAGAAATGAATATTTGAAATTTCAATATCCAACCATAAAAAATAGTTGTTTTTGAATTAAACTTTCAATACATCATTTTTATACAAACTAGAATCTATCATTAAAATGCCAAAATTAAAGAAACTACATAGAAACTCTACAAAATATCTATTTCACCATTACAAATAAGGAAATTTAATTCTATTATTTCTATTTACAACTAAAAAAATTCTTCATTTTGATTACACTATCACCTCATTTTGATTACATTGTTACCTAAGTTAATGCTTTATATAGTATACCATTGACTCATGGCTGTGGGCATGTCATATAAGTCTCAACCTTTAAATTTCAATGTTTAATGTTTAGGCTTTAAGTTTAAGTGTGTACAATGTAGGATTATATGAGGTGGGTGGAAAAAAAGATTCAGTTTTTTAATACATTCATAAATCCACCTAAGTGAATCTATACTAATCACTATGGTTAGATTATTTTATTTCATTTTGTGTAGTTTTATTTAAAATTACTTGTATCTAAGATATTGAAGTTATATATAATTCATTTATCAAATTGAAGATTTTAAAAATAAAATAAATTTCATTAATCATGTGCAAATTTTAAAATAATCGTTGTTTAACTCTGAAATAAACAAAATATTGCTTAATCAAATGTAAGTTTTAAAATATAACATAGAGGTTTTATAAAAGAAAATTATATTTTTTAAAATCATGCTAATCGAGAGAAATGTTCTATCCCGGAACTAATCATATTTCAAAACGATTAAAAACCAAAAATATAAAACAGTCTTCAACGAAAAAAATAATGGGACAAATGTTCTTTTTTTTCAGAAAAAAAAAACTACTGATATATTATATATGCTAGTACATTTTTATATCTATTACATTCTTAGCTATATGACAGCGAGAAAATACATAATATCATTGCCATATAAAAAACTGGACCACATTCAAAGAAAGAAAGTGAGTCACAAAAGCATGGCTTACGAATTACAGAGAGTATAACCTCCTCTTTACATCAGAGATTACCGAAACAGTCCCTATCAACATACAAAAACGATCCAGAAACACATATATAGATCACTTTGTTATTGTTATGGGACAAATGTTCTATGTCAGTCCATTAAATTGCTAAGAGAACACGCGTGCAATTTCTGGAAAATCTTCACTTTGGTCAACAGGCTTTAAGTCAATGTAGATGCCCAAGCTATCTACGCCGATATCTGAAACATCCCAAAAGCGAGGAGAGAGAATATTCGAATCAATGGAAGGTGTTTTGAGGCTTCCGCATAATCCGATCAAAAAGAACGTGGAGAAGAACAACAGAATAGATATTAGAAAAATTGACCTATATTCGATAGAATAACAGAGAAAATTATTTAGTGCATCTACCACGGTGTATGCACAGTACAAATTTAACTACCGAATGTTCCAGATCTTATCATTGGCTTAGAGAAATAGCTTTACTGTTTTGTTTCTTGATCCTCCATCAGCGGACCCCTCGATTGTTATGGTTTAGGGAAATAGCTTTATTGTTTTGTTTCTTGATCCTCCATCAGCGGACCCGTTGATTGTTATGGTTAATATGATCGAGGATGGTAATAACTGCCAAATCTTCCAAATCATATCCTAGGACATTACACAGCAATCTATAGAAATAGGATTACTGTATTGTTTCATGAGCATCCATTAGCGGACTCCCTCAATTATTATCGTCTTTTTGACCGTGGATGGCAATTAATTAATGCAAGATGGGGTACAATATCTGGAGTGATTGCGTAGAATCTTCGTTTCACCTACTCTATAAAAGAAAAATGAAAAATTCCAACGTTTCCATGGGGACATATTAATAAATTTGATCACCTTCGTCTCTAACAAAACTAACTGGAACACGTGTACCGCGTCACCTTCATCTCTATAGTAACTTACCTGCAATCCGTTGGTCCAATTCCCAGGAATTGGTTGCTTTTCGCGATGCTTTATTAAGTTTACCAAAAATCAATGGCGTTCTATTTCTTGTTTGTGGTTGGCAATTTCATTTCCATGGATAGCGAGATTGGTGGTAAAAATTGACATTGTACAATCCTAAGGAGATTTTGTACAACATTACATATCTTTTACAACGGTCCAACGATGGTTATTAACACTGGTTAACATTTCATGCACTTTGGTAAGAGGTTTGATTTGGGTGCCACGTTAAGCTTTAACATGGCAATAATTTAAGATTTTAATTTTATTAAATGATTTTCATTTTTTTGGAATTTGGTACTATGATTCTTGGTGAGTGGTGAGATTGTAATGTTATATCATTTAAACCATTTTTTTAAGGCATTAATGGATTAAACATTAATTATTTTAATTTGTGTAGACTTAAGAACCAAAAATTACAATTATTCTCAATTTTGATTGGAATTCAACAAAAATCTCTAAATTATTTAAATTAGGGAAACCCAACAACTTAAAACTATAATTTTCTCAAAATAAGAAAAATCCACTTAAAAGCTTTGCCCTAAAAGCAACCAAAAGATGTTGTGATAGTCTCAATAGACTAATGTTTTATAGATTATCTATTTTACAAACAACGGTGTTCATAATCCTTTGTTAAAATTCTATACATAATGACAAAAAGTTTGATCAATACACCACTTTAAGTTTTAAAACTAACGTTTTAAAGATTATATGTAAATTAGAATGGTGTCCATAAGTCTTTATTCAAATTCTATTCACAATGGCTAAAGTGATGATCCGTTAGCCAGTTTAAGTTTTAACATATTGAAAATTTTGGATCACATACTTTTGGAATTCTTTTCAATCATCTTCAAAATGTCGATCACATCATAAGACAATGGAACAAAATTGTTTAGTATTTTTTCCCAAGTGTTTTGTGTCAATTCTCTACTAAAATAGTTTAGGGTGCACATTTATCATTCATAGATCCAACATGTTCAATGTATACATAACGAAATGGTAAGAAAAAAAACTCTATCCAAGACAACGCCATACTAATAAATCTATGTAAATTGTGTGACATCGCTTTCTCTCTGCCAAGTGATTGTGGGTGTTCTATAGTTTATTGGCTTATGAGTTCATTTTTACGCATTCACAATTATATTGTATCTAAAATCTATTTAACCACTTATTTGTACAAATATTTTGAAAAATAATTGTATATGGTTGGTGCTGAATGTAGATTTGAATAAGCTCAATTGAGTCTATATACACACAAAGTAAATATGAATATTCATACATAAGAGAGGGTAAAGAAATCCACTTGTTAAGTAGGATGACAGCAACAAAATTGAATCTGGCCCCCAAGGAGAGCTGGTCTCTAAATTCTGTTCATGAGTTCCCTTTATTTAGCTTATTTCAACACAAGAATTCTTCTCAATTCCGTTACAAATTTATTTATCAAATTCAAGGAAATTGACGAATAAATGTGTGGGATCAACGTTGATTTACAGTCTAACTCAAACACATACATACACTGCCTCTTCCATTCTCTATTCCCTTGCACACAGTCATATACATATAACTTTCATATTATACTCAATCCAGTGTTAAAACCTTGGGAAATTTAAATATATTCCTGAACTTTAATTCTATCGCCGAACCTTAGAACTAAGGTTATCACCCTTCGGAACTTTATATGAATAGCCGACTTAATTCAATTAAACCACTTATATCGAACCTTTGGCTCCGTGCCCACACATACAATCGACTGTTTAATTAAAAGCACACGCCATACCTTAGGTTATCCTCCGAGCTCTTTCGAGAGCGATCATCGTTTGATGAGCCAGCCTGCGATCGGACGTCGTACGTCGATATCATGCTGAGTCCACAGTCGATATTTAACGTGCGATGGCACGCGACGAGGGTGGTATATCCAAACTGCTTAAGGCCACATGTCAGCCTATGACACGGATCGCGTTTGAATTGGAAATACAGCTTGGTGCGATCAAACTGCTTCCGGATTTTGAACAGTAATTGACCAGAGTTTCACCGGGGTTAACACTACTCCTTGTATGCTCTCCGGTTCACTAACTCATGGTCTAACCTCGGGACATAATTTCCAATTAACAATAAAACGAGTCTATTTCTCTTACAAGCGAGTTCTTCCAATACGACCATAAGTCCACAGTTCTATGGCAACCACACTACTGGTGTGCTCTTTCAAAGACTCGAGGTATACACATGACTCGACACCTACATCAATGTCCAATACATCCCTTCAAGGTTTCTTACAGGGGTCTATCTCAACAGAGTTAATTCTGACCATTCAAGGGAAATCTGCGATAAAAAATGGACAGAGAGGCATGTAGAGATCACACAGTAACTCTATTCAACCATTATACACAGAACAGTATTCAACCACCTCGCAATTAAACAAATTTCCTCACAAAGATGAATTCAAGACAATTTTATAATCAACGAGCACCAAATTTATTCAACAGGAAGCAATTGCTTAACACTCGGATTTTACTACAGATATCTCCCCTCTTCAATGAATCCGGGGAATACAAATTATAGGTAGTATTATGTGTCTCTTCGGTTCCTCTATGAGGACCATTTCTACTCTAACAAAGGCCTACTTACGTTCATTTAATAATTGAACAGGACAGATGTACTGATGCAAAAACTATTCGACTTATACTGACTCTAACTGACCTAAATGCAATAGGCAGCTAAGGTATTGACACCTTGCTGTTACAATTTCGAATGATTTGGATCCCTCCTAGCCACAACATGTGGACAAAAATCCTACATTGTTGGCTAGTGTCTAATTCCCCTGCATCAGAATCCCGAGGGAAATTTTCTTCATGGACTCCTGTCCATGAGTTCTTCCACTGATCTTCCTATCTTCTACAACATTACTTCAGTCACCCA
The DNA here is from genome assembly GCA_034641835.2 of Pinus albicaulis. Lineage (NCBI taxonomy): Eukaryota > Viridiplantae > Streptophyta > Pinopsida > Pinales > Pinaceae > Pinus > Pinus albicaulis. Next base: position 158,935,036 of record CM076572.1, on the reverse strand, counting down.
AGTGGCATCTTCCTCTGACTGGTCTTTCCACTTGATTGAGTACTGAAAGTACTCTTTTCCTCTGGTCTTCTTGAACACTCTTTTGTCCAATATCTTCTCTGGCTGTAATGGTTGTGCTGGAGGTAGCTGCTTTACCCATTCAATCTGTTCTCTGACTGCTAGTTCTTCTTCTGCACCGTCATCTTCATCCTTGTACAAATCTGCAACATTAAAAATGGGAGATATTGCAACATTAGGAAGCAATTCAATCTCATAAGCATTAGCAGAAAACTTTCTAAGTATCTTGCATGGTCCAATATTTTTAAACTTCAGTTTTTTATACTACTTCTTTGGGAATCTCTCCTTTCTCAAGTGTGCCAAAACCAGATCTCCTACCTCAAAATGAACTTTTTTTCTGCTCAAGTTTGCTCTGCCTTTGTATTTGATGCTGCTGCCTTGTAGCTGCTATTTCACTTGTTCATGTATGGCTTGGATTTCTGACGCAAATTCCTCACCATCAGCACTCCTCAACTCTGCCTTTCCTAGATTTCTTAATTATGATATTCCTCTGGGGTGCATTCCATAAACAATGTGGAATGGACTCTGCCATGTGCTTCTGTTTGGTGAGTCATTATATGCATACTCTGCCTGGGGCAAAATATGATCCCACTGCTTGGGATGCTCTCTTGCAAGACTTATCAACAAATTTCCCAGACTTCTATTCACTACCTCACTTTGTCCATCAGTCTGAGGATGATAAACTGAGCTGAAACTCAAGTTGGTACCAAGTTTCTTCCACAATGTCCTCAAAAAATGGCCCACAAACCTGGTGTCACTGTCTGTAACAATAATTTTGGGCAACCCGTGAAACCTAACAACTTCTTTGAAAAACAAGTTAGCAATATGGGTGGTATCACTAGTTTTATAACATGGAATAAAATGTGCCATTTTGGAAAATCTGTCCACTACAACAAAGACTGCATCATTCCCTCTCTGAGTCTTGGGAAATCCTAGAACAAAATCCATACTCACCATGTCCCAAGGCCTGTCTAGAATAGGCAAGGGAGTGTACAATCCTGCATTCTGACTCCTTCCTTTGGCATATTGACAGATTTTGAAATTCTTCACAAAATTGTCCACTTCTACTCTCATCTTGGGCCAAAAATAGAAGTGACTCAGCTGTTCATAAGTTTTGTCGGTACCAAAGTGCCCAGCAAGTGCACCACCATGCTTTTCCTTGATCAAATTTTCTCTCATGGAACATTTTGGTACACACAATTGGTTTCTCCTGAATAGTAAGCCCTCATGTAAGAAATAGTCTAGCCACTGGCTTTTATCTGTTAGAACAGGGTTACAACATGCTTCAAATGCTTCCTTAAAATCTGAATCTGTTTTGTACAATTCTTTGAGAAAATCAAATCCTACAACTTCAAAATCGGTCTCTTGAACAAGCATGTGCCTCCTACTCAAAGCATCAGTTACTTTATTTTCCTGGCCACTTATATGTTTCAAAACAAAGTTAAAACTTTGAAGGTACTCAACCCATTTGGCATGCTTATGATTTAACTTGGGCTGTTGTACAATGTACTGCAAAGGATGATTGTCAGAATATAATACAAATTATTTGGACATTAAATAATGCCTCCACTTTTTCAATGCCTGAACAATTGCATAGAATTGCTTCTCATAAGAGGAATACTTCCTTCTGGTGTCATTCAAATTTTCACTGAAATAAGCTACATGCCTATCATCTTGACTTAGCACAGCTCCAATGGCATCACACTTCACTTGAAATGGTTTAGTAAAATCAGGCAGAATCAACACAGGTTTTTCAGTTATCTTTTTCTTCAAAAGTTTAAAGTTTCTTTCTGCTTCAGCAGTCCATTTAAATGGATATTTTCTCTTTTTTACTGTCTCAATGATGGGTGCATTAATCTTACTGAAGTTTCTTATGAATTTCCTGTAAAAATTGGCAAGTCCATGGAAAATTCTTACCTCAAAAACATTTTTGGGTGAAGGCCACTCCATAATTTCCTTAACCTTTTCTGGGTCCATCTTCAATCCTTCTGCAGAGATAACAAAGCCAAAATACACCAACTCTTCCTTCATGAATGAGAATTTCTTTAATTTTATCTGCATTTTCTCTTGGTGCAGCTTCTTCAAGACATAATTAAGATGCCTTAGGTGTTCTTCTTTAGTTTTGATGTAAACTAATATATCATCCAGATATACTATCACAAATTTACCAATGAATTCTTTCAACACTTCATTCATAAGTCTCATAAAAGTTCTAGGTGAATTAGATAAACCAAAAGGCATTACCATCCATTCATACAATCCTTCATTCATTTTAAAGGTAGTTTTCCATTCATCACCCTCATTTATTCTAATCTGATGATATCCACTTTTTAAATCTAATTTTGAAAAATATTTGGCATCACTCAAACAATCCATTAAATCCTCAACTCTGGGCAAAGGGAATCTGTTCCTGATTGTTATCTTATTGATTGCTCCGGAATCAGTACACATTCTCTAGCCTCCATCTTTCTTTGGGCTCAATACTGCTGGCACTGCAGATGGACTCAAAATTTCTCTGATCAGTCCCTTGTCCACCAATTCCTGTACTTGCTTCCTGATTTCCTCATTTTCTGTGGGAGTCATTCTGTAGGCTGCCTTATTTGGCAGATTTGAACCAGGGATAAAATCTATCTGATGGCTGATCTTTCTCATAGGTGGCAGCTCATCAGGTAAATCATCCACAACAATGTCACAATAACAATCTAACATCTCTTGGATTTCTATTGGAAAATCAGAAATCTTTGTAGAAGTAAGAACTACCTTAGGCTTGCAAACTAAAGAAAAGCTTACCTCTTCTTCTTCAATCTGTTGTATATATTCCTTCCCGCTTAGCAACAAGGTCTTTGGATCAGCCACTCTACTTGATGGTTCACCTTATTCCATGGGTATCAATGTATGATGTACCCCATCTTTGAAGAACCTGTAAGTGTTCTTCTTTCCATCATGCAATGTTGCTCTGTCAAATTACCAAGGTCTACCCAGCAGTATGTGACACACATCCATGGGCATCACATCACACACGACTTTGTCTTTATAGTTTCCCATTTGCAGCTCTATCTCACACTGTTCTTTTACAATCACCTGGTGCCATTTATGCAACCAGGACACCCTGCAAAGAGTTGGATGCTCCCTTGTCTTCAGCTTCAACTTCTCTATAACCTCAGTGGAAACCAGATTGTCTGTGCTGCCACTATCATTGACTAGCTGGCAAAATTTCCCCTGGACTTTGCATATGATCCTAAACAAATTCTTCCTTTGTGTAGGCTCAGTGACCTCTTTGGCTTGTTTCAACAGAAAATTATTGACCACCAAGGATTCTCCCCTCTCTGGTAGGATTTCTTCTTCAATTGTTGCATGTTCTTCATCCTGAGCAACAATAGCATTTCTTGGACCAACACCATTATTCTCTGGGCACTCATAGTGCTTGTGTCCCACTTGATGACATCTATAGCACCTCAATTCTCTACCTCTTCCTCTGCCTCCTCTTCCTCTGTAAGAACCCCTTCTGGCTCTTGCATCACCCTCTGTAGATGCATTCTGAGCTGAGCTACTGTTAGCTCCATCTCTAGGTGTAGCAGGATTTCCTCTACCACCCTGACTTCCCTTTCCACAGAAAGTACCTCTCCCTTTGGCAAACTTCTTTCTCAGGAATTTCTCCCTCGCTTTCAAGGCCATCTGATAGGCCTCTTCAACTGTCTTAGGAGACAGAAGACCAATTTCATCTTGGATCTCCAGCTTGAGACCATTCACATATCTGGTAGTCTTCTCTGGTGTGTCCTGAAACTACCCAACCCTTATACTTACTCTATAGAATTTTTCTGTGTATTCCCTTACTGTCAGCAACCTCTATCTCAGGTTCTGCATCTGCCTAAACATTGTTAGCTGATAATCACTAGGCAAGAATTTACCTTTTAACTTAGTCATCATTCTGGTCTAGCTTTTAATAGGCTGTTTTTCAGCTCTCCTTCTTTCTGCTTGCACTCCATCCCACCAAAGTGTGGCATGTCCCTTCAGCGTTGTTACTGCAAACCTGACCTTATTATCTTCGCTCATTTCTTCATAGTCAAAGCACTTGTTCATTTCATTAATCCAGTCCACCAGCTCTTCTGGATTTAGTCCTCCTGCAGAACTTGACACTTCAATCCTGGGCTTAACTACAGACCCCAGAACAATTCCGAGGAGCCTCATGTCAGGAGGAATCTCAGCATTTTCTCCAGATTATTCTCTTTCAAGTTCACTGATGTCTTTAGGATCTTTGGGCTGTCCTAGCTCCATGGCATCCATTTTGGCCTTGAACCTCTGCAAGGTCTCCAACACTTCTGCATTGGCAACAGGTCTGCCTCTCCTTCTATCGACACCTCTACCAACTTGGATTGCCATGTTAATTCTCTGTAAAAACAACTCAAGAATAGCTCTGATACCACAATTGACAGCAACAAAATTGAATATGGCCCCCAAGGAGAGCTGGTCTCTAAATTATGTTCATGAGTTCCCTTTATTTAGCTTATATCAACATAAGAATTCTTCTCAATTCTGTTACAAATTTATTTATCAATTTCAAGGAAATTGACGAATAAATGTGTGGGCTCAACGTTGATTTAAAGTCTAACTCAAACACATACATACACTGCCTCTTCCATTCTCTATTCCCTCGCACACAGTCATATAAATATAAATTTCATATTATACTCAATTCAGTGTTAAAACCTTGGGAAATTTAAATATATTCCCGATCAATCAATTGTTTAATTAAAATCAGATGCCATACCTTAGGTTATCCTCCGAGATCTTTCGAGAGTGATCACTGTTCGATAAGCCAGCCTGCGATCGGATGACGTACGTCGATATTGCGCCGAGTCCACAGTCGATAGTTAACACTCGATGGCACGCAACGAGGGCGATATATCCAAAATTCTTAAGGCCACGTGTCAGCCTATGATATGGATCGCGTCCGAATTGGAAATATAGCTTTCATTTCAAAGGCGGTGCGATCAAACTGCTACCGGCTTTTGAAGAGTAATTGACCGGAGTTTCACCGGGGTTAAAACTACTCCTTGTATGCTCTTCGGTTCACTAACTTAGGGTCTAACCTCGGGACAGAATTTCCAATTAACAACAAAACAAGTCTATTTCTCTTATAAGCGAGTTCTTCCACTACGACCATAAGTCTACAGTTCTATGGCAACCACACTACTGGTGCACTCTTTCAAAGACTCGAGGTATACACATGACTCGACACCTACAACAAGGTCCAATACGTCCCTTCAAGGTTTCTTACAGGGGTCTATCTCAACAGAGTTAATTCCGACCATTCAACGGAAATCTGCGATCAACAATGGACAGAGAGGCATGCAAAGATTACACAGTAACTCTATTCAACCATTATACATAGAACAATATTCAACCACCTCGCAATTAAACAAATTTCCTCACAAAGATCAATTCAAGACAATTTTATAATCAATGAGCACCAAATTTATTCAACAGGAAGCGACTGCTTAAGACTCAGATTTTACTGCAGAAATCTCCCCTCTTCAATGCATCCGGGGAATACAATTTATAGGTAGTATTATGTGTCTCTTTGGTTCCTCTCTGAGGACCATTTCTACTCTAACAAAGGCCTACTTACGTTCATTCAATAACTGAACAGGACAGATGTACTGAAGAAAAAACTATTCAACTTCTACTGACTCTAACTGACCTAAATGCAACAGGCAGCTAAGGTATTGACACCTTGCTGTTACAGTTTCGAATGATTTGGATCCTTCCTAGCCACAACCTATGGACAAAACTCCTACATTGCTGGCTAGTGTCTAATGCCCCTGCATCATAGGAAATGGGGGCCTATTGTCATATTTTACTACTACAATAAATTAATTTGTATTACCAATACATATAATACAAAATGTTAGGGGAGTGAATAAATTTTTCTAAATCTAAAAATTAAGGAAGCTTGTAAGAGAGGAAAAATACACTACAAATATTTTAAATTTCTATGAAAATTAGAGAGATATATGTGATACATAATAAAATAAAATAACCTATATTTCTACCTTACCATGAGTACAAAATAACAAAGCTACTCTATAATTTATTTAGCTTGATCTTCCTTCACATTCAGCACAATCTTAAATCATGACAACCATGAACAAAAATATCACTTTTAATACAAATCCACTTTCATCTCATTTTCTTTCTTAAACTAAGCCTTATATTAACAAATTGAGATGAAATTTATGACATATAACTTGAAAAGCCACCCCTTATATCTTACTTTAACATATAGAAGAAATATGAATATATGAACCAAGTGTAATTCAACATCAATATTTTATGATCTGATAGTAATATTGAAGTACAAGTATGAGATGTCTATCTTTAAGAAATTGGAGCATATTATTTGTAAATAATTTCTTAGATGGAGAAAAGGTCGCCTTCACAACCATTAAAAATGTGTTGATGAAATTCATCATAAGAAATGCACAACAAATAATATGAATAAAAATAAAACCCATCCAAAACTGAAACAAATTTGTGAGGGAAATATTTAATGAGTTGTTTCCTTTTAAAGTAGCAGGGTGAGGACATTAAGTAATAAATTTAAAGAAAACACATTACTAGTAGAGTATTCAAAATTAACTAAATAAATTTTAGAAAACCATCACTCAATAATGCATTAAAGAATATGAAAACAAAAAAACATTAGATATTGAAATAGTTACATCATTATATTGTCAATGAAGATAGGATTCTAGTTAGTAAATTCCCTTGGAGGCTCATATAGACTGGTTAGAAAAATTGAATCCGTATTTTTTTTTTTTGGAAACTCTCACATATAAAAAAATTCCTTAAAATTCTCTCACGAATAATATAGAGTATGTAAATGTTGTGTGAACTTGAAAAGTAATCATCAAACACCTTAAACATAGCTATGTTATAGGAATTAAATGGTTAATGAATATAGAGCCATGCATCAATGTCTTTCCTCATTGACGTGATAAACATGAGATATGGCTATTTACAATGAGACAAGTCTTATGTTCCTAGTAGCGTTAACCTAATATTTAATAACATGTCAAATACTCTTTATTATTAACGTATATGGAATAAATCACTAATCTACATGTGGAAAACTACTCTATCTCAAAGTTCATGTCTATCAGCATCATCAACATGGTCATAGTGTTGGTAAGGTAAACAACCTAACAAGTCTCGTGATTGAAATTGACTAGATATGTGTCAAAAATTATAATAATGGGGTTTTAATCAAATCCTAGATTTTGTACAAGCCCTTAGTTAACCTAGAAATCATTGTATTAGTGAAGATCATGACCTAAGTAAGTAAGAGTTGGACCTTAGTTCTTGCGAGTAATTTTGTTTGTTTTATTTTTGTTTTAGTTTTATTTTTATATTCTAAATTAATTAATTAATTAATTTTTTAATTTTTTTTTAATTTTTATATTATTATTTTTTTGATAATTTTTTCTCATTTATTTTCATTTTATGGATTTATTTTATATTTTTATATTTTTGTTTAATTTATTTATCTATTTTTTCTTTATTTTATTTATCTCTTGTATTTATTTATAATAAAAATTTACCCCTCTCTATTACCTATTGTATTTCTTTACATAATAATTTATATACCTTTTTAATAACATTTTATTTAATTAATTTATTATTTAACTTTATTTTATTTATTTATTAAATTAATAATTTACCTCCCTTTTTTACCTTCTAAAGTAATTTTTGTTATGTTTGATATTTTTATATACAATTAACCAATGAATTAACTTATTAATTTATTAATTAGCTTATTTTAGATTTAGATTTAATATTCTTCTCCGTTCCTATTACCTAATTTATTTATTACATAATTAATTTATAAACTCCCGCCCTTTTAATAAATTTCTTCTTAATTAATTAATTCATTTAATTTGACTTAATTAATAATAAAAATTTCATTTACATATCTATTTAATGGCTAGTTCTTAACAGCTAGTTCTCATTGGCTATTTTTGGGCATTGATGCATCTCCACTATTTATTCTTCGAGATCGATTAGTTTCGTCACCTTGTCCTAAGGATGAACCACATTAGCTGGTTCCAAACGTCGACCTAATCTTATTGATGTGATTAATCTGAAAGACATTTCTATCTACACTATGGATCACAAAATTCTTAGATCTAACATGTAAATTCATGTCCTTGTGCAAAATTATATTGATAAACAATAACATACCGTGTTCTAAACTATCTTCAAAATTTTATAGCTCATCTACATCTATTCCCTTTTGCATGATTTATATGTTATCACAACTGAATATACAATTATATCCCATCTTTATTTAATATATGCCTTCGACATTTCAATTATATAAATATAAATGTAAATTTGAGCCAAGTTTTATTCTTATTTTGGCTACATTACTTTGGTTTTCTTGTCCCCTTTTGTCCCTTATATAATGTTTATCTATTGTAATTGTTGATATAACTTAATAATTGATGTACATAACTAGTTCATATTTGATATTTACATTATCTTTCATATCCTTGTATGTTTCTTGAATTAAAAAAAATCAAGGAATTAGCTTGCAAGGCCATTTTAATGATAATACCCACTTCACAAAATTTGGGTTTGAAGCCTTCTAGATTGACTTTGAAGCATTAAAAAAAAATTCCGGTAAAAAATTTCTTTCTTACCTTAGGAACTCAAGAGATTGATATAACCCAATTATATTTCCAATAGTATAAGAACCACATATTTGATTTATTGAGACCTACCTAAATTGTATACTTTATGTGGTTATGATAATTTGACATTAATATAATACTTTTTTCATTGTTGGCATGAGTGTCACTTTTTATACATACTTGATTGATCTACATTGCAATTTATTTGGTGGCCATGTGTTCTGTACCTAAGCATGGGTATCCCCACCTTAGAAAATGACTTATCATGGCATGGTTTCCTTCTATACATATTATTTTTGTCACTATTTGGTGACCTCTTCCTAGTCCCACTTAAAAATATCCTCCTAAAATTTTACAATGAATTTTGGCCATTAGATACCCTTCTTATCTTAGACATTAAGGGGAATATATTATATAATATTCCTCTAAATTCATTATAAGATACATGATTTATCCTGATGGTGTCACCCCCTTCCTTTTTTGATATCTCGGGTCCTTTGTTTTTGGGACTTATGGGTTATGGGCCAAAAAACTCAACTCATCCTTACCTTTATCTATTGAGCTATTAATAATTACTTTAGTGCTACAATGTAAGTTCAAAAATGTTAGGTGATAGTTGCAGGGATTTCAAGCTCCACGTGAACCAACACAAAAGTTGCATGTTTAAAAGGTTTCTGCTTGAACGGGATGAATGGCTATAGTGGCTCTCCTCATGCTAGCTCTTCTTCATAATCCACGCCCGTGTATGGTTCACTCTCGGCCTACATCATTTCTTATATATCCAATTAAATAAACTGGGTTGACATAAAATATAATCTTATGAGAACTTAACTCATGTAGCTAAATCACATCCCTCATAAACAAGTACTATGGGATGTAACAAGAGTTTGGTAGATAAATTTTCATATCAGAAATATATTCATGCATCAAGCCATGATTCACACATAGAGAATTATAACACAAAGTAAAAAATAAAATTTCACATATTTAATCACTTTTTTATTACATGGTGTCTTGGAAAGTTTTATATTCATCCAATTGATCACCTTAAACACATCATACGTTTATAATTATAGAAGAAAATTCATTGTCATAGATCACTTTGAATGCATGATTTTCTTCGTAAAGATCTCAACTTAATCCCTAAGATATGCGACATATTCATTTTTTCAAGGTTTTAATACTGTACAAAATAAATATTATCATTTCTTTTTTGAGTCCGGGTCAAGGTCTAGAGTCTCAATCCTTACTATTCAAAGAGGAATTATGACTGGGATTCCCCTCGACGGGGGTTTTACCTGGGATGCTGGCCTACATATGGTGGCCTTGCTCTATGTGTATTTTCTTTTATATTTTGTTGATGCAATGATAAGAATAAATATAATAAGAACATAATAATAACTAAAGAATAGCACAACTAAATAATCAAGAACAAGAGAATATTTCTACCTTTCTAATTCACTAATACATTTTCCTCTTCAAATTTTAAATCTACGATGTAATAAAGGAAATCAATTATATGAATGATAGACTCGCAGATGAAGGATAAAAGATATCTCCCAATCAAAATAATTGGTAACCAACATGCTATCAAGTCCTTTGAGAGATTCGCCTATGCAAGAAAAACCCCAGTCATCAATATTTCAAATTCATAATCAAAACAAACTACGAGGTTTCAATGTTTCCCTCCAAATAATTCCAATAAAATTATCAATAGAATCTTTCAAGAGAACATTCCTCTTCATATTTCCCATGCGGAAACATATTTGTCCATAATATATCCTCCAACCATGACTATGATTCTTACTCATGGAAATCACTAAGACTTACGACTTTTACTCCTGGTTTAGTGCATGACACATGAAGTAGAGAACCATAATCATTTCTTTGTTTATCTAGGCTCCCTTTTAATCTTGGGATATCAACTTCTATCCATTCTCCCCCTCAATGTAGGGAGACTTAACTTTTTCTTTAGGTGTTGGAGAATATTTCATGTCTTCAATATTTTTCATCATACTTAGTAGCTTCTCATCTTCATGATGTACGTGCAAATCATTAGATAGAGTGTACAACCAAAATTATAGAAGCATAAAGTTATCCATATTAGATTCATAGAAGAATTTTTAACTTTATACATATCAGATACCAAAACAAGAGACATATACTCTTCAACATTTTTCTAGGGACTTTTATCATAAACATTAGACTATTTCACATTGTATTTCATTCTATCTACAGTTCCAATGTTTCTTTCAAAGGTATAATGTACCTTGCTACAACATTTAGTAAACCCTAGAACTAATATAAATCTACAAGATATCTAACAACCTTTAGAATTTGTATGTTACACTTTCCAGTAGGGATTCATACAAATTCTAGATCTCATATAAAATACTCAATCAATATTAACCACAACTCAAACATTTTCATGATCAGCTTTCACTAGATTTAGATGCATACCCTAGATTTCAAATCATTTATCAAAACATAAAATGAAGAGCTTCTACTAGGTGGTTTATTGTAAATCCTTTAATTTAATAAACACATCATAAGTAGCTTACACTAGGATTCTATGTGAATCCTATATTTTATAAATTCTCATCACATATTATATAGATCCAACTCAATATACATACTAGAGAATTTAATCATCAATAGGATTTATTTATAGACCCTACACTTTTCAATCATCATTCTACATTTGTCTTTGACTAAGGTTTGTTTCCAAGCCCTAGATTCTTAGGACCATTAGAAAACATGTCAACACACATATCTAGGAAATTATTTTTATAATAACATCATATGTTAGTCAACTTTAATACATTAGACATCTATATTGTCCTAGACTAGGCTAGGGATTCAATAAAGAGAACATATACCTCATATTTCATAGGAATTTCCATAACAAGGGTTTTACATATAGATCTAACCAAAACTTAGGGTTTCGATTCATTGTCAAAGAAAACCCTCATTCTATAAAACTTAAAAGGTTCTAGATTTCAAAAAATATCATTTCAACTCAAGAAATTCTAGAGCTTCCATGATCATATCAGAATCCCAAACTCGACATTATCAATACCTTAATCAGAATAGAAGTTTCCTTATAAATATCCCTAATTAGGTTTAGTGTCTTACACATTATCAACATACCGTTAGGTTAGGGTTTTTCTAGAGAACCTCCTTAAGGTTCTATTTATACAATCAATAAGAGGTGTATAAGGTGGGTAGATTCATCAGGTTATGAATCATCCTAAACAAGAATCCTTTTAGGATTCAATAGAGCTAGACATAGAAATATTTAGTAACATAGAAATGGATATTTCAAAGAGATTATGAGGAATTCGTATTTTCAACGCATACATTTGATTCGTTGAAAAACATTTTTAATTTTTTGGCCTCCTTATTTGATCCTTTAATCCTTTTCCATGATTTTTGAACATGGAGTCGATTGATTCCTAGACAAGCAATAGAGGTAGACAAGTGATTAGTACTTAATGTAACCAACATATTAAATAAGTACATGAAGACAAATAGAGGGAATGGGATACTTACCTTGAGGATTTGTTTCTGGGTCCCTCCCAAGCTTGAGGGAAAGCCTAAAATATTATAAAAAAAATAAATACATATCCAAGAAGACGTTAAACATATACTACATAAAATATACAAATGAAACATAAGATGGAAGGGGCTTAGTAGTGCAAGTCCCTTATTTCTTCTTCAATATTTTATTTATTGGAGGATGATGTTTATTCAACCATTTTTCCATGATATCTATCTCTTTCCTTGCTTCTAGGGTTATCGGGACAGTCACTTCTATAGCATGACATCTTGTGACAATGATACCACTCAATATTGGACATGTCCACCTTCTTTATTGGTTCCTTTTTGCTGAATCTTCATTTATGATGAGAAAAATGAGCATTTTATACTTCTTTATTGTTGGTTACCATGGATACTATTAAATATTCTTTACTGCATGTTGTCCATGTCTCTTCAATGGTGGGTATTTCTTTTCAGATGTTGGGAGCTAAAGAAAAGGAACCCCAAGAAGATGGCACTCCTAGAATGGGTGTAATCACTAGTTCTTTATCTTGTACTATTTCATCAATGGAAAGAAGCTAATCTCTTCTCCTTTATAGCCACAAAAAGAAAGAGGAAAACATATCCTCCTTTTTCATCTTAGTAGTTCTTAGTTTATTCTTCAGGCTTGCTACTTTTTCAATGTTTCTGAAGGTGAATAGTTTTGAAAAATCCTCATACATTTCCTAAGCATGATCAATATTTTCTATGAATAGGAAAAAAATTTCGTTTATGATTTCAACCAAAAAAGAAATAAATACTGGTTCCAATTCTCTGTATTTCACCTTATTAGCATCACTTGATTCTTTTGTAGTCCTTTTCACTTTTCCTTTGACTAGATCTAAGGCCTTGTTCTTTTCAAGGATGATGTCAATCATTTTCTTCCAAGACCTATAATTTTTATCTTATTGAAGATCTTTATCCACCTTCATAATGTTAGACATATTGGAATATAGTGGGTACTCCTTTACTTTAGTGAACTTCTTATGACTTCCTTGATGAATTCCTTGAGATTGCATTTTTCCTTATTCTTTCACCAAAGCTCTCATACCATGTTAGAGAATGAGAACGGTAGAAAAATAATCTTTTTCTTGATTATTTACTTGTGATCTTATTTAGTTATTATTATTTTCTTCTTATATTTCTTCTTATCAGTTCATCAAGCAAATATAAAATAAAATACACATAGATAAAGGACACTAGATGTAGGCCAGTAGCAAGGGAAAAACCCCCATCGAGGGGAAAACCCATTTAGTAATTCTCCCTTCAATCGTAATGCTTAAAAATCTAGACCTTGATCGAGACTTCCTCCACAACAATTCGGATTTCCTTGTGATCCTTCCTGAATCTGGCAACAACAACACCAATAGAAGAATTATTATGACATTGAACTTCAACCTTGCTTCTTGAGACTTTGATATTGAGGTAGAGACTTTGATATAGCTTTAAATATTTCTATTTAGGCCTAATGCAACTTCTCTAAGAAACAACTTAAAAAAAAAATCAACTACAACTTCTCCTTCACTTAGCAGCAACAATCTGGCATCAACTAGTGCAAGAACTACAACAACAAAATTTTGAGAACATCAATCTCCCAAACTATAGATCCAAATGCAAAGAGAGTAGTGATTTTTATTTTATTTCATTGAACTCTATAAGTGTTCCCAAAATCGAATTGAGAAATTACTTCTCCTTTATTTGACAATTTCTCCTTGTTGCATCTACAAAATCGAATTTTTGAGTTGTAGTGAATTGGTTCCAAGTGAGTTTGATTCCACTATACATATAGGCTTCTCATGGGTTTGAATTATTGGATTTTAGGCTGACTTGATCACCTTAAGGCTGAGTTGTTGTGGAGGCTTCATAAATCATATTTTACTCAATACTTGACCTAATTGCATGATTCAAAATCTTAATATGGATGAATTTAAATATGCAATAATCCTATAAACTCAGAATAAAACCTAGAAGTCCACAATATGTAATTTGAACTAAAATAAATATGACCCAAAAATGAAACCCATGATTTAATAAGTCAATTAATAATAATATAAAATTATTATTTTTAATTCTTTTGACAATTAAAATAATTATTGACTCAAGTAAAATTTATGAAGACCGAACCTAGTTACATTATTTCACAAAATGCATTTCCATGGATCACTTTAGATCCATTATTTTCTTCATAAATATCTTAACATAATCCCTTATATCACTCATGGATATGATGTTCCAAGTTTTTAATCCTTTAGAAACTATAAATTACCATGCATTTTTTTTTATTGTTGCACCTTCCAAAACTTGTTTTCACTACTTTCTCGGAGGATGTTATGAAACCAACTTCAAAAATAGAAGAAAAGAGAGATCAACGCCTTAAAAATCAGCCACTTTGAGGGGGAAGCCTCCAATACATTACATAAATGAACAATTATTGGATGACACAAATGACCAAAACCTCCTTCTATAAATCGGATTTGATGGGGTCACAATATAATCCTAGCCAACCTAACAATAATAATGTAAGGGCACAATAATAACAATATTGGGGTTATAGGGGTACAACAATAACAATAAGGGAGTTACACTAACAACAATAAGGAACTATACTAGTAATATAGGGACCTAACATGCCCCTATACTTCAAAAAAGAGTTTTCTTCAATGCTTGAGTAGATCCAGATGCTTCTGTATAAAATTCTCACTCCCATGTAGAATATTCATTGAGTAAGTTCTTCCATTTGATGAGATACTTTGAAATTGATCGATTTCATAGTTGTCAAGTTCTTATTTCCGTGACTGCTTCAGGTTCCAATATGATTTTTCCTTCCTCATCAATTTTTGGCAATATTGTTTAAACTGGAAGTTTGTCCCCTATAACATTCTTTAAGCATGAAACATGGAAAACAGGATGCACTCGCGAAGAAGTTGGAAACTCCAATTTGTATGCCATAGTGCCAATATTTTGCAACACCTTGTAAGGACAATATTACTTTGGCGATAATTTATTATCCTTCTTAGCTTACTTCTGGGACATTTGTTTTATGGTTGTAGCCATAAAAATACCCAGTCTCCTACATCAAAAATTCTCTCGTTGTGATGTTGATCTTCTTGTTGTTTCATTCGATTTTGTCCCAAATTTAGGTTATCTTTTAAGATTTGGAGAAATTCTTGTTGATGGTCGATGTGATATTCCACTACTTTAACCTTAGAGTTTTATCTTAAATAAGATGTGATAGGTAGTGGATGACATCCATAAAGTGCCATAAATGAGGTCATTTTTGCTGTAGTATGGAGGAAGTGTTATACCACCATTCATCAATAGGTAGCCACTTGACCCATTGTGTTTGCTTATTAGATACGAAACAATGAAGATATCCTTACAAACATTTATTCACTATCTCAGTTTGACCATCATATTGAGGATCATAAGATGAGCTATGAGCTAGTTGAGTACCCAAACAATAAAATAATTATGTCCAAAAATTTCCACTAAAAATGGGATCTTTGTCACTTACAATAATCTTTGGGTTTCCATGTAGCTTTTCAATTGTTTCCATAAATGCAGTAGCAACTGTACTTGGTTTAAATGAATGAGATAATGCACAAAAGTGTGCATACTTGGTAAGTCTATCAACAACCACCATGATGACACTCTTTCCTTCGGACTTAGGTAAACATGTTGATAAAATCCATTGAAATCTCCTCCCAATGTTGACTTGGAATGGATAAAGGTTGTATAAGACCCGGGGTCTTAATTGTCTCAACTTTATTTTGCTGGAAAACCAAACATTCTGCCTCCAACTTTTGAATATAAAATTTAAGGCCATCCCAAAAAAATTCTTTATTTACCCTGTGGTACGTTTTTAAAAATCCCGAGTGTCCTCCTAAAGGAGAAGTGTGCAATTCCAAAAGAATATTTTGTTTTAGTTGGGAATTCTTGCAAATATATAAGTGATCTTTGTACCATAAGGAGCAATTTTTCCAACTAAATGCATCAGATGTACTAGGATCTTGCTGCAACTTTTGAATGAGTGTCCACACTTCTTCGTCCTTCTTCCATTCATCCCTTGCTTTGGTTATCCAATCTGGTTGGATAATAGAAATGGCACAAAGCAATGCTTGCAACTCTTCATCCTTTCTTTAGAGTGCATCTCCAACAACATTTAGCTTCCCTTTTTTGTAGATGATTTCAAAATCATAACTCAACATCTTTGTGACCCATTTTTGCTGCTCTTCTGAAGATAGTCTTTGTTCCAAAAAGTTTTTAAGACTATCATGATCAATTTTTACCTTGAAGTTTCTTCCCATTAGGTAAGGTCGCCATTCCTTTAGTGCATGTAGTACTGCCAACATTTCCTTCTCATAAATAGCTTTCTATAAAAACTTTCCTTTGATTTGATGACTTTCAAAAGCAATGGGTCTTCCTTCTTGCATTAAAACAACACCAATTCCATTTCCCGAGGCATCACATTCCACAATAAAGGTTTTTGTGAATTCTGGAGTAGCTAATAAAGGTGCTAGGCACATTTCCTCTTTAATATGTTCAAAGGCCTTAGTTACTTCACGAGTCCATTAAAATGAATCTTTATTCAATAATGTTGTTAGAGGTGCTGCTATACTCCCATAATTCTTAACAAACTTGTGATAATACCCTGTTAACCCGAGAAATCCTCGCACTTGCTTTATGGTTGTGTGGAATTTCCATTGCTTAATGGCTTTAATTTTGTTAGGGTCTACCTTAACACCCTCGTGAGATACAATATGACCCAGATATTCCACCTCGTGTACTCTAAAGAAACGTTTGGATGTTTTTGCATATAATTTTTTCTCCCCCAATAGTTTGAGCACCCTCTCAACATTTTGAACATGATACTTCCAAGACCTGCTGTAGATTAGTATGTCATCAAAAAATACTAGCACAAATTTTCTAAGGAAGGGTTTGAAAATTGAATTCATCCACCCTTGAAATGTAGAAGGTGCATTGGTAAGGCAAAAAGGCATGAACAAAAATTAATAATGACCCTCACGAGTTCGAAATGTTGTTTTCGGAATATGTTAAGTACTCATTCTAATTTGATGATATCTTGAACGAAGATGCAACTTGGTAAAATAAATTTCTCCATTTAATTCATCGAATAATTCATCAATCACAGGAATGGGAAATTTGTCTTTGATAGTGAGCTTATTCAGCTCCCTATAATCTAGACACATGCTCCATGATCCATCCTTCTTGTGCACCAATACTACTGGAGTAGAGAAAGAACTTTGAATAGTTTGAATTATGCCAACCTCAAACATTTCTGCAATCATACGTTCAATTTCGCTCTTTTGGACATAAGGATATCTGTAAGGCTTGATGTTTGGAGGGACAATTCCTAGAATCAAATGAACATCATGATCATGATAATGAATAGGTGGGAGTCCTTTGGGAGTTTCAAACACCTTGGAATGATTATCCAAGACTTTTTGGAGATCTGGAGAAATAATTTATTTTTATGTTGGAACTTCTAGTGAGCATAATTTTGCAATTAGGCATCATTGTTATTTATTTAGAAGATTTTTCATGACATTAGAGCTTATTATATTTCCCGGCTTCCCTGCTATACTCTGTAATTCAACTTCCTTTCCTTTCGAAAAAAAATTCAAGAAAAGTTCTTGAAAATTAAAAGCTACCATCCCCAAAGATTGTAACCATTGTACTCCTAGTACAAAATCAACACCTCCCATTGGAATAGAAAGCATTGGACTATTCAATACATATTCCCCTATGGTTAGCTTTATATTATGGCACTTTATAAAGAAATTTATAGTTCCTCCATTTGCAACAATCACTTGACATTTTGGTGCTGGGTATAGGAAACAATTCAATTCTTTGGCTACATTACAATGAATAAAATTATCCATACTACCAAAATCAATCAACACTATTACCTTTTTCTTCTTGATATGTCCTTCTATATTGAGAGTTTGAGGAGTGGTAATTTCTACCAATGCATTACACGATATGGTCAGACTCATTTCTTCTTCTTCTATGGTTTCTTCTTGGTGTGTATACTCTTCTTTTGAAGCTTCTTGTTAATTTTCTTCCTCCCCTTCATAATCTATGTAAAATAATTTCTTCTCAGCACACTTATGACCTTTAGTGTGTTTTCTATCACAGCTATAGCAAAGCCCTTTTGCTCTTTTTTCTTCCAATTGTTGTGGTGTCAACCTTGTAGGTTGTGGAAGTCTAGGAGTAGGAACACTTCCATCGTTATAGATGTGAGTGGTAGGATTCCTTGTCGCTGTAATTTTACATTCAAATTTTCTTGCCAACCTGAAAGCCTTCTCCAATGAATCAGATTCCCAAACGCAAACCTCATGTTGGATGTTATCCTTTAAAGTCCCTATTAAGGAATCAATCATGTGTTCCTCTGGAATATCAGTTACCCTTATATTCAATTTTTGGAAGTCCTCAATGTGCTCCACCACTAAACCCTTTTGTTTGAGATTTATCAGTTGGCTAAAGAACGTGTTTCTCTTTGTATCCTCATAATGCGCTATCATTTCCTCCGTAAAAATTGAGCAAGTGACAATTATTTTACAGGAGAAAATCCATCGATACCATACAAATGTATTTTTTTCTAAATGGAAAGTTGCAATGTGTACCTTTTGTGTGTTTTGCACATTATTGAGATGAAAATATTGCTCCATCTGTAGTATCCATGTTACAGGATCCTTGCCATAAAAATTCCTCATATCCATATTTGGAATATCATGGTTCTTCCATCCAACTTTAGAGTTTATGAAATCATGGTTAACATTTATTTTTTTCTCATCATGACTTTCCTCTACTATCTTTTCACCATTGGAAAACATTTATTGTACCAACTTTGTCAAACCTTCCATGTTTGCTTTTAGATCAGTCTTCATGTTTTCCATTTTGTCTTCCATTTTTTCATCGATCTTAGCTTCCATGTCATCCATATTAGATTCCATTCCAGCTTCCATGCCATCTAGCTTAGCTTCCATTCCTTTCTTCAAACCATCCATCTTAGCTTCCACTCTTTTCTTCAAAACTTTCATTTCATTTTTTGTTGATCTTTGCGGGAGCGAAATTTGGTGCACTTGCTCTTGTAATTTGACATGTCATGTTGCAGCTCTTCGTCTTCATGGGTAATATTAGAGCCTTTTGAAGGCTTAATTGGTGTTGAATTATTTCTAGGGGGAATTTTAGAAGCCAATAATGATATCTATTCTACAATATGCCCTTGGAATCAATTCAAACGGATTTTTCAAACAAGATTCATGCAATTCGAAAAAATACACACCTTTTTCTTTCTTTTGAATAGCTCCATATTGAAAATGAATTATATTAGTGATTTTGGATATTCAATATCGAAAATATTATCCTGTAGTAGCCCTCTGAATCTTCTTCTGAATGCCATAGGACTAACCTGATTTCAATTCTTCAAGGCAAAGCTATCCCCAATTCCCCACAATGACTGAATTATGAACTGGTTCAGTAGAGCGAACTTAAACAACTTTCAACTTGTCACTGTTTCCTCCTTAGACTCTGAAATTGATACACAGGAAGCTACAGTCCATTTACTTGTGGCCACTTTTTACAGAATTCTAATCTGACGCTCAGAGAGATATTTATGAGTATTTTTCCATGGTCACCTATTTGAGATGAAATTCGGGAGCCTAAAAAAATAGTAACATCCACAGATCATATATCCAAAAATGTTACGAACCTAGATCTGAAATTTTTACAGGACGTTCCTCAGGATTGCAACTTTGCTCTGTAAAAATTTCATCTTCTGAACCTTCGTAGAAAGAAAGTTATAGTGCACATGCCACGATGACCTGTTTTAGGTGAAATTCAAGAGCCTGAAAAAGCCCTAACTTCCATAGATCATATCTACGAAAATATTGCAAACCAAGATCTAAAATTTTTACATGATGTTCCTCAGGATTTCGGCTTCGCTTTGTAAAAATTGAAGCTTATGAACCTTCGTTGAAAAAAATTTATAGCGAAAATTCCACGATGAGCTGTTTGGAGTAGCGAAACCCTAGAATCCAAAGCCTCTGATACCAAATGTTATGAAACCAGCTCCAAAACTAAAATAAAAGAGAGATCGACGCCTTAGAAATCAGTCGCTTCGAGGGCGAAACCTCCAACACATTACATAAATGAATAATTCTTGGATGATACAAATGACCAAAACCTCCTTATATATATAGGAGTCGATGGGGTCACAATATAATCCTAGCCGACCTAACAATAATAATGTAAGGGCACAATAATAACAATAAGAGGGTTACACTAACAATAATAAGTGACTATAATACTTATATAGGGACCTAACATAGGATGACTGGATCTCCTACAGTGCTTTTTTATACATCCTCCCTCTAAATAAATATTAAAAAAAATTGTGTTTATCTAGTAATTTTTTCTTCTAGCCTAACAAACATATATGTAACCATTACTTATAAAATCACATATATACACCAGTCTCCTTCAAAAAACTAGTTTATGACTTCGATTTGAATAAAAAAATTAAATGTGCACATAATGGTGCCTTTTTTGAAAAGGTATATGGGTTTTACAAAGAGTTTATCTCTTGTATATTGTCTCTAACAAGCCAAAAAACTTTCAATGGGTATTTAATGATTCCTTGAGTGGAGGATATGAGGGAATGCCCTTATCTTGGAAGCTTACTTTATTTTCTATATCTAATATCCCCTAATATTTTAAGCATCATTCAGATTAAGAATCTCATATTTTATTTTCTCTCCATTATTCTTCAAACATAAGAAAGAGACTCCTCTTCCACTTTACTTTTCCTAAATATGATGACATCATATATGAGAACTTCAATGGCCTAGGCCAGAGGGATATTAGGGATTGTTTGAGGTAGTGCTTATAAAAAAGGTTAATATATATAAGGGCCTTGGAGTTTTGTTAATTAAAATAATAATAAACTCTTTTCATTCGATCCAAATTCACTAAAATGAAAATACCATCTAGTGGAGGCTATAAAGGAGTTTTTTAGTGCTATAAATTTGGCCAAAATTGTCAAAAAAACATTTGCTACAACATCTATTTCTGGTAACAGATGTTTTTGTGGAGTGTTTAATTAAATTTCAACACAACTAAAGAAACCTGGGCGGCCGGAGGTTATTACAGATGTTTTTTTCATCGGTACACTACTAAGGTTTCAACGCACTGGTGCGTTCCATATAAACGGTCGTCGTGGGGCAGTCAAAGGTGCATGCACCAGGCAGCAAAGTTATACAAACGCATCGGGCACACTGTAGATGATACAATTCACAGGGCCGTTCTAATTGGTATTGGGATATGTATGGTGCCCATATGTCGTATCAAAGCACCAATATTTAGTCTTATAGGAGCACACCGGTGCACAATATCAGAAAAATGCACTGATCACTCTAATTTTTATTGGTATTTGTGCAGTGCCCACAGGTCGTTGAATTGCACTGGTGTGCCATCTCACATAAAAACACTGGTGTGTAGTATCGCACAAATGCACCAAGATTTATAATTGGTATTAGTATTTGTGTGGTGCCCATAGGTCTTACAAATGCACTGGTGTTCTGTATCATACAAATGCACCGGTGTGCAGAAACTGACACGCACTATTGTTCATTTTGTAATTTTTAGAAACATCGACCCATGACAATGAAATTATCGTGATTTTTTAAAATTAATTATTCATAAAAGATCGACACATCTTATAATGGTATCCAAATGTAAAGAGAGTAGTGATTTTTTATTTTTATTTTATTCAACTCCATAAGTGTGTTGAAAACCAGATCGAGAAATTCCTTCTCCTTAATTTTACAATTTATCCTTATTGCAGCTACAAAATTGAATTTATGAGTTGTAGTGAATTGGTTCCAAGTGATTTTGATTCCACTATACATATAGGATTCTCATGGTTTTGAATTACTGGATTTGACGCCGACTTGAGAAACTTAATGCTGACTTGAGCACCTTAGGGCGGACTTGGTGTGGAGGCTTCATAAATCATATTTTACTCAATAGTTGACCTAATTGCATGATTCAAAAGCTTAATATGGATGAATTTAAATGTGAAATAAACCTATAAACTTAGAATAAAACCCAGAAGTCCACAATCAGGAATTTGAACTAAAATAAATATGAACCAAGCATAAAACCAATTCTTTAATAAGTCAATTAATAATCATATAAAATTCTTTTCTTTATTATTTTGACAATTAAAATAATTATTGACTCGAGTAAAATTTATGAAGACCGAACCTAGTTACATTATTCAACAAAATTCATTGTCATGGATTACTTTAGATCCATTATTTTTTTCATAAATATCTTAACATAATCCCTAATATTACTCATGGATATGATATTTCAAGTTGTTAATCCTTTAGAAACTATAAATTACCCTGCCTTTTTTTTATTGTTGCACCTTCCAAAACTTGTTTTCACTACTTTCTCAGAGGATGACTAGATGCTCCTACAGTTCTTTTGTATACATCCTCCTTCTCAATAACTATTAATTTTTTTTTTTACATATGAGTTTTTTATTCTAGCCTAACAACCAAATATGTAACCATTAATTATAAAAATCACATATATACACCAGTATCCTTCAAACAACTAGTTTATGACTTCGATTTTCATAAAAAATTAAATGTGCACATAATGGTGCCTTTTTGGATAAGGTATATCGGTTTTACAAATAGTTTATCTCTTATATATTGTCTCTAACAAGCCAAAATACTTTCAATGGGTATTTAATTATTCCTTGAGTGGAGGACATGAGAGAATACCCTTATCTTGGAAGCTTACTTTCTTTTCTGTATCTGATATCCCCTAATATTTTAAGCATCATTCAGATTAAGAATCCCATATTTTATTGTCTCTCCATTATTCTTCTATCATAAGAAAGAAACACCTCTTCCACATTATTTTTCCTAAATAGGATGACATCATAGATGAGAACCTCAATGGCCTAGGGCAGAGGGATCTTAATGATTGTTTGAGGTAGTGCTTATAAAAAAAGGTTAATATTTATCAGCGCCTTTCATTTTTGTTAATTGGAATAATAATAAACTCTTTTAATTATATCCCAATTCACTACAAGGAAAATACCATCTAGCAAAGGTTATAAAGAAAGTTTTTAGTGTTATAAAATTCACTAAAATTGTCAAAATAACATTTTCTACAACATCTGTTTTTGGTAACAGAGGTTTTGGTAGAGTTTTTAACGGAATTTCAACATAACTAAAAAAACCTAGGCGGCTAGAGGTTATTACGAACATTTTTATCATTGGTGCGCTACTGAGGTTTCAACACACCGGTGAGGTTTCAACGCACCGGTGCATGTCATATAGATGGTCGCCTTGGGCGGTCGAAGTTGCATGCACTGGGAAGTAAATGTATACAATCACATCGGGTGAACTGTAGGTGATAGAACGCATGGGTTTGTTCTAACTGGTATTGGGATTTGTAGGGTGCCCATATGTCGTATCAATACACCGGTACATATTCTTATATAAGCGCACCAGTGTGCAGTATGAGACAAACACACCAATTTTTCTAATTCGTATTGTTATTTGTGCGATGCCCATAGGTCGTTGAAATGCATTGTTGCGTTGTCTCACATAAAAGCACCATTGTGCAGTATCAAACAAACACACCGAGATTTCTAATTGGTATTGATATTTGTACAGTGCCCATAGGTCATACAAATGCACTGGTGTGCTATATCATACAAATGCACTGGTGTATATTAACTACCACACACCTGTGTTCATTTTGTATTTTTTTAGAAACATCGACCTGTGACAGTGCAATTATTGTGATTTTTTAAAATTCATTTTTCATCAAAAATCGACACATATTATCAGAACATTCATATTAATTAAATTTTTATTAATGCATTTGAATGTGATGTTTGGATTAATTTGTTATATCATAACATATTTGTTGTTATTTTTTTAAATTCATTATTCATCAAAAGACCACACATATCTTATAACAGTATTCATATCAATTAAATATTTATTAGTGCATTTGAATGTGATTTTTGGATTAATTTGTTATATCATATCATTAGATTTTACATCTCTTCATTATAATATTTAATCATCCATAAATCTAATTAGTGGTGTTACATTTCACAGTGACAATGGAGAACGCAATAGAATAAATTAGCACACACACACACACACACACACACACACATATATATATATATACGAATAAGATAGTCTTTGTCATAAAATATGGGACAGTTATTGGCATCCTTTTGTCTTTCAATTGGGACACTATGTCCATTACATTAAACAAAATGTCTGATTTAACAGATAAATATTTCAAAAAATACAATGCATTGCTTTGATATCCAAACATAATGATCATCATTTTTTGCTTCAACTGTTATCACTGCTCAAGCTACTTCCATGACATGGGCTATTGTCAAGAATGGTTTTTTCTTCTTCACCTTCCATCTACAAACATAAAAATAAACTGTAATGAGTGTATATACATTGGTGAGAATAATGAAAATTGAAATATTCAATAATATAAATCAATGTAAATAAAAAATAAATGACGTACCATAGCAATAATTGACTCATGAACTATATACATTCTTTCAAAACCATGTAGTATTCCACCTTTCAAGATTTCATCAGTTGGCACAGTTCCATACTTTGTTTCCTGCAAGTTTTATACCCTGTTGGAACACCTAATCCTACATGGGTAGGTGTGGAATGCGAAAAGTCACAATGGAGTCCAAGTGACCTTGGAATGTGAAACCAAGAGTCACACCATTGTACTATAAATGTACATCTTTGTATAATGGAAAATAAGAAAGCCTCATGATTATCCTTCATTGTGTGTTGAGTCTCTTGTGTGTGTGTTATCTTCCTCATACACCATGTGTGTGCTTCAACATGGTGCTTAACATGGTATCAGAGCGGGCGATTTCTGGCCCTGCTCCAAATTGAGTGAGCCATTTTGTGTTTATGGCCTGTGCATATCTGCATTTTTGCAGCATTTAGAGAGTTTTTGCAGCAGTGTTTTTGCCGCCATTCAGAGGTGTTTTGAAGAGGAGCAGCATTCAGTGATTCTGCAGTATTCAGAAATCTGCTTTGAAGAAGAAGAAGCATTCAGAAATTGATTTTGAAGAGAAGCAGCACTGCCCATCTGAAGGTTTTCATTCTTATTTTTCCTGCAATTTCTATTAATTTCTGCATTGAAGAGTTGCTGGAAAACACTGTTTAAAGAGGGTTTCTGAAGTAGAAGTTTCTGGTTTTTATTGCAAAAGAAATCTGAGTTTTTTTCTGCTGGAAAATTCATCATCTCTGCATTTTCCTGTTGCTGGGCTACTGGAAAGATTTCTAGATTTGCACTGAAAGAAATCTGAGTTTTTCTGCTATCTACATTTTCTACTGCTGAAATTAATTCTGCTCTATATTTGGAAGAAAAAAAAACCCTGTTGTTGCCATCATTTTTGAAATGTCTGCAAACTGTTTTACTCCTCTCTCAGCTGTATTAATAAAAAAAAAAAAAATCTGCAACAATTGGCCTTTGGCCCTCTCTGCTCTACTCACACTCTGCTCCTACCACATTCTCCCTTCAGCTTCACTCTCACATTACATTCAAACTACTGCCATATACACAACCCTCATCACTTAAAAAAAATAAAAAATAAAAAAAAACCCTGCAATCTCACCCCATTCCCCCATACGCTCAACCCAACTCACTCTTCGACCCTCTCTGCGCGCTATTAATCCACGGCCTTTCGGCCTTACCATCCCAAACTCCACCCTCAGAGCGCTGCTCCCAACACACCATACATCACACGGTCCTCTCCCCAATCGACCTTCCTCCCTCACGCTCGTGGCCTCCCTCCTACCACAGTGCACAACGCTCCCCATTCCAATCGATCTACACCTATGCTAACCCTTACACTCCTCTCCACCCAACGTACCTATCTGCATTTACACATACGCCTCTCCAAACCCCGACTTTACAACTCCACTTCATACAATATGCTATACACTACCTCCCTCTCAACGCTGTACGCTCCACACCACAGCGCTCTTCCCTTCATGCGCTTCCCCTTCCCTACAGCTCCTATTCCCTACGCCTCCCTCTGCGCGCTATCACTCCACTCTCCCACGACTATCAATAGTCCCTACTGCGCGGATTCCCCCAACCTACCACCGCTCTACTCGACCAACGATTCCCTCCCCCTCTGCACTCTCCACGGCCTCTGGCCGCTCCCTATCCACGTCTTCACCCCTCCGTCTCCCATGCTCTACACGCGGCCTCCCCCCTCTTCTCGCTGCATAAACAATCCCTGCCGGCCCTCCCTAACCTGCAAACCCTCCACAAGCGTTACAACTCTCCCAAATCCTACATGGCCCCTACTCCCTCTTATCCGCCCTCTCCCCAGCGGATCATTCCCTCTCCTCCACGGCCTGCACACTCGGCCTTTCCATTTGGCCATCCATGTTTTTAATTTCATTAAAATTCCCTCTCCCATATAAATAAATCCTCTCATTTTAAATACTGCCTCCTCTTATTTTAAATACGCCCCTCCTTTTCATATAATAATCCCCACCATGTTATATATATTACATTAAATCCACATTCCATTTTAACATTTCGTTTTCCCTAATTAAAATAAATCCCATTCCATTTTAAATTTCGATTCCCTTTCTTTTTAAATTTATTTTAATATAATATCTCTCCTCCCCATTATAATAACCCTTCCCTTAATTAACCCCCCCCCCCCCCCCCAACCATATAGTTTCCCATCCATCTTAATATTTCCCTTTCCCTTTTTAATTAATTCCCAAAAAAAAAATTTAATTAATTTTTAATTAATTAAAAAAAAAAAATAGCAGAGAGAGAGGAAAGAGTGAATTTGAACAATAGTAAAAGAGGAATTGACATATGAAGAAGATGGACTGAATACATAGAGAAACGAGCAGATTTGACATTGTGTGATTTGTGGCATAAGGTTGATTTTTTAAAAAATTTCACATTTGAAGAGAAGTTTGCCATCATTGAAAACAGTTATTTGAAGAAGAAATTTCAGCTGCCTCAAAGGCCTCTTGCATGTTGTTTTTGCTGCACATTCATACAAATATTTTGCAGAGATGTGTATTGAGCTGACATTGTATTGTGAGTGAATTTGCATCTTCATTCATAGTTGGAATCAGTGAAGTTGAGTTGTTGATGTAAGTCATTGTTGATTGCCCTCCATCATTTGAGGAGCAGATTTTGTACTTTGAGATTTCCATAGTTGGAAATTCTTTAGAGTCATTTGTATTTGTTGTGGAATCACATTGTAATCGGGTGCATTTTCGGTTGAAGCCGACACCCTTTCATTTTTTGAGCCTAAGTTGTTGAAAATGGCCAAAATCAATGAGGCATTAGTGTTGTTGAATGACCTCATTAATTCAAATGTTGATGACATGATAAAAATGAGCAAGGATGCTCTTTGTAAAATTCACAATTGTTTGCAAGATGCACATGAAAAGATTGAGTTTTTGCAGTTGGAAACTCAGCTTCAGCAAGATGAACTTCAGCAAAAGAGTCACCATTCTGAACCTGTTTATGTTCAGAAGATTGAGAAGGACTCTCATCAGAAGAAAGAAGATAATGTTCCAGTTTATTCCCATTCAGTTCATTGCACTAGAGCAGATTTACATGCAGATGCAGCAGTTCAACCTGCACTTCTCAAGCCCATTATCAGACCTTGGGAAGAGCTTGTCCACAACAAGCATCGAACTGGTCTTGGATATGAAAAGGATGTGTCCTTTCATATTCCAGACTACACCAAGCCCATCATATTTCAGAGTGACGGATTCCTATATGACAGTTCACCTGCAGCTGTTCCAGATCCTGTTCCACAACAACATCAGATTGAGAAATGCCAACACTGTAATCGAGTTGGCCACATGAAAGATCACTGTTTTGATCTTCATCCATGCAAGCACTGTGGTCGACACACCCATTCTTCAGACAGATACTTCAGACACAAGTCTCCTGCAAGAACCAAGATTCATCTTGGATGGATCGCTTCTTGGCAATGGGCATCAACAACCAAGAAGCTGTTTACGACACATGTCAGAACTTGTTCACGGATATTGAGCAAACTTGCAGTTGAGTTTTCGCCATCATCTCACCTTGTCCCTGATAGAGGGGGAAAATGGTGGTCATGTACAAGCTTCGACGACAGATCAAGCGAGCCTGAGCCACAATCTCTCATTCCAGATTCAGAGTTGTAGCCAGCAGTTCAAGCGAGCCTGAGCCACAATTCGTCATTTCGGATTCAGAGATGTAGCCAGAGATACGGATGCCCATGAGCATACCTTAGGTTGGTGGATAACCTAAAACCATCATTTTTGGTTGGTGGATAACCTAAAACCATCATCTTTGGTTGGTGGATAACCGAAAACCATAATTTTCGGTTGGTGGATAACGTAAAACCATCATCTTTGGTTGGTGGACAACCTAAAACCACCACAGGTAGTAGACCTCCCTTATTTTAGGTCGAAGGTCTCCCTTTTTTATGAGGGACAATTCCTCTAGCAGAAGCTTTTAGCTTCTTGCCAGTTTTGGAAGAGTTCCGGGAACTGCAACAATTTTTGCGTTCCAGTGTTTGTGGTCATCCTAAGACCACCTCTTTTTTCCAACATTTTAGAGAGTTGATTCAGCCCAAGTGCTGCCATGCATACTTTGCATATTTGTATTACAACTCTTTTCTTGGACTCACACATACCCCTTCAGATTAAGGGGGGATGTTGGAACACCTATTCCTACATGGGTAGGTGTGGAATGCGAAAAGTCGCAATGGAGTCCAAGTGACCTTGGAATGTGAAACCAAGAGTCACACCATTGTACTATAAATGTACATCTTTGTATAATGGAAAATAAGAAAGCCTCACGCTTATCCTTCATTGTGTGTTGAGTCTCTTGTGTGTGTGTTATCTTCCTCATACACCATGTGTGTGTTTTAACATGGTGTTTAACATACCCCATAGCAAATAATATATTTAATGTAAAAGGTTTTTTTTTTCTATTAATTATAGACGAGGGTAAGTAAAACAAGATCAATAGATGCTTACAAATTCCATAATTAATTTTTGATATGGAAACACATATCCACAACCCATATTTAACCAAATTTTAATCAATTCATCTCATGGTTCTTCTTTGCATGTTAGCACCTGTTTTAAGACATTCAATGATGATTTTTGTAAAACAACTTAAAATATACAAAAATGAAATCTAGTTAAGTTGTTATAAGGAAGTAAAAGATACTCACAAACTTAGATATCAACCATTTTCTTCCTTGTAGTCCTATTTTATGTGCTGAATGGATTGCATTTTCTTTTCTTTTCTGTAAGAAGATACTTGAAAATTAATATTTAATTATAAATTGTTCATTTATTTTACCTAATGATAGAAAAATTCAATGATTACATATTACATTTGAAGCATGTTGTTGTTGAGATGGCTCCTCCCGCGATGAAATTTTGTCCATATCTTTGACCATCTCCTTGTACACCTTTTTGGACATTCCTACTGGCATATTTCTGATATCAGCTCATTCATATTTTGAGAGTTTCAGAACCTTCCTGAAAATGTAACATGAAAATAAAATATTTTATTTTTATATTGATGTATGAAAAGTAAATATAACCAAGTGATATTTATAGATAATTCTAGAAAAAATTTTAAATGAATATTAATTTTTCATTCCTTCTTTTTTGTTGTTGTACGTTTTTTCTATTAAAAGTCTGACATGTTTCATTCACCAATTCTCTGGAAACTCTTCCTGTAGTTTAGATAAAATTTGGTTGTTGGAATCATTGGATTGATTTTTGTATTTTAAGTGGAAATAATGTCTATACATTCGTTCCACTAGATCCCTTAAAATTTTGTAAAAGTTTTTCCCCCTTTCGTTAATCTCCAGCACCACTCCAGATGAGCTAAGGAGCAATTCATTTTCATTTTCATTTTCTATTTTTTTCTTTTCTTAGAGAAAAATTAATTTTCTGAGTTGTTGGTATCTATAGAACATTAAACAGATTTGAATTAATAGATTTTTTTAACATGTTATCTAATAATTTTAAGTATATTATTAATTAAAATTAAAAAAAGGAACTCATATTGTATCGATAGTATTTTTTCATTCACCTCATTCATCCTTTTGCAATTTTTCAATCAAGATTTTATGCTCTTCTGGTCCTAGATCAGAAATAATATTATCGAGCTTCATCATTTTGTGGCTCTGCATGATACACAGTAAACAATACATATTAGTTAAACTTTCATATAGTTCAAAAATATTATTTCTTGTAAATAATTTACAAAGAACTTGCCTTTTTTTCTTTTCTTGATGTGTTATCAGTATTTTTGTTACTTGATCTCTTACCATTCATTTCTTTATCAATATTAAACTTGTACCATATCATTCATTAATATATTTTTTAAATAAATTGTCAACTTTTCAAGTTAAAAAATATATATATCAAGAAATCGATGCACTTTTCATGGTGTACACATTGACGACGGTGCATGGTGGTCTTATAAACGCACCACCCAAAAAATATAAAACACCATACGGTGCTCTATTTCAACAAGGAGCACTAGTGTGTTACATGTCAACTACCACACTGATTAACACAACAAAAATAATAAAAATAGTCTAGTGTTCCTTTTTGTAGCATATGGTGTCATGGAGGGGGTGGTGCGGCTTATTCTTAAAAACACCCAACGTAAACAAGGGACCAATGTACGGTGCTATCCGTCAACTAGAAGACCCAGTGCGATGCGTTATATGTTACATGGTGCACTGATTAATACAAAAAAAAAATTCTTTTGCTAAAGAGTACGTTCGCGGTGCGCCATAATGAAATAGCGCATCGGTGCCCTATTTTACATATGGCGCACAGATTAAAAAAAATGTTTTTATTTTTTTTATTAAATATTATGTACAAAGTACACTGGCATAATACAACGCACCGATGCGCTAGGTTACGCTGGGCGCACTGATTAGAACAATTCTATTTTTTTTAAATTCACGCAAGCACCGACATGGATTGGGATTCGACTATGAAAGTCATCCTGTGGGTTGGATGTCATAGGCCTATATATAGCAATAAAAACCCTATAAATCTAAAATGAAATTCACTAATTCTGAAATCACAGAAACAGGGAGAAGAAAGGGCAGAAACAAAAAGAATGAAGGGTTTAGGGAAAAATTTGTTTTTTTTTTTTACGAAAATGAACAAAAAATTGAAATTTTTTACTTAGTACGTAAAAATGCTGCAGAAAAAGTAAAAAAATAAATAAATTTAATCACGAGATCATTTGAAATTCTATGCTATAGGGTCTGAATCACCAGAGGTTTGTAATTCTGATTTTCTGAATACTTCTGTTTGAACGTATTTTGCTGCTCCACAGTACTCTCATGCTCTCTTGCAAATCTCTGGCTGAAAATATTTACAAAAATAGTGAAATAATGAAAAGTGTTGAGTATTTAAAGAATTGTTTTATGAAATTAGATTTTCGAAAATATTTTTCCGCCCATTTTTCAATTTACCGATTTTTTTATTTGCAATTATTCGTCACCAATGCGTCACCTAATAGCACCGCACCAGTGCATCAGTTCATAACACAGAACCGGTGTGGATTAAATAAAATGCATCGGTGTGGTTATCTATACATTAGCACCGATAACAAGAAGTCCATTTTTAAGGCAGCAAAATTACTTTTAGGTGTGTACACAAAAATTTATTTTAATTTTTTTCAAATGCAAGGAGAAAATATCATAATTATATCAAATGTACAATTCTTCAAAATCCAGCTTGTTCCATAATATTTCTGGAAGTCCATCGAGGAGTTCTCCCTATCGATCTCGATACTTAACATTTACTTCAGATTTTATTTATATTTTCATTATCTAAATGGATTTATGTTTTTTATCCATGTCAATCATACACAACTTAATTAGATTTATAATGTATACAAATTTACAGGTTCATGCAGATCTAGAATCGAGTTCAGATGCACAAAATATTCAAAAAACTCCAAAACGTTGGAAGCTCTTATCAAGAGAAACATACCGCAAGGCGCATTTGGTAGATGAAAATGGACAACCGCTTCACCCAGCCAATTGAAGCAATATTACAGCTTCTAGCCACAATCCTGGGACAATGATGGCAATAATTATAATTGTTTGGTATATTGATTAGTTTAATTATTTCAACGTCAAACCAATTAATCATGTAATATTGTCAACGCGCTTACTAATTCATATCATATATATTGTACATATCATGTTCAAATATTCTTTTATTAAATTATTAGGATTCTAGTGATGATGAGCGACCTACCTACCATCTTTTCTTGCACCACACGACAATGTAAAATCGAGAGAAGACTAAATTAAGAGAAAAAATCGGAGAGGAACAATACCAAGAATGGTTGAATCAACCACTGATTCAATTCCTTCTACATCCAGATTCACCAATTAGGAATGACTACAACAATAGTAGTTCTTCACAAGCTGGCAATGGAGCCAATCAAATATATGTTGGTATGGATAATTACTTAAGGGATACAACTTCCATGGAGAAAATTTTGTTAGATGCATTCCAAAACAATGATCAGCTAGGGGATGATGCTCATATCATTGACACCTTTTTCGAAAGCCTTAAATTTTCTTCTGCCACCCCTCTCTTTGGACATGGCGGTCAATCTAAGTCTACCGAACTGGGGACAATGATGTTAATGTACAACTTGAAAGCAAACTTTGTCTTGTCGAATTCATGTTTCTTGGAAATTTTGAGGTGAGTTAACATAAAGTACTCCCTTATATAAATTTGATTAATATAATGAATACCCAATGAACATTAAAAATGGTAAATTTTATGAACGTTAATAATTATATCGACATAAATTTACATTTATTAATATTTTCCATGGTGACCAACTAAAGATTATTCAAAGATAAGGTTCTTCCAAGTGATAATGTCTTGCCCGGTAGCTGTGAAGAGGAAAAAAAATTGTTGAAAATGTTGGGCATTGAGTACATATCATATCATTCATGTCCAAATGATTGTATACTATATAGAGGAGAATATGCAGACCAAGAAATATGTCAGAAATGTTGGCATGACAAGTATGATAAATAAAAAATAAGGGTAAATCATGTGGTCCTCATTTTAAGATATTAAGGCACATGCCTATAATCCCAAGGATTCAAAGGCTCTTTCATTGCAAAGAATTAGCTATGTTGTAGGGATGGCATGCCTCACACATAAGTGAGTTGGGAGTTATGCGAATCCCAACTGATTCAATAGCCATGAGGCATATAGAGGATACGTGGCCCGAAAAATTCAAGGATGAAGTCCAAAGTCTACGAATCAGCATAGCCATGGATGGCATCAACCCATATTCCCTCCAGAACACCAAATATTATGTTTGAACTGCAGTAGTGATGAAGAAAAATATCCCCCCATTGTTGTCCGTGAATAATGAACATTTTATGTTGGCTCTCATATTCCTTTGTAGAAGACAAGTGAAGAATATGGATGTGTACCTACAACCACTGGTAGATGAATTGAAGGAATTATGGGATGGGATAAATTTATATGATGTATCAAGACCCATCACAAGAGAGAGGAGTTTTACGTTGTATGCATATGTGCTTACTCGACACCTGATTATATAGGCTTAGGAGTTTTCTCTGGTAAATTACATTTTTAATTTATTGATTTTTTTATATACGTAACAATATTCTTTCGCATATTAGTTATTTAATTCATTGTAATTGTTCTGATCTTCATGATATTCTTTAATGTTCCATGCATATAAATTGTGTACAATAACCTTGCAGGTCTTGTAAAAAAATGGTATTTTTGATGTAAATGTTTTGGACCTTCTCTAAAAGCTAGATGGTCCAAGGAGCTACGAAAGAGAGTGTATGATATCTCCAGGGTATTCCTCCCAGAAGAACATCCTTACAGAAGAGCAAGATTCGCTTTCAATGGTAAATGAGAGAGAACCAAAAGGCCTCTAGTAATGACACCATCTGAATGGCTTATATCATATGAGAGAGAGAAGGAGAAGGAGTTCATAGAAATGTTCGATTCAAATGGGGAGCCTATGTTCGATGATCGAGAATTCTTCAACACCTATGTTGAGAAATTTCCCATTGGGATGAAAAGAAAATACATCTTTTATAACCTCCCATTTTGGGAGAATCTTAAGATTACCCACTTATTAGATCCCATGCATATATTTAAAAATGTTTCATCCTCTTTATGGAGGCGCATATCATCGAAAGAAAGTGACACATTGGTTGTTACGAAAGATCTTATTACTTAGAAAACTAGAAAGAAAAATGGGCCAAGATGATTAGAAAGTACAAGATTAGAGGCGGGCATTGGTCCCTCTAAATCATGATATTTAAAATAAGGTGATGTCCCATGGATTTTGAAAAAATATTATCTTTCTTTGGAAAAGGAAGTTATAATGGGTGTGAGGGTGTCATCTTCATACGAGTCTTCACTACAGCATTGCTTCATCGTGGATGACCATTTGTCGGGGTTGAAATTGCAGAAACATTTGAATATTCTAAGAGTACGTATAATGTCAAAAGAATGATTTTATTATTTGTTATATTAATAAATTTTATCCCATGCGGGGATCATAAAACATAAATATTTTTGTATAGTATTGCACGTGTTTATAACTTTGCAGTGTCATTATCCTTTGTTCATGCATGGGTGTGTGGAACATGAATTCCCTCAAGACCTAGGATGTGCCATATCTAAATTATCTGCATTTGTATGTTGGATCATGTCAAAGGAGATTCATGTGGCTAGCATTCCATGGTGGCGTCAAGAGATAGTTGAGATTTCTTGTATGTTTGAGAAGGAACTATCGAGGAGTTTCATGGACTTGCACACTCATCTTCTAATCCACCTAGTAGATGTGGTTGAGTTAGTTGGGGTGGTTTCTTATCGTTGGATGTTCTTCTTATAGAGGTACATGAATATATTTAAAGGTTTTGTTCGACAAAGGGAAAAACGTAAGGGATCTATGGAAGAGGGATAAATATTGTATGAGTATTTCTATTATACCAGTGAGTGCATCAAGTAGATTGACAAAAAACCAGGTGCAGTGATTTGGGACAATGAAAGGGATGAAGGCAAAAGAGAAGGGGAGTTGCTCTAAACGAGTGGAAAAAAATGCTTGATAAATAGTAAGCGTCTTATAATTTTTTAAATTTACACAAAGTAAATATTCATGTTGAACTTTGATATAATGTATATTTTGATCTCTATGTACTATATAATGTCTATTTGATTTCATCAGCGAATGCATAAATTGAAGCAATCGATAAATTCGTTCTTTACAATTACGAAGCGACACAACCATGGGTCACATTATTCGAACAAAAGAGGATGAAATGGGATAGTGACAGGAAATAATTCGGACGGTTGAATGGTAGAAGTGTGCCTTATCCCAATCATTTAAAATAAAATATGACAAAAATATGCCCCAACAGTTGGGTTGCTGACCAAGTGAAAGCGAAATACGGTGCAACCAATATTTACCCGTGTGCTGAAGAGGATATGCTAAATGTAGGGATTGGGTGTAGAAACTTCGGAATAATATATTTAATTTATATGTACATTTGAAACTTAATAATGCATCTTTCAAATTTAATTACATCTATATTTCATATTTTAACTGTTGGGTTATTATAAGACACATGACACTATGATTTTTTAAGTATTTTATAATAGGTGCATTTGTTTCCATCTATGTGGGCATATGGACACCATTTTCGCACAAAAAATGTCGATGCTAGAAACATCACACAAGAATTTGTAGTGGAAGTCGAGTTAGATCAATCTAGTGGATCTAGCCACTGTGATCAAAACCTAGTGTGAGGGATGTTAGGTTACGTCAGAAATATACAAGAGATCATTGAAGTGGATTTATCTTCTTTCCAATGGCTTATTTTTAGGTGCAAGTGGTGGGACACCTTTGATCGAAATAATGTAAAGCAAGATCACGATAGTAGGTTGATATGTATCAACTCTAGAAAGATGTGGGATGAAGCTAAGGAGCCCTATGTTTTCCCCAAACACTGCAACGAGGTGTTTTTTTACCCAGTTGTATTGGATAGGGATTGGTGGTTTGTATTGAGACATGACCCTAGATCAAAACATGTTTTTGAAAACAATACTGTTATCATGCCATGCAAGTTGGAAGATAATGAGGGTGATCATGAGGACCGAGAGTGATATGGTACATGTGTTATTTCATCAATATTTATACTTTTTAAGATGGGTTTTTTGAAACATTATATAAACATGTATTTTGAATTAATTGATAATTTACATTGTGGTAATGTTAAAATCAATATTTCATAGAAATATATATGGAAATAAAAACCCTATAAATCTAAAATGAAAATCCCTAGTTCTGAAATCACAAAAATAGGGAGAAGAAAGGGCATAAACAAAAAGAATGAAGGGTTTAGGGTAAAAAAGTTTTTTTTTTTTTTTTTTTAAATGAACAAAAAATTGAAATTTTTTACTTACTGCGTAAAAAAACGGCAAAAAAAGTAAAAAAAACAATAAAATTCAATCACGAGATTGTTTGAAATACTATGTTATAAGGTTTGAATCACTAGAGGTTTGTAATTCTGATTGTCTGCATACTTTTTTGCGAACGTATTTCGCTGCTCCACAGTACTCTTGTGCTCTCTTGCTCCAGGTCTGTCTCATGCAAATATTTGACTGAAAATTTTTGCAAAAATAGTGAAATAATGAAAATTATTTAGTATTTAAAGAATTGTTTTACGTAATTAGATTTTCGAAAATATTTTGCTACCCATTTTTTAATTTACCACTTCTTTTTCACTTAAAAAAATAGAGTTGCGCTTTTTTTATTTGCGGTTATTCATCACTAGTCCATCACTTAATAGCACCGCACCGATGCGTCGGTTGATAACATGGAACCAATGTGGATTAACTAAAATGCATAAGTGTGGTTATCTGTACATTAGCACCAATAAAAAGAAGTCCATTTTTAAGGCACTGAAATTACTTTTAGGTGTGTACACCAAAATTTGTTTTTCATTTTTCTCAAATGCAAGGAAAAAATATCATAATTATATGAAATCGAAAAATACTCAAAATCCATCTCGTTCCATAATATTTCTTGAATTCCATCGAGGAGTTCTCCCTATCCATCTCGATACTTAATATTTACTTCAGATTTTACTTATATTTTCATTATCTAATTGGATTTATGTTTTTTATCCATGTCAATCATACACAGCTTAGTTAAATTTATAATGTATACAAATTTGCAGGTTCATGCAGATTCAGAATTGAGTTCAGATGCACAAAATATTCAAACAACTCAAAAACGTTAGAATATCTTATTAGGAGCAGCATACCGCAAGGTGCATTTGGAAGATGAAAATGGACAGCCACTTCACCCTGCCAATTGCAACAATATTTCATCCTCTAGCCACAATCCTGGGACAATGATGACAATAATAATAATTTTTTGTTATATTGATTAATGTAATTATTTCAACGTCAAACAAATAAATCATGCAATATTGTCAACGTGCTTACTAATTGATACCATATATTTTATACTAATCATGTTTACATATTTTTTTATTAAATTATTAGGATTCTAGTGATGATAAGAAACCTACCTACCATATTTTGTTGCACCCCATGAAAATGTAAAATCAAGAGAAGACTGAATTAAGAGAAAAAATCGGAGAGGAACGATACCAAGAATGGTTGAATCAACCAACGATTCAATTCCTGCTACGTCCAGATTCACCAATTATGAATGACTACAACAATAGTAGTTCTTCACAAGCTGGAAATTGAGGCAATAAAATATAGGTTGGTATGGATGATTACTTAATGGATACGGCTTCCATGGAGACAATGTTGTTAGATGCATTCCAAAACAATGATCATCTAGGGGATGATGCCCATATCGCTGACACCTTTTTTGAAAGCCTTAGATTTTCTTTCACCACCCCTCTCTTTAGACCTAGAGGTCAATCAAATTTTACTCGGTTGGGGATAATGATGTTATTGTACAGCTTGAAAGAAAACTTTGTCTTGTTCAATGCATGTTTCTTGGAAATTTTGAGGTAAGTTACCATAAAGTCCTTCCTTATATAAATTTGATAAATATAATCAGTACACAATGAACATAAAAAATGGTCAATTTTATGAACATTAATAATTATATTGACATAAATGTACATTTATTAATATTTTCCATGATCACCAACTAAAGGCTATTCAAAGATAAGGTTCTTCCTAGTGATAATGTCTTTCCTGATAGCTGCGAAGAGGCAAAAAAATTGTTTAAAATGTTCAGTGTTGAGTACATATCATATCACTCATGTCTAGATAATTGTATTCAACATAGAGGAGAATATGGAGACAAAGAGATATGTCTGAAATGTGGGCATGACAGGTAAGATAAATAAAAAGGAAGAGTAAATCATGTGGTCCTCCTTGTAAGATATTAAGGCACACGCCTATAATCCCAAGGATTCAAAGGCTCTTTCGTTGCAAAGAATTAGCTATGTTGTAGGGATGGAATGCCTCACACATAAGTGAGTTGGGAGTTATGTGAGTCCCAACTGATTCAATAGCCATGAGGCATATAGAGGACACATGGCCCAAAAAATTCAAGGATGAAGTATGAGGTCTACGACTCAGCA
Source organism: Pinus albicaulis (assembly GCA_034641835.2). Lineage (NCBI taxonomy): Eukaryota > Viridiplantae > Streptophyta > Pinopsida > Pinales > Pinaceae > Pinus > Pinus albicaulis. The sequence continues at coordinate 158,895,892 of CM076572.1, read as the reverse complement.
TAGCCATGGATGGCATCAACCCATATTCCCTCCAGAACACCAACTATTCTGTTTGGCTTTTAGTAGTGCTGAATAAAAATATCCCCCCATTGTTATCCATGAAGAATGAACATCTTATGTTGGCTCTCATAGTCCTTAGTAGAATACAAGTGAAGAATATGGATGTGTACTTACAACCACTGGTAGATGAATTGAAGGAATTATGGGATGGGATAAAAGTATACGATGTATCAAGACCCATCACAACAAAGAGGAGTTTTATGTTGTATGCCATATGTGCTTACACGACACATGATTATATAGGCTTAGGAGTTTTCTCTAGTAAATTGCATGTTTAATTTATTGATTTGTTTATATAGGTAAAAATATTCTTTCGCATATTAGTTATTTAATTCGTTGTAATTTTTCTGATCTTCATGATATTATTTAAAGTGCCATGCATATAAATTGTATACAACAATCTCGCAGGTCTTGTAACAAAATGGTATTTTGGATGTAAATGTTGTGGACCTTCTCTAAAATTTAGATGGTCCACGGACCTACGAAAGAGAGTGCATGATTTCTCCAGGGTATTCTTCCCAGAAGAACACCCTTACAAAAGAGCAACATCCAATTTCAATGGTAAACGAGGGAGAACCCAAAGGCCTCCGGTAACAACACCAGCTGAATGGCTTAGAGAATACGAGAGAGAGAAGGAGAAGGAGTTCATAGAAATGTTTGATTCAAATGGGGAGCCTATGTTTGATGATCCAGAATCCTTCGACACCTATTTTGAGAAATTTCCCATTGGGATGAAAATAAAATCTATCTGTTATAACCTCCCATATTGGGAGTATCTTAAGATTACCCACTTATTATATCCCATGCATATATTTAAAAATATTTCATCCTCTCTATGGAGGCACATATCATCGAAAAAAAGTGACACACTGGTCGTTACAAAATATCTTATTACTTCAAAAACTAAAAAGAAACATTGGCTGGGATGATTAGACAGTACAAGATCAGAGGCAAGAATTGGTCCCTCTAATTCATTGTATTTAAAATAAGGTGATTTCCCATGGATTTTGAAAAAAATACAATATTTCCTTGGAAAAGGAAGTTATAATGGGTGTGAGGGTGCCATATCCATACGCGTCTTCACTACGACACTGTTTCATCATGGATGAAATTTTTTCGGGGTTGAAACCGCATGAACATTTGAATCTTATAAGAGTACGTATAATGTGTAAAGCATGATTTTATTATTTTTTATATTAATAAATTTTATCCCATGCAGGGATCATAAAACATAAATATTTTTGTATATTATTGCATGTGTTTATAACTTTGCAGTGTCATTATCCTTTTTTCATGCGTGGGTGTGTGGAACATGAATTCCCTCAATACCTAGGATGTGCCATATCTAAATTGTCTACATTTGTACGTTGGATCATGTCAAAGGAGATTCATGTGGCCAGCATTCCACGGTGGCATCAAGAGATAGTTGAGATTGTTTGTATGTTTAAGAAGGAACTGACGATGAGTTTCATGGACTTCCAGGTTCATCTTCTAATCCAACTAGTAGATGAGGTTGAATTAGTTGGGGTGGTTTCTTCATTTACTCTGGTATGGTTCATAATTGTTACCATATGAAGTAATTTTTATTTATAGTGTCACATCCTTCCACAATGAACATGTTTTCATTTCAACAACTTCCAATCACCATATGACTAAATGATCCGAGCCTCCTCTTTTTGAATTCTCAAACTCGACTTCATGCTACCACAATGAATCTTTCCATTAATAATTATTCTCTAATTCAAGTTTGGTTTTCCATTGTACAAAGTAGTTATACTTCAACTTTTTCTGAAGTAGGAGGACCTATGTGTAATTATTTCTTCAAATTATGAGTTTTCATACTTTCAATCAACATGAGGGATCTAGATGGTGAAACTCCAGTAGGAATAACTTCATTAATATAATGAGTGTTTCATTAATGATGGTGAATGTTATATAGTCAACTCAAATGTGATATATACCTCCAATCAATAAGTGGCATTGATAATCTTCTTAAATAACTTTAATGGATTTTTTTGTGACGTGAACTCGTTCTTACTCAATTGAAGTAATATCAAGTTGTCAACCAAAGTGCATAAAATGCAGTTGATACATTCTATCTTCCCATTAATCGGTGGATGAAAAAATCAATTCATTGGCAGGATGGTTCCAAAAATGTTAATTGAATATACCTAAAACCATCACATGAAACTCGTATGTCTATCTAACACAATGGTAAATATATTAACTCAATAATTTGTAACATTATTGAAGACCCACCTTGAAAATTCCTCTATTGCATGCAACAACCATGTTGATACAATGATAAGAAACATGGAAAAATGGTCAGCCAACACCATAATCCCATTATACCCCTATTTGAATAGAATTTTTCCAATGAAGTTCATAGAAACACTTTCCTGAGGTCTCTTTGGCATTGGTAATTGTTCCAGTAGATAAAATTATATCTTATTTTGTGTCTTTTATTTTTGGCACACCAGACAATTCTAGACATATTCTTCCATATATTTACTTTTATGTTCCCAATAGTGATCACTTTCGGAAAAAATATTTTCCTTTCATTGTCTTGGGTGGCTAGCTGTAACACCTCCCATTTACACAAATTTTTTTCTTTTTTCCTCCAAGCAGTTCAGGCTTTTAAGCATAGGTTTACCATGAAATCCTAATTCTCTAAACATGATTCCTTTCATCATAATATCATAACCCTAAGAAACTCTCTATTAACTTCCTCTTGTCTTATGTTATTCTAACTCCAAGTATGGAGTGAATTTATATCATTTTATTTTCTATAAAGGTCACATATATCACCTATATTTAACCTTTACTTGGATGTTTATTTTCTCTTGGCCTTACGGTCCTTTCGCATGCATTATATACGATGGGTTTTGAATTAGTTATGCCTACGAGCATTCTCGACCCTTTGTAAGTCTACATATCCACGATTTTCCCATTACGTATATGTATATACCTTTGGTAGTGATTATAATTGAATTCAATGTACATAGCATTATAAGACTGGCTCTTCTATGCGTTTGGCAGTCAGATGAGGTGGCATTCATAATTAATTTCACATCAGCGTTGATATGATAGCATATCATTGTACATGAGATTTCCGATCAAATTTTAATGTGCAACTTGCTTACGTTATCGATTTACACATAGAGCGTGTAGTTCAACTCAATTTGACGTACTGTGTTCATTGCGATGGGGTAAGTCTTCTCCATGTCAGATTGTATGATATGTTTGGTTGCAGTGTATGGTTTATAATGAGTTTCATCCCATTCTTCCCTTCACATGGTAAATCCACGTCGAGCTGGCAATACCATTCGAGCTTACTCGGCTTACAATGGCGCTCTTCTGTATACGAACAGGACGCATGAAATTTGTTTCGGATCTTGACACCATTAATGTTATACGATTGGTTTAATTGCACCTGCCAACCTTCGATCTGTGGCTCTTTTCTTGTGATGTTTCCAAGTGGACGATGTCGATCATTTCGTATTAGGTTTTCTGGGTCTGTTGAATAATTATATAAGCCTTTGATATTGTGCAGAGATAGTTTTCCGCGTTAATCATTTGTTTTTGTATCTCTTCGTCTGCAAGGTCCTTACTCTTCAGAGGGTTTACTGGCCTCAGTTCACGAAGGAGAATTCTAGCGTGCCTACTCCACTGCGACGCTACCAGGTAATTTTTTATACAATTGTTTTTCCATCTTATGATTTAAAGATCAGGTTCGTCGCTCAGAACTGGCCATAATTCGACTCTGAGGAAGTCTTCGAACGTTAATAAGATGAATGCGTTTCGTTCTGGATATTTTGGTTATACCCTCTGTTCAAAATTTTAGTTGTATTCCATTTTCGATTTATTGTCGACATTTCTTCTCTGTCGATTTCATTGCATGGTAACTAATTTATTTTGTTAATACTGTGTAGCGTCCCAATTTACTTTCTTTGCTTTGCTTCAGAAGAATGATAGTCCTTCACTCGGACTTCGTGAGGTTCGATTTTCCTCCTGTATGTACATATATTTATGTTTCCTTCTATTATTATCCTATAGGGTTTCAATTTAATCGATACTCTGTTTACAATTGTTGATTTCAGAGGCTCGTAGGAACCGAGATTCTTGGTTCACAGGTAACGCCTAGTTTTTATTAGCATTTTCTCCATTCGAAAGTTTTCCTAGCAACGGCGCTATTAACTAATTTCCATCTTGACTTGTCTTATTTTCCACAGGTAACGAAGATTCCTTCGTATGTCTTTGAAAGCAGTCATGAGACCTTCCATTATTATGGATGTTAACATCGTCTTCCTTGACATTTCAGGTCAGTATGCGTGTGGGAATACTATTACCCTCTCATTGAGTTGTTTCGTCTGATGTAGTATCATTTCTCTCTTATGATTTTACACAATGTTCGTTGAGGAACGAGACTCTGTCAGAGTCAGATTGTTAATATGTTTCGTTCGTAGTTGGCACTCTTTTAAATTTGTTTTTATTGGCTAAGGGTTTCGATTCTCAGATCCTAGCCTGATAGGCTCAGCATGTATTGTGACTTTTGTATATATATATATATATATTCCCTATTTTCTTATGTTGACCTCGTTATACCGACGCTACAGCTTATCTTTATATGGATTGTCTCCTGCTTCCTCGCATGGAGTGATTCGTGTATACAATTTAACACAATGGAACTAATCCTTGTTTAATTTTCTTATCATAGCAGTGAATGTATCTGATGTAATTCTCTGTAGGACTAATGTGGTTCAATGTGTACCAGAATCCTCAGTTACTTATGTTCTGCATGACTCTTTTAAGAGACTCTCAGAATTTCTGGGGAGTCATATTTCATTTTAACTTTTCTTTTGATATATTATGTTCATTAGTTTCTGTAGCTAGATATCTCTACACTTGTACTAGTATCATGGCTAACAGTCTCCCTCTACTCATCTTTACACTGAAATTATTTTACTAATGTCTGTCTATACATATAATTGCATGCATAGATTTGTGAGTCCATTCTCATTTATACATATAATTAATATGCATGAAATACCAGGACTATATTATCGTAGGTTTCTATACTCTTCTGGTTTTCCATGCTATATATTTCTAGTTGGATCTTCTTTTCATTTTCTTATAGCTATTCACATCTCTTGCATACATAGATCTCTGGTTCTAGGTATTTCTGTGGAGCTGGTCATGTTTTGGGATTCATTCCCTTGCTACTTAATTACTTGTTACATCATTAAGGTTTTCTATTCTTCCATTTGATCTTGGTCAAGGGAAATAGTAGTTACATTAACTGGTAATGTGTATACTGTTGAAAATATTACAACTCTCCGCTCTTTACTTAATAATTACTAAATAATTAATTCTGCACTCTATGTATTTACTTTCTCACTGCTCCATTTTTCACAGAAACAGATTAAAGTTACAAATTTATGCTTCATAAGATATTAGAAATCCCCAGCTTTTACCTTAGGGATTTGTTTAGAAACTTTGGAGAAATTCTCTTTGATTTACCTATTCATGTTCAGAATTATGTGCTAATAGAACATAAGAAATTCACAATAAACTATCTGTAGAGAATGTGTATCCGCAGATTTAAACCAACCTTGGTTTAGAATTTCTGTTGGATTATACTTTACAGAATTTTTCTCTACAACCATACAGAATTATAAGGGTGACTGCCTTATGACTAATTCTGTTAAATGTAGAACTAATAAATCTAATACCCTATAAATCAATCAATTTTTTTTTATGTAGCCAATTTATACCACAGTAAGTAGAAACACAATTCAACTTAGAGACATACCACTCATGCAATCGACCAACATCCCAACCTTAGAGTCCTTCTGTCTCCCAGAACTCACCCCCGAGCTAAGATCACTTCCTAGAATAGACCAACCACTAATCTGTTTAGGAGCAGCTTATTTGAGCTATTTTTCCCCAAAGCCTGTTTCTAATTCTGCGTCTAGAATATCAGGATGCTTTTCTTCCTGTTTGCCTAGGCTTCCCATTTTTGGGATTCTTTAAAGCTGTTTTTATGCTTTCCTTAGCTTTTGCAGCTTTTTACCTCTTCCCAACTACTTTCCTCATCATTGGGGAAATTTAGATTCTTCCTCAAAAATCTAAATCAGAATAATTTCTTTCAAGGATTTTTGAAAGATTATGGGGAATAGTTGCCTTATCCATCCTCATGGATTTAGCAAGTGATCTCATAAATCTCATTTTGGTCAATCTGCACACAATCATTTTATTCATTTCCTCAACTTAAATATTTAATTACATTCACAAAATACTTATCCTTTGGGGTCCACTCCCCTTAGGACTAAAGTTCAAATGTCCAGTTTTTGAAATTTAAACACATAAATTGGGGGTGTTACATATTCCCTCTCTGAAAATAAACACCGTCCTCAGTGTTGTTATGCAACTACTAGAGTTCATTTTTCAAAAAAAAAAGGATTTCTTTCCATCATTTCAGCTTCTCTTTCCCAGGTAGCTTCTTCATCAGTAAAGTGCTTCCACTGCACCTTTACTCTTGCTACTATTCTGTTTCTCAATTCAATTTCTTCCCGCTCCAATATTTGAAGCGGTTCTGGCAGAAACTCCCCTTCTGGTTCCACTTGTACAACATTCCAATCAACCATGTGAGAAGCATCATGCACATATCTTTTTAATAACGAAACATGAAACACATCATGAACTCTAACATGGGGTGGTAAGGCTAGTTTGTAAGCCACTGGTCCCACCCTTTCTAATATTTCAAAAGGACCACAATATCTAGGAGCCAGTTTTGCACAACTTCCAGGATAAAGTGTGCTCTTTTTGGGTTTAATACGCAAGTACACATGCTCCCCTTCTTTAAATTCTCAATGCACTCTTTTCTTATCAACATAGTTTTTCTGACGATCTTGTGCTGTCTTGATGTTTCTTTGTATCTGTTTGACAATTCTTTCCATCTCTTGTAAAGCATCTGGTCCCAACATTAGTTTATCCTCTGGATGGCTCCAGCTCAAAGGAGTACGACATTTCCTCCCATACAGTGCCTCAAACGGACTCATTTTAATGGAGGATTGGTAGCTGTTATTATAGGCAAATTCAGCTAAGTGCAAATAATCTTCCCACTTTGACGGTCTATCCATCACATACATTCTCAGCATGTCCTCCAAAATTTTATTTGTTCTTTCCGTTTGACCATTTGTCTGAGGGTGGTAAGCAGTACTAAAATTCAATTTAGTACCCATCCCTCCAAACAGTCCTTTCCAAAAAGCTGTTGTAAACTTAGCATCTCGATCAGAAACAATTACCTTTGGAACCCCATGGAGTCTTACTACCTCCTTAAGAAACAAATTCGCTACTTGAGCTATCCCAAAGGTAGATTTCACTGGTATAAAATGTGCAGCTTTTGTTAAAGTGTCCACTACCACCATTACTGAATCATGTTGATGTTTGGTTTTCGGTAATCCTGTTATGAAATCCATGGAAACGGTGTCCCACTTCCATTTTGCAATCGGTAAAGGGTTTAAAAGACCCGTCGGATGCTGATGCTCAACTTTGACTAGTTGACATTCCATTCATCTACTTAAATATTCTGCTACATCTCTCTTCATTCCTAGCCAGAATAACTTCTTTTTTAGGGCTGTTAACATTTTCTGATATCCTGGATGTCCTGCATATGGCTGTTTGTGATATTCATCCAAAATTTCTCTTTTCAAGGACTCCACATTTGGAATGTACAATCTGTCCTTATAGCAGATCAACCCCTTTTTGTTTTGAGTGAAATCAGTTTTCTCCTTTTTCTGAATTTTTCCTAGGAGTGTTTCATAATTTGGATCTTGGTTTGCTGCCTTTTCCACCAAATCTTCCACATCGATCTGAGCACTACTTCCAATGCTATTGATATTCTGACAAGCATTTCTACTCAATGCATCATCAATTTTATTTTCTTTCCCTCTGATATGTTTTATGTCCATGTCAAATTCACTTAGAAAAGACAACCATCTGGCTTTTCTAGCATTCAAATCAGTTTGGGAAAAGAAATATTTGAGACTAATATGATCAGTCATCAACGTAAATTTCTTTCCAAGGAGATAGTTTCGCCACATTTTCAAAACATGGATAACAGCTGCTAATTCTAAATCATAAGCACTATAATTCTGTTCATGTATCTTCAATTTCCTAGATTCATATGCAATCACTGAATTCTCCTGCAAGAGAACTCCTCCCAATCCCTCTCTACAGGCATCTGTACACACGACAAATTCTTTGTCAGGATCTGCAATCTTCAGTATGGGGGTTGTAGTAAGTTTCAGTTTTAATTGGTTAAAACTGTTTTGGCATTTTTCAGTCCACTCAAATTTGACACCTTTCCTTTTTAATGATGTGATCGGATGTGCTATGGCAGTAAACCTCTGCACAAATCTGCGATAATAGCCAACCATCCCCATGAATGATTTCACTGCTGAAACATCCGTTGGGACAGGCCATTCCTTTATAGCCTTTATTTTCTCAGGGTCAACAGCAAGGCCTTGTTCAGAAATAATATGACCCAAATATTGGATCTTGTCTTTATAAAATTCACATTTTCTAAACTTGGCATATAGCTGATTTTCTTTTAGAGTTTGCAATACTATCCTCAAGTGTTCTTTATGTTCCTCCTCACTTTTTGAGTAGACTAAGATATCATCTATGAACACAAGGACAAATTTATCCAAGTACTTGTTTAACACACTATTCATTAGGCACATAAATGTGGCAGGGGCATTTGTCAATCCAAAAGGTAGGACTACAAATTCGTAGTGACCATACCTGGTTCGAAAGGTTGTTTTGTTGATGTCTTCTTCCTTGATTCTGAGCTGGTGATAACCAGTTCTTAAGTCAATCTTCGAAAAGACTCAAGCTCCTCTCACTTGATCAAAAAGATCATTAATTCGAGGCAAAGGGTATCTATTTTTAATGGTCAACTTGTTCAGTTGGCGATAATCAATGCACATCCGAAAAGTGCCATCTTTATTTTTCACGAACAGCACCGGTGCTTCCCAAGGAGACACACTCGGTCTGATATACCCTTTATCTAACAGTTCTTGCAATTGCATTTTCAGTTCCATAAGTTCAGGGGGACTCATTCGATAGGGGGCTCGGGAAAGAGGTACTGCTCCGGGCACTAGATCGATTGAAAAATCAATCTCTCTTTTGGGGGGGAGATGAGGGATCTCATCTGGAAAAAATTCCTTAAATTCCCTTATTACTGGTAATACATCCAGCAAATTTTCTTCCGTTTCCTGTTGCATGTCCTCCACATGGACTGCATAAACCTGATACCCTTTCCTAGCTGTTCTTTTTAATTGCAGTGCTGATATTTGTCTTACAGAGATAGGTTTTGGTCTTCCCTTGAGAATAAAAGGTTTCCCTTCCTCATCTACACAATGCAAAGTCTTATCCCAGCAATTCATCAAAGCTTTCTTCTTTTCCAGCCAGTCCATTCCTATCAGTAGGTCATATGAACCTAAGGGCAGGATGTTCAAATTTACTTCTGTTTGGAAATCATTCAATTTGATTTCTGTTTGGGGCAGTTTATGTGTTACCTTTCTCTTAGTTCCCGTGGCCAGCTGTACCAACCATGAATGCTGAAATTTTTCAGCTTTTAGGTTACATTTTTCTACTATTTTTGGACTAATGTAACTCAAAGAAGCACCTGGATCAATCAGAACAGTAACAGCTAGGTCAGAAATATTACCCTCTATTTCCACCATGGTAGCTTGATGTTATGCTTGTCGATTTTCCAAGGCTGCACTGATATTTGGTATATTTCTGGCTATGTCATTTAATGTAGTGGCTTCTCGATCTCTCATAATCATCTGAATATTTCGATGAGGGAAATCCATCAGAAGATGGGGTTCTCCACAGCCCCAACATTTCAAGGGTTCCTTCATTCTGACTATCCCTTCCTTTTTACTGTCTCCATCTATCTGTTTAGAAGCCACTTGGGACTGAGCAGTTTGAATTTTTTTGGGTTTATTAAACTTTTTCCGCTGATGATATCTGCCAAAATTCTTCAAATAGGCTGGTTTCTGCTTCCTCCCTTTTAACTCATTCTTATTTACCCAAATTTTCCCTTGTTCAATTTTTCCTTTAAACTGTTGGTAACATAATCGGGCTTTTCTAACAGCTTCGTCCATTGTTTTTGGGTTGTCAAACTTGATTTTCTCTTTGTATACAGCAGGCAAACAATTCAAAAACCTTTGTACTTTTTCCTTTTATTCCCTTATGTAGGGTACATATCTCAGCAGATTGGTAAACTTAGTAACAAACTCATCGATAGTGAGATGTCCCAGTCTAAGTTCATGAAATTCCTTTGCTTTGTCATCATAGTAACGCTCATTCAAGTAGCGATTTTTGAATTTAACCTGGAAATCTTCCCAAGTAACTGTCTTTTCATCAATGGCATGCACCATCTTTGTCTCCTCCCACCACAAGGTAGCCTTACTTTGTAGTTGGTAGACAACTAATCTGACCTTAAGATTGCTTTCATATTCATAAACCTGGAAATACTTAATCATATTCAACAACCAGGCTTCAGCATCTTCCTCCTTCTCCCCATCATAGGAGGGAGGTTTGATTTTCTAGAATTCCCCTTGTAATTCCTTTTTCTGCTTATTCTGATGCCTAATAGCATCTTCCTCATCAGACTCATCAGTTTTCCTCTTTCCGGAACCTTTGCCTTCCTGGCTGTTCCATGAAGTTAATTCCCTGATGAGCTTTTCCTGCTCCTCACTCGCTAATGACAATCTGTCATTCTGGCTTTTTATCTCAGCCAATTCTTGTTGCAATTCCCGCAACATATCCATCATGGGCGCATTGGGATCTGGTGCATTTTCCTCATCACACAGATCAACATAAAATTCGCCACCTTCTTCCATTCTAGCACCCCACTGTACACTACATAGCACAGATCAGTGAAAAAAAAAATAAAAAAAAAAATTGTCACAAAAATAAATTTATACAGTGAGTACACAGCAACAGTGAGCACAATGTCACCAGCCCAGTTTTATAACTTGGGTTCCGATACCATTTGTCACAACTCCCATTTACACAATTTTTTTTTTTTCCTCCAAGCAGTTCAGGCTTTTAAGCATAGGTTTACCATGAAATCCTAATTCTCTAAACATGATTCCTTTCATCATACTATCATAACCCCAAGAAACTCTCTATTAACTTCCTCTTGTCTTATGTTATTCTAACTCCAAGTATGGAGTGAATTTATATCATTTTATTTTCTATAAAGGTCACATATATCACCTATATTTAACCTTTGCTTGGATGTTTATTTTCTCTTGGCCTTACAGTCCTTTCGCATGCATTATATACGATGGGTTTTGAATTGGTTATGCCTACGAGCATTCTCGACCCTTTGTAAGTCTACATATCCACGATTTTCCCATTACGTATATGTATATACCTTTGGTAGTGATTATAATTGAATTCAATGTACATAGCATTATAAGACTGGCTCTTCTATGCGTTTGGCAGTCAGATGAGGTGGCATTCATAATTAATTTCACATCGGCGTTGATATGATAGCATATCATTGTACATGATATTTCCAATCAAATTTTAATGTGCAACTTGCTTACGTTATCGATTTACATGTAGAGCGTGTAGTTCGACTCAATTTGAGGTACTGTGTTCATTGCGACGGGGTAAGTATTCTCCATGTCAGATTGTATGATACGTTTGGTTGTAGTGTATGTTTTATAATGGGTTTCATCCCATTATTCCCTTCACGTGGTAAATCCACGTCGAGCTGGCAATACCATTCGAGCTTACTCGGCTTACAATGGCACTCTTCTGTATACGAACAAGACGCATGAAATTTTTTTCGGATCTTGACACCATTAATGTTATATGATTGCTTTAATTGCACCCGCCAACCTTCGATCCGTGGCTCTTCTCTTGTGATGTTGCCAAGTGGACGATGGCGATCATTTCGTATTAGGTTTTCTGTGTTTGTTGAATAATTATATAAGCCTTTGATCTTGTGCATATATAGTTTTCCGCGTTCATCATTTGTTTGTGTATCTCTTCGTCTGCAAGGTCCTTACTCTTCAGAGGGTTTACTGGCCTCAGTTCACGAAGGAGAATTCTAGCATGCCTACTCCACTGCAACGCTACCAGGTAATTGTTTATACAATCATTTTTCCATCTTATGATTTAAAGATCAGGTTCGTCACTCAGAACTGGCCATACTTTGACTCTGAGGAAGTCTTCGAACGTTAATAAGATGAATGCGTTTCGTTCTGGAGATTTTGGTTATACCCTCTATGCAAAATTTTAGTTGTATTCCATTTTCGATTTATTGTCGACATTGCTTCTTTGTCGATTTCATTGCATGATAACTAATTTATTTTGTTAATACTATGTAGCATCCCAATTTAATTGCTTCGCTTTGCTTCAGAAGAACGATAGTCCTTCACTCGGACTTCGTGAGGTTCGATTTTCCTCCTGTATGTACATATATTTCTGTTTCCTTCTATTATTATCCTATAGGGTTTCAATTTAATCGATACTCTGTTTACAATTGTTGATTTCAGAGGCTCGTAGGAATCGAGATTCTTGGTTCACAGGTAACACCTCGTTTTTATGAGCATTTTCTCCATTCGAACGTTTTCCTAGAAACGGCGCTATTAACTAATTTCCGTCTTGACTTGTCTTATTTTCCACAGGTAACGAAGATTCCTTCGTATGTCTTTGAAAGCAGTCATGATACCTTCCATTATTATGGATGTTAACATCGTCTTCCTTGACGTTTCAGGTCGGTATGCCTGTGGGAATACTATTACCCTCTCGTTGAGTTGTTTCGTCTAATGTAGAATCATTTCTCTCTTATGATTTTACACAGTGTTCGTTGAGGAACGAGACTCTTTCAGAGTCAGATTGTTAATATGTTTCGTTCGTATGTTGGCGCTCTTTTAAATTTTTTTTTATTGGCTAAGGGTTTCGATTCTTAGATCCTAGCCTGATAGGCTCAGCATGTATTATGACTTTTGTATATATATATATTCCCTATTTTCTTATGTTGACCTCGTTATACCGACGCTACAGCTTATCTTTATATGGACTGTCTCATGCTTCCTCGCATGGAGTGATTCGTGTATACGATTTAACACAATGGAATTAATCCTTATTTAATTTGCTTATCATAGCAGTGAATGTATCTGATGTAATTCTCTGTAGGACTAATGCGGTTCAATGTGTACCAGACTCCTCAGTTACTTATGTTCTACATGACTCTTTTAAGAGACTCTCAGAATTTCTGGGGAGTCATATTTCATTTTAACTTTTCTTTTGATATATTATGTTCATTAGTTTCTGTAGCTAGATATCTCTACACTTGTACTAGTATCATGGCTAACAGTCTCCCTCTACTCATGTTTACACTGAAATTATTTTACTAATGTTTTTCAATACATATAATTGCATGCATAGATTTGTGAGTCCATTCTCATTTATACATATAATTAATATGCATGAAATACCAGGACTATATTATCGTAGGTTTCTATACTCTTCTGGTCTTCCATGCTATATATTTCTAGTTGGATCTTCTTTTCATTTTCTTATAGCTATTCACATCTCTTGCATACATAGATCTCCGGTTCTAGGTATTTCTGTGGAGCTGGTCATGTTTTGGGATTCATTCCCTTGCTACTTAATTACTTGTTACAACATTAAGGTTTTCTATTCTTCCATTTGATCTTGGTCAAGGGAAATAGTAGTTACATTAACTGGTAATGTGTATACTATTGAAAATATTACAACTCTCCACTCTTTACTTAATAATTAATAAATAATTAATTCTGCACTCTATGTATTTACTTTCTCACTGCTCCATTTTTCACAGAAACAGATTAAAGTTACAAATTTATGCTTCATAAGATATTATAAATCCCCAGCTTTTACCTTAGGGATTTGTTTAGAAACTTTGGAGAAATTCTCTTTGATTTACCTATTCATGTTCAGAATTATGTGCTAATAGAACAGAAGAAATTCACAATAAACTATCTGTAGAGAATGTGTATCCTCAGATTTAAACCAACCTTGGTTTAGATTTTCTGTTGGATTCTACTTTACATAATTTTTCTCTACAACCATACAGAATTATAAGGGTGACTGCCTTATGATTAATTCTGTTAAATGTAGAACTAATAAATCTAATACCCTATAAATCAATCATTTTTTTTTTATGTAGCCAATTCATACCATAGTAAGTTTAAACACAATTCAACTTAGAGACATACCACTCATGCAGTCGACCAACCTCCCAACCTTAGAGTCCTTCTGTCTCCCAGAACTCACCCCCGAGCTAAGATCACTTCCTAGAATAGACCAACCACTAATATGTTTAGGAGCAGCTTATTTAAGCTATTTTTCCCCAAAGCCTGTTTCTAATTCTGCGTCCAGAATATCAGGATGCTTTTCTTCCTGTTTTCCTAGGCTTCCCATTTTTGGGATTCTTTAAAGCTGTTTGTATGCTTTCCTCAGCTTTTCCATCTTTTTACCTCTTCCCAACTACTTTCCTCATCATTGGGGAAATTTATATTCTTCCTCAAAAATCTAAATTAGAATAATTTCTTTCAAGGATTTTTGAAAGATTATGGGGAATAGTTGCCTTATCCATCCTCATGGATTTAGAAAGTGATCTCATAAATCTCATTTTGGTCAATCTGCACACAATCATTTTATTAATTTCCTCAACTTAGATATTTAATTACATTCACAAAATGCTTATCCTTTGGGGTCCACTCCCCTTAGGACTAAAGTTCAAATGTCCAGTTTTTGAAATTTAAACACATAAATTGGGGGTGTTACACTAACTCTATGATAATAATAATACTCCATCAAGAGTTCCTTTCAAATATTGCATGGATTAGGCACATAAACATGATCAACAAAGCACAAAATCCCATTTCCCATTCAACATTCACTTATTTTATCTCCTTTCCATGCTTCATGATGTTTAAAGATATGGTATCCTTGTGAAATTCCTCTTTGAATTTTCCTTTTAAGTATTTTAAATCTTGCATTCTAGTACCCATGGGAACTATCAACTTGTCCTTGTATAAGGTATCAATTTTTGTCTTCCTACTTGATGCATATTATACTATGTTTGAATTTCTTGGTTACTACTAAATTTTTGTTTCAAAATGAATTAAGAAATATTTATACCTTGCCTAATTTGGCGACATCTTTATTTGGGTGAAAAAAAATATAATTTCCACACAATTTGTGCTCAAAACAAATAATTTTCCTAGAAGTTAGTGCTTCCATGCTTATAGGACTTGTACAAATAAAATCATTTATTTACTCTCTTGCAGGCCATTGCATGACATTTCAATGGAGAAACTACTCCAATGGAATATTTTAAGTTTCCATATTCACTTGAAATGACTATCTGAAGTCTAAGAAATTTCACATAGGTGTTGAAACCATTATGTTCTTTAATCGATATAGTTCTACTTGACACTTATCTGTCCAATTACATAGCTTTTTCTCTTTCAACAAATCACTAAGTGGTGTTGAAATATTTAAAAAATATTCAACAAATTTTTAGTATAACTTAGCCACACCAAGGAACTGCTTCCTAAAGTATTACAATTCCTCTGAATATTCAATCATCCTTATCAATTTAGGGACAATTCTTATGAATTTTCATTTAATATAATGGCCCAAGAATGGGATTTTTTCTCTCCTCATAGATACATTTTGACATCTTTAGGTACAACCTTGTGTCTCAATAGTTCAAAAAATAAACTTAATTCTCCTTTTGGTCTTCCATATTCTCAAGAAGCAGCATGACATCATCTAGGTAGGCACCTATAGATGGGAAAAATATAAACATGTCATTGATGAAGGTGGAAAATATAGTTGAATCATCTCACAATCTAAATGGCATAGAAATAGACTCGAAACTTCCATACCTTATCACCATGGTTGTCTTTTCTGCATTTCCTTTTGTAATCCTTAATTGGTAGTATCCCTCCCTCAAGTCTATCTTCGAATAACCTTGGCCTTAACCAACATTTAAAAGTATTTTTTTGTCAATGGTAACATGTAATTTTATTATATGCTCTACTTATTTAATGTGTGGTATTCAAAGAACATACTCAACTCCTAAATTTCCTTAATTGTAAAATGATGTTAGGAATGCCATATGGTGACCTAGAAGCCCTAATAAATCCAAGATAAAAAATCTTAGTAAAATTATGCCTCAAATATTCCAAATCAAGTTCAAAAACTCAATAAGGAGCTTTAGCCAATGACCCTTGGTTCTATCTCAATATGATGTCTAGTAGTGCAGTTGGGTGGGGGCACTTTTGACAACAATTAGGTTCCTAATAAATAATATCCTACAAACACAATAGAAATTGCTAGTGGAATAGGTTCTTGTACTCTACCATTGACTACCTACATAATTGCTATTGTAACAACTTGTTATCCCGACTACCTAGCTACCCTCTTAATGGTTGATATAGAGACTATCTACACCCCACACCATTCATATTCCTTATTTTTGTGTGGACAATGCAATTCTTCCATCCACCAAGTATGACCAACTTGTCCAAAAATAGCGTGACAAATAATTATATTTAAATTAGGAATTCTTACCTAAGAATGGCTTCAATACCATTCATTTTCAACAATCTGAAGTTAGCATCGCGTTTCCATTTATCCAAATATGTATGAACAAATGATGAAATTGTAGTTGCTACCATAATCTTGGAGTTTATCACCTTATTTGAAACACTAAATCAATCTCAAGTTCACTT
This sequence comes from Pinus albicaulis, assembly GCA_034641835.2. Classification (NCBI taxonomy): domain Eukaryota; kingdom Viridiplantae; phylum Streptophyta; class Pinopsida; order Pinales; family Pinaceae; genus Pinus; species Pinus albicaulis. Next base: position 158,879,006 of record CM076572.1, on the reverse strand, counting down.
CACACTATTTCAAGAATTTCTGTGAGGAGCTAAAATCCACAAATCTCTAAACTATCCTTCCATTGATTTTCAAACCCACATAATAGATCTTAATAGAATTAATTCTTTGTTTGTAGCTAAGACACCTATAAACTACAAATATTCCTCGAAGAAGGACTTCTCCCTTCCATCCTTAGAAGCATATTGTGCACAACTTTTCAAAGTAAATAAACACCAGCAAGAAGAATGAAACTATTTATCTCTTCTAAAATTGGCCTACTAATGAGTATGAAGCACTATTTTCTTCGAAATATCCATGGGAAAATGCCATAGGCTCAACTAGACCTAAGCCCAAGATACTTCAAAGTGTGTCATCTATGTGCATCTTGAGTTTGTTGAACTCTACTTTAAGGCATAGACAAGAATCCAATCAAGCTAGTTCAATACTGATTGTTTCCTATAACAATAGCTCAAATACATCATCTACCTTCATTCAATCTCCGACACATTTTGGCGCTACTCTAGAAAATTTTGAATTATTGTTCCAACAGTCGTGCTAGATGTTTTCGCCATGAGTGCCTAAACCTTCTAGATGATTTTCTTACGAAAGAATAGAGACAAATTTGTCTTACATTATTAAAACCACCATCCAAACCTATTTCTTTGTAACATGGAAAATAACCTCCAATAATGTTATAAAACCAACTTAATGAAGACTTTGAGCTTTATTATAAATTTTCACAAACATAATAGTCTTTCCAAAAGAAAATTATTTTCATCTTTGGTCAAGTGGAATTTCCTTTCCTCAATCCTATAGGCTTGCCCAACTTCACTTACTACAACCAAAATATACCCCTTAAATTAATGATGGTCCATAGTTTCACTTAATCTATAAAAATTAAAAGGACAACCAAGTCCAAGATAGCTTGATTCATTTAACAAGAGGAAAACATCAAACTAGAACCTTTAAAAATGTCAACTGAGCCTAACCAATATTATAACTTACTTAACACAAAGTAATGCATTGAAATAATAACATCAAACCATGTAAAGTGACAATAATACAAATGTATGGGTCTCATCCTAGGCATTTGTCTAAGACTTGTGATACACTCCCTTCCATAAAATATATAGTAATCAATGTCCCCTTCATTTCACATTATTTTGTGTCTTGATCAAATATTTTGTACAATAGTCAAGGTTTACATTAGTAAATTTTTTTATTTTTTTTTTCAAATTCATTTATATGTTTTATTTTTTATTTTTCTTATATTCACTCATTTTTTTTTCCTTTTCTATGTTTTTCCTATTTTCAATTCAGTTGTGATCTTCATAAGCACATCAATTATCTACATTAATAAAATGGTAAAAAAATCAAATTTTAATACATCTAATAAATAAAAAACTATTGAGGTAAATATTTAGTTATCCAATATGTGATTTTTGTTTTCTCCGTTAGTTATAGCCTTTTTCCTTGTGTCTTCCATTCACATATTAATAATATCATATTTTAATTTTGGATTCTCTACTTTTTAAACATTTTGGCATTCTTTTTCTATTTCCATCTCAATAACTTAGGAACCTCTCTATTTTTTAGGAAGCGCTTATACGATACCATGTAACACTTGTTTATAAGAATAATGTTATAAATACAATAGAGTGTAATCAATATACCTGTCTCTCTTTTTTGCATATTATAATTATGTAAGACAAGTAACCCACCGGAACTATCATTATAATTATGTAAGAAAAGTAACCTACTAGAACTATCAATCCAACCTCTAGATCAATTGTCTCAAAATCAATTTTGAGTTTGCATCTGTAATGCATATTTCATTCCCTTTATCAATTAGACAAAATAATTTATTCCATTGTGTCGGAATCCTAACCTTAATAAAACTACATAACTTATACCTTAAAAGTAGGATTCATCTTTCCTTTTTATATCAGCTTCCCGTGCACTTGCAAATCCCTTCATCCACCACCTTGCTTCATTTCACTTCGGTAACTTAAATATCATTTTTCCATTGAAGTTGTGCCAAGTTTTCCTAGGTCATCTTACCCTGCCTAATCTACCTTTATGACCATATCCATGTGCCCCCGAGTATATCTAGGTGAGCCTAGCTCCAGAGTGCATCTCGTTGTGTATTAATTTGTATAAAGGCAACCCATAGGCATCCTGTTGTGTACCAATTCATATAAAGGACATAATATTGGCTTGTGGATGATTCATATCTTAGATCCATACGTCCATATCGTACACTGACACTAGCACATTTGGCCCAATTTCCGATTGCCAAAATTTCTCTATTGCGACACATAGGCGTCGCAAGAGTGACACTTTGAGGTTGGGAAAAATGTCGTTTCCTGTCTCATCGCATAGGCGACACTTCTAATAACTATAGGAATAGAGACACTTGACACGACAAGTGTCTTCTTTTAGTCAATATTTGAAGCACAATTTTTATTGTTTCTATTCTGACATCATGTGGAGACGTCGGTATTACAACACTGAATGCCTTCCCAAAGTGTGTCAAAATACTGGAAGCATGTCGTCTTCTCTATTAGTTTTCGAGCGACGGAAAAAATCGTAGGAATTACGATGCGAAACAATCTTTGAACTTGCGACGGAAACAACTGTCGAAATTGCGACAGAAACAATGGTTGGAATTGCGACGCGACTCCTAGAATTTTTTTTGGGGGAAGAAGTAACCCTGAGATGATCATCCACTTTACGAAGGAACTAAAATTTGGCTTATTGCATAATAGCAATATTTGATAAAGTATAAAGAAAAATCTATGACCTCCCATGCGAGCTACGATGCAACACAATTGTCTAATTTGTCTTTCATCCTTGCCTAGCTCGCTTGGGAGGTCATCGATATTCGTTTCTCATTTATGAAATATGTTCATCATTAAAGAAGAAAAATTTGAGTTCCTTCCTAAAGTGGATGATAATCTCAGGCTTATTTCTGCCCCTATGGAGGTATATTCGGTAAGAATTTGGTCTCTTTTTTATAAGATCAAGGGAATTTTCATTTTAAAAAAGTACTTTTTAATATCCCTTTGTGTGAATTATGTTTATTTTAAATATTGCAGGTGACCTTGAAACAATTAGGGGTAGGGTTACTTTACACTGCAACTTTTACATGAAAATAATGCTAAACATATGTATAAATTAAAAATATTTCATTGAGTTTGTTGAAAACGAAATCCAAGGGGATTCCATAATAAGTACTATTTGGTTTATGTGTTAGCAATATCATCTAAATATATATGGTGCAAATTTCATTCTTCAGTAAATATTTTTATTTTACTTTGAAAGAATAAATCAGTATATGAGTGTGTTATTCAACTTGTTCTTGAGAAAGAGGATTTGATTTTCATTATTTATTTTGAAAATCCCAATTAAATTATCATACATCTCCTTAGATGTTCCAAAATCAGAAATATAGGCAACACAATTCTTTTGAATGGAATCAATGATAATACTTTTAGCTTGGAACTCACCTTTCTTCTACTTTGTCTTTCCAATAACAGGTGCATTTGAAGGAGGCTCCACTACTTTTTCCTGCACATAGTCCATGGCATCATGCTATTCCAAAGTGAAGTCAAATTAAGCTTCTATGCATTATTGTTGGAATTTTCCTTGAGCTTATCCTCATATTCAAAGTCAAAACAACCCTCTTAATTTCTGTAGGCATCTGAAGTCAAAACAACCTTGTCAATTTTTGGTTGTACCTTTCAATACAGATATAGAATCATTAAAATCAATCATATGTTGACCATATTGTATATACATAAAATATACAAAAAACTACATACCCCAAGCCCGAACAAGGTTCTAAGGTAACTATGCTTCAAACGACATTCATGTTTTCATAGAGAATGCACGGTCATGCAAAGCAATTGATGCAATCAGTGAGTAGATATGACCATATGTTTGGGACACAATGTGAAGTTCATATTTTGAATATTTATGCCAAAGATATTGTTTTTGAAGTTACACAAACGAAAAAACATTGTAGGGAAGTAACATAAATATAATATTTTATTACGAAGGGCCAACATGCATAAAAAATGTGTAGAAAATTTACCAAGTTCCAACTTCTTAATATTGGAGAAAATAGATTTGCATCACACCATGTCTTGATTCAATTATGTGGCACTGGGGCTACCTTTTCTTATATGGAAGTTTTCCCTAAATGGCGAACACAAGATCACCCAACACTGAAAAAACCATGCACATCAGAACTCACATTCTCGATAAGGCTTGTGGGGTTAGATTGTGTTGTTTCTTTCCATATTGAAAGCATATTTGATCTGTTACAAACTTTGCGATATGGATATTCCTATCTTTAGAGACATTTATGAGCATACTGATTGTATTTTGGAAAGAATTCAACAGATTCCGTAAGTGTGGGACCCTGTTTTCAATGGCACCGATGAAGTGGATAATTATCAATACATGTGAAATATAAAATACCGATTTGAATTATTTATCCTATTCAATGAATCCAAAGTATACAACGAATGCTTACTTCACTAAATTTTGGAATGAAAGGAAAGCTCCAAACAAAGACGAGGACAAGCATGCACACTATCATACCTCTTCCAATCACAATGGGTGGTGAGATCCTGAAAATAGAAATTCGAACAAGAGGAAGAAATTAGGATTAGAAAAGTGCATTGGTGTGGAAAAGTGTGTTAAGGGACTCTACAGAGTCTTGTTACGTAATATTTATAGTGTGATACATAACGAGAAACCCAAAACATACGAAAAAAACAAGCGGACAACAGGAGGAAAAGAGACAATGCAGATTAGGACAAAGATAGGCTTGTATGTACACTTATTTGTGATACGAGAGAATGATCTACAAGAATGCAGGGATCAAAGCAATACAGGAAATCACAGTAAAGAGTAATTTTCGAAAAAAATGCGAGAAAGTTCAATCCTATTACCCAGTCAATACAAAATTATGTAGCTATAGTGTATCATTGTATGTTGAACACTACGATTGCATAACGATTTTCAAATGCAGTGTAAATATTCTTGGATGTCAAACGTCCATGACAAGATATGTATCTATTTAGTTCTTGGATAAATCTATTGGACATGCAATAATAGCATACTTGAGAATGAATTTTGGTGCAATTATTTGGATATAGGCTGCTAAGTGACTATATCCATGTGAAATTCATGCTAATTTCCTTTCAAATTCACTGTCCTAAAGTATAGTCTTATTTTTTGCTGGAAATGGATTTCTCTCCCATATATCAAATAGAACAACACTAGCCAATGTACAAAAAATTTCTAACAAAGAACACACCACTTAGCCTAACCAAATATTTATTATAAAAAATTCCAGTTTGATTTAAAAGCTAACACATGAGTAGCTTGGTCATATTTTAGCCTTTTATATCTTTTCCAGTCACAATGATGAGCTCATAGCTTCTAGACTATGTCCGTTTGTGGTCCCACTACTGCTACCAATAATGTCAACATGTGTGCAAGTGCTAAGTAATTTTTCCTCTGGGACTGTGGACAAGTTTCAAAACATATAAAGACTTTGAGAGCACATCATCCTCATAACATGACACATATTGATTCAAGCATCCAGGAAAAAGTTATTGTGATCTATAAAACCATGAGTGGACATAAATATGCATTAATAAAAACTATCTACATCAACATGAAAGGTTCATGCATAACCAAGATCAACCCAGAACAAGAAGAATGAGATCACCAAGAAACAAACCATCAATGAAAATATGCAAATGGTGTAGTGGATGGAATCATGAGATCACTAAGAAACAAACCATGAATGAAAATATGGAAACAATGTAGTAGAGGGTTTGTTACCATCATCATTAGATTTTTGTACATTTACATCAACAATATCATCTCAAAGTTGGGCATCACCACATTCTCGAAGCAGAATCATTGCTAGTTTTTACACCTCAAAATGAAGTACGAAAAATGATGTCTTCATCTAGTAAGGGAAGGCTGGAAGAAACATCAAAAGGATAGGATGTGTTAGATGATGAATTAATCCCTTTAGTTCTGACTCCCCATATACTATATAATAAATACAAAGGGTTTTTAAAATTGGCAACTAGGGCAAAGTCCACTTTGGACAACTTCTATGGGAAATATAATTGCAACATTGAATTCCTCTTTTCGAGAGGAACAAAATAGATCTAAATATCGTCAAATTTGGACAAGTATAAGTGTTATTTTGAATTTATTCTTCCACACATAAATTAATAAGGTCGGCGTTATCTCCATGTCGGCCTAACATCTCCAATAGACGTGTCTCTTCACCCTCTCCATCTTATATAAATAGAGGCACCTTCCTAAGTCATTTCATCCATCCACACTTTGAGAAATGTCTGAGGCATCCGAGTACTTAGGAGAGGAGGAGGCAGGGTGATTTGTCTTTGGGTTTTGAGATTATTTTTGTTAGCCTCAATTATTGAGGGTTGCTTTCGTTGCTATATGGAATGTACTAGGACGGTTATGATATTAGAAGTATGCTTTTGTTAGGCTGTAGGTATGTACCCTCTTGTTTGATGAACTAGGCTCCATTAGAAGGATTAATGAGGCCAATAAAGCAAGTCTAGACAAACCTCATGGTATTCTGAGAACAACGAGTCCCATGGAAAGGATGGACGAGAAAATATGGGATATTTTCAAGGTCACTTAAGGTTTGTATCAACATAATTTATCTTCACATCCTAGCTGCATATGTTTCAAGGTTTAAACGAATTCCTGATGGAGATTGTAAAGCTCTATATCAGTTCATTCTAAGTCTCTATCTCTACAAGGAAGTGTGAGCTCCTTTGAAGGTCCTTCACATAACTTTGCTAATATATGTTAGGCCTGAAATATGCTCTAACCAGAACTGGAATAATATCAAGAATTGATTTCTTTGTGTTCACGATCATCAACTTGATGTCTTATTTTGTCAATTCAGTATTAAGCTTCTTCAGCAGACAAACTTGGAGTAAATTTGTGTATCGTTGATCTCTGTATAGGACAACGTATATCTTATACTTTTTGAAGGTGGAATGGAAGTTCTCTCTGGGCTACTTCTTGATCATTTGAAGGGATTTATTAATCATCCTATTCGAAAGTCATGCTTGACTCTATTTGTACTCTCATATTCTACTGAACATTTGATATTGGATAATAATATGAATTGATGAAGGGTTTTTCCCTTGCTTGAGACATATAATTATTTCCTGTTGTCCTGGCTTGTTATCTTCTCTTATCATCTATGTTCTTATGTCAGATACTCTTTATATGATTATGTCCTATGTGAATTATAATGGAAATGAAATGAATTAAATTTAGGCTAATATGGATCTTAGAAGTAACTATCCTCAACAAAGAACATATTGTCCTAAAATTATCATGGTATCAGAGATCGGGTGAGGATAAGCCCATGTAAGAATGAAATCACTAAGAAGTTTGTGGGGTGAAGTATTGTTATCCAGAACATGGAAGATGTAGATCTAAGGACAATAATGAAGTTCTGACAGTTGTCACATTCTTAGAATACAGATTCAAGGTTAAGATCTCTACCTTCGTTAGACATTCGATCATCTATTAAAATTTACATGGAGATATATGATATCATAAGGAACCTGAGATATTGATACATCCTAATGGCCATGATATCATTGTTCCAAAATTTGTATTATGTACTCTTCAGTATGGACAAACCCTATATTCAAATATTGTTCAGAACTTCTATGAAGTTCAAAGTGTTGAATCTTGATTTTTATTGTTGATATCATCAAGTTCATATCAAATTCCATTGAGGTGAATTATGATGTGTCAAGGCCTGGTATCCTAGGTCTACTATCAACCATAAGGATGAATGAGAATCTTGCAAGTGCCACTCTAACAGTTTTATCAGTTGCACCGCTTGATGTAAATGTGAATCCAAACTTGAATGTAGTCGTGACAACCTACCTTACTATATATGTTGGTAAATGTTGTTATGTCAAGAGACCATACAATGTTCTTTCCTTTGATTCCACATTGTTACCTACTATTGAGCACTTTCTAACAAGAAGTTGACTTAGTCACCAATAAACTGCCATCTTCCATATTTTTTAATCTATGAAAGTAGAGTTCACCAAATCACATTTTATGGAAGTGGTATGCATTGAAGAAGAACTGGCTTGCAAACAATGTTTCTAGATTGGTGTTTTGTATATAGGCCATTCAGATGTTATTTCTTGGATCATTCAAAACTGGGGCTATCCTATTGGCATGAATCTTTGTATATGATAATTTTTTGGATCTTCTTCACTCCTGTGATGGTTATTGTATCCAACTCCTTTGATGCTCCCATTAAGCTACTATTTCCGTCAACAGATGCAGGTCGACATTATTCTATTCTTCGTCTTGGTGATATTGTTATTCCAGGTCCACGCTTGCTACAAGACATCAATGATGACCATATTGTGCTTTCAGATTATTCTCTTAGAACTATTATCCTCCTTCTTTAAGAATTTCAAATTGGTATATTTTCCTGAGGACTATTATGTCATGTCCCAATAACCTTATATTTTTTTATTGGCATCTGTCCTTGATGATCCCTTAGTATGGGCATCTATTCTTTCACCCTGATCATGCATGGTTCTTCTAAAACACAACACATAAAGTATCTCTATGATTTGGTTAGCATAAATCAAGTCTAAAGTAATATTTTCATCTATAATGAAGGTTAAAATAGGAAGAATGCATGTTTCCAAGTCAAAATATGATGTAAAATACCAATATGGTGCCAAAACCTTACACACTCTAAAATATTAAACTATGATTGTAACAATATGTTATTTATTCACATGAAACTTCAATTCATGAACTGTGGTATATTTCAATATATTAATAGTATAAAAACAAAAATTGTTTCAATTTTTAAAAGCATGTTCAAACTTACAATAAAATAGAGGAAAAAACACATATTGAAAACCAGATCATAATCATGAACAAGCTTCATCTTGAATTATGAAGTGTAAAGGATATTACAAAATGTGACACTATGAACCTGGTCAAGCGCACAAGAAACAATATCCAGGACATGACACCTGGTTGGCACGTTGTTTTGCAAGGCTGTTATAAAATTTGATAGCTTTGTGATAATGTGGAGTTGCATCCTTGTCTAGGTATTTGTGAGAATGTACGTGCTCAGATAGATCTTTGGACACAAACTGCAGCCAATTGAATGTCTCAAATATATTTCCATAACAGAGAAAATGTTAGGCAACAGAAACACAATCATTATTTGACATTCAGGATATATATATTATTTCTACTTGTCTACATCACCAGAAACAAAAAAATTGATAACAATACATATTTTGAAAATGTAACTTTCAAATTTATGGAAACAATGAAAAGGAGCATTCACACCAGACAATCGCAGTGAAACACATGCACACATAGGCTTGGGGTGCACACAGATACTTGAATTAATTATTATTACTTAGAATTGCATAATGTATGAGTCTATTATCTAATCATTACTAATGATGAAATATAGAATCTAGATGATATCCCTTATTTCAATCGCTTATAAGTTATAATGCACTTGGAAACCTATCATTGAACTGAATATGGAAAATGGCCAATTCATGTGTGAGTAAGACACATTGTGCCTCACTAGACTTTACCACTAAATTTCAAAAGGTATTTGGAAATATTATTGATAGTGTTTTTGCCCTATTCAAACAGCTTGTTAAATTTTGTGTTCTTGAGATGTCACTATTTAGTATTTAGCATTGTCAGATTGTGATGTTCAAAATGCCCCAACCTAAAGGGGCATTCGATAGGCCAAATTAGTGAAGCAGTATCTTGAATTTGGTAAAAGATGTTAATGGAGCTTCAGAAATGAATATGTCTCCCTTCAATATGCTTTGTATTAACTAATTGATGTAGGTCAATTAAGCACTATCATTACAATGAAAGAGCTATGATCGTAGATATTTCTCACAAGATGAAGTGGTATATTTGTTAACAGGGTTATAAATAATTTTGAAGGTTTTATCAATTTTATCTTCATAGTAACAATCCCATGAAATAGATGATGGTAAATACTAATACTTACATATCATTTTTTCAATTTCTAGTTTCGCCGGTGTCGAGGAAATTTAATTACCTATCATTTAATTGTCAACCCGGGGGTTTCATAAAAATTGTGAATCATGTGTCCACTATATATGCTAGAAATTAACCTCCAGTTTTGATTAATATAACTATGAAATTAAATGATGAAAATTCAAAAACAAAAGGAAATTGAGATCAATCTGTGTAAAGGAAAAACCAAATCTACAAAAGGAAATTCAAATATTATTCACAAAAGTTGTTTACTATGAACATGCACACAATCTCTTGAAACTGAATCTTTTTAAAATGAGAATAAAAATAATATACTTTTATGGAATGAAAATTTGATCTATACACATACTTTCATGAATGGGAAAACTAATCTACTTGCATGATTGAAATCAAACTTAATCTAATGACAAGAAAGTAAATTTATGCTAATGAAAGAAAATCTAGTCTAGGAAAGAAATAAATCTTTAATATATGAAAAATAGGAAATCTAATCTACCACATATGTATAAGTGGAAATCTAAACTATCACACATGCATAAATAGAAATATAAACTACGAAACACTTGCATAGAATTGTAAATCTAATCTAGGCACACTTCATGAATTCAAAATATAAACTTCTTGCAAGAATTGAAAAGCATGAATTAAAATCTAAACAATTTTAACTACAATGACATCAAAGTGACCAATTCATATAAACCTACAAGAGCACACAAACAAAATGACCATATGAAAATTTAACTTATGAAAGCATGTAAATGAACATAAAGGAAATAATAACAAAGCATGAAATGAAAACTAAACTAAACATAAAGAAATGAATGAAATTATGATACAATCTCACACTAATTTAGGTGGCCAATCCAATGATGCATTATGATGGAAATAGAAGAAGCTCCATATGCAAGAAAAACTAAATCAAAGTGAAATAACACTCATGAGTATGGTTCCATATGTAATTCTTTATTCAAAACATGAGCATAACTCTAAACCTTACACCTGCCTTTGAGAGGAGAAGGCTCTCCTATTTATACAAAAAACATAAGAAGCTACCTCATTAATGTGGATCCCCTGTTCTCTTCCTAGATCCCTAAAAATATCAACCAATTAGACACATGTCACGTTATCCATGATTTTTCCCCATGAGATACGGTTGATTCCTATCCCAAATCTTCTTCCAATATTGAAGAGAATTCGAAATTGATCCTTGAAGGCCACATAAGAGTGTCTTGGAAGCTTCCAAATTACCTACACTTGTCATGAAACTCAAGCCACTTTTAGATATTAGCAATTATATGTCATTTTCCTAATTTTTAATCATTAATTCACTATAAACACTTGAACAATATAACTTTAGGAAAATAAAATTATGATCCCATATGATGATAGAGAAGTAGGGTTATATAGTGAAAAAGTGATGGAATGACGGTGATAAAGGTGAAATTAGGTGTGAAAGAAGTGAAAATATATGTCATTTTAAAGACATTTTGGTGACCCAACAGCTGGTTCATACCCTCAATCAGATAAAAATATTCCAGTAGATCATTTTCTATAGGTGTGACATCAACCATACTATAAAGAAATAAAATTCCGATGTGATGGTTTAAACGACTTATAAACTGCCAAAGTATCACAAACACATCTCGGAATCCAATTCTTGGCAAAGTTTAAGACTATTTACTACCTAAAGAATTTACACACATGGTCCCAATGTGTCTTCTCTGAAGCCTCAGGATTTCTCCTTGTGAAATGAAGAAACTTTTCTACCACAAGAATGCTCCTGATTGTTTCCTCAAAAAATTTTCTTTGCTTCTATAGCTGGATCTTGAAAGATAAAAATAAAAAATTCTTAGCATCACCAATTCAACTACTTATAAGGATCAATATATGCACATGAAAGTGGAACCATTTTCTGATATACAGATGCACATTTTTTATAAAATAGAGAGTTTCTCTTACCAAGCTCATTCTTTAATATTAACAGACACCACAAGCGTTTTCTCCTGAAGAGTTAAATTCCATGCAACAACCTATTTATAGACTTTTTGTAGTCCACCATCTGCAGTTCCCTCTAAGAATACCTGCTTCTTGGGACCATCTTTATTCTCATCTACACCCCAGTCAATGGGTAACACTAAGAAGGAAATTGGTTCTTGATTTTCATCGGTAAAATAGAAGTTGTCAACAACCTTTGGTATGACCTCTCACTCGTCATCAAATGAATTTTGAGAACCTTGGGCGACTGCAATTTTTTTCCCTATGTCATTACTATTTTTTCCCTTTGCTTCATCTTCAGAATTTTCAATATTCATTTCCGATGTAGTTTCCTGATTTCCCATAGCACCAGGATAAACTTAAATCATTGACCTTTACCTTATTGATGTTAAATCCAGAGTGCGCCAAAATAATAAGACAAGTTTTTAATACCCTTAATATATATTTATGCTAGGATGTTTTTTACAAACAAAAATGGATTTTTACTGCATGCGGCTATAGAATAAATCCAAATACTTTTTATGCTTAGAAATATAAACTAGAAACAACAACCAGAAAAACTGGATCACCAAAATGTGATTGTTTTTATATGACGTCTTGTTATTATGTCATGGATTGGAAGTTGAATTTCAAAATTTGGGCTAGATTTTGGAGCTATTTAGGAAAGCTACATGTATTTTCGTAAATTAGTACAAATTTTGTATTCTTTATAACAAACTTGCAGATGAAGTTCAGGAACAAGATAAGGTCAATTTATCTTTCCCATATAGACCTTTTGATGAGGGTTGAAGCCCAATGATTATTGATTTGTGGCTTGGATATGGGAAATAAAGAAAGTTGCAGTTTGTATATCCATACGGGTAAACAAGGTGCTATCTAGAGGAGGAACGGGTATATTTTTCAAGTCAGTTTTGGAAAGTATCATTGTAGACTGGAAAATTAAAGTAGTGGTTTAGAACGGAATATTGTTAAGAATAAGGAAGGTTATTTTTCATTTTGTGTATCCTGGAAATAGGTAAGCTGATTTGATTACACTCGTAAAACTGGACACTCTTGTGAAGAAAAAATAGTGGTGGTGGGGGGGGGGGTGCTTGAGACCTTACAATAAAAAAATGCCCAAGATCTAGCTACTTGGAGCTTATGGAACATGACATAAAGCTCAACCCTTTGTGGGTGGGTTATGTCTTCAAAATACATGTCAAAATACTTGACAATGGAGCAATGGTTAATGATAAAAAAACATATCTTAAAGAAATGGTTTGAATGTCTAGAAGGCTTTGGAAATGTCTTTCTCATTAATTGGGTGTTGAGTGGCATGGAAAGTTGGAGATGAATTCTGTATGCATATTGTAAAGGAATCCTAGTTGTAGGAGTAGGAAGCAATTATGGCCCCTCGAATGATTTGCTATGGGTCCTCTACTGCTGAGGCATTCATAATCTAGCTAATGAAAATGCTAAAAATCCCCAGATTATGGGAAGGGAAGGGTGGAAGAAATATGAGGATTTAAGTCTTGAAGGAGAATTGGTTTTCGAATGGCATAACTTGTGAACATATTATGATTTTTTTTACAGGTTAAGGGACGATCCAAATGATACACTTTGTTCGTCAAAAAAATAAAGGAATAGGGACATTACAGCAAAATTAGGCTATAAATATCTGATGGAAGTGCACTCGTAGGAGGAAGTGAAATGGTTCTGGGAAAAAGTATGAAAATTCCATTGCCCTATCAAATGCGAAATCTCTTTGTGGACAACACTAAAAATCAAAATCCTAACTTAGGATACTGGTCTCAAAGGGGGGTGGTGTGGCCTTAGCCATTTTCCCTTATTCAACTATACAACCAAAACAATGACTCATATTTTTATTAATTGTCGTTATGCAGTGAAGGTGTGGTAGGGGTTGTGGAATCTTTCTCTCCAAAATCGCAATGGGGTAATCCATCTCTAGAAGAGTGTGTATAGGAGTGGATGCAAGATGGAAGAGTTAGAGAGTTCGACTCTCTACCTAGGATAATGATTCACAATCTGTGGTGGAATTGCAATGTAAACCTATTCCAAGGTAAAGAAATTCCAAAGGAGAAGACTATTTACCTTGTAGTCAAAGTAGAAATAGAGTACAAAATGGAGCTAGAGAAAAAGAAACAAAGGGTGTCGATTATGTCAGAAATTGAGCATGACATCCCATGGGATTTCTTCGATGGAACCAGCAAGGGAGATCCTCTTTCTTGGGGAGTTGTAGTGATATTGTTCGAAAACTAAATTCATTGCTATAATTTAATATACTCTCCAGTTAGAGGATCTAACTCAAAAGCTAAGTTTTGAGGTCTCTAGGCTTTGTTACATTCTGCCATCAATGAAGATATTCAAAAAATTTAGATTATGGTGGATTCGAAACTAGTCATTGGCTGGGCTCGCATATTTTGTGAATATCATCACATTTTGGACTCAACTAAACTTACAAATTTCCCAGATCATTTAGAAAATCAGTTGGAATGAACATCATATCTTTAATGCTTGTCCTTCAATTTCCATGCCAATTTCTGAAAAAAATTTGTATGCACTATTTTCTTATCCCATTCATGGAAGCCATAACAAAAACAAACAACAATATAGAGAAATAGAGGAGAAATATACGCTGAAAGGGTTAGAATACAGAAGAAGAAAATTAGATCTTACACCTCATGGTTTACAAAATTACTGGAAGTTGTATCCAGGTCTCAAAGATTTATCTGTGAATATCCCGACAAAAATTTTTGTTAGTCAACAATTGAAGGAACTTAAACTGAATATGCCTCAGTGCAGATTCAATTCCTTCTCAATCTATGTAAAAAGGATGCATCACATTACCTATACACATGTTTTATACATGCAACCAAGGGAATTTTCCATAGGCATAAAGCTACATGACTTGGAAATAATGTCAGTTCCGTAACCTGCCTCTACCAATATTGGGCTGAAGATCTCATGGTGAAGCTTGATACTGGGTCTACCACTGGTAAAACCACATTTTGCATCTCTTTGCAATCTCATTTTCGTTCCCGCCTTGATAAAAGAGAACAGATACCATAAAGGAAGATTGGGTAGGGCGGGCTTTTGTAAAGAAAATTTTTTGGTTAACATTTTTGAAAATTATTTTCATATCCGTCAGTATACAGACGCACATAACATGGACGTCGCTATAGCTACGTTCTATTATATTAGTTTCGCTATTACGACACCCTAGTTGTGTGGGTCGCAATAGAGATTTTTTTTCATAGTGTTGCAAGAGTGACAATGTCGCCATCGGGGTTGCAAGAGCAACACCGCATGGAGTGATAAAAAAATTGAGAAAATTTGGGCAACTTTCCGAAAATTCGTCAAAACTCTTGGAACTAAAGTGTTTGAAAATTGACTATATGTACTAGTGCCAGGGCATCCAACTTGATAAAGGAAACATGGTTGGTCTGCTATTATGTCCTTTGTAAGATAATTTCTGGTGTTACACTTTCCACCAAAAATTTCTCGACTCTCATAAAAGGGCCTTCCACAGGAAAAGATCTTAAAAGGATTCTTTTGTCCTCACTCCATTCAAGCTCTTTTACACACGAGACGATCTCCAACATTTGTAGACTTTGTTATAGTGTTTGACTAAGGTAGGTCGATATACATGTGATGGGCTTAGGAGTTGACTTGCCTCTTTTCACTAAGCGGAACTGATGGAAATGAAGAGGAGGAAAATACAATATAGAATTATATTGATTAAAACATCTTACACATTAACCTAGTTGATGTTCTCAGTTTTTTTGGACTCAAACAAACTCGATTGATTGCAATGAATCCAATCTGGGTATTTATCTTTTTTAGCTAACCACTCAATTGATTTCATCATAAAAACACACACTAAATTTAACCTTTCCAAATATAAATTGAAATCAAACTAACTTACACTGATACAAGTTAACTCAAACTCCAAATATAGACTTCACTTCATGCTAGAGTAATTGGCTATTTCCAACCAGAACCCAAGGTTGGCTGCCTCTAATAAAAATTTCTCAATCGCTCATGGTGAGATAAGATATCTTCAATGAAGCACCTTGACGACATGGAATTCTCGACATACTGTGTAAGAATGCTACTTGAAACCTTTGTAAGAATTGAAGAGGTGTGGGCTAATGCATATTACATTGAACAAGGTGTAAACTAAAATACAAAACTGGAATGGGAAAAGAACATGGTCATTGTTGTTTTATGAGTTAATGTTATGTTTAACGTGTATTTTCAGTGGCCTTCATGAGTTAGCTTCTATTTTTTTCTTTCGTTTGCTATGGGTATCAAAAACACCATTGGTCAGACCGTAGCTGAGAAGAGAGGACACAATAAAACTTTCATCTACGTTGCACCCAGATAGGAGGATATTTTTACTAAGGGGAATTAATAATTAGAACACATTAATGTGTTATTAGATATAGTATCACATTGTTTTTTTTTTTACAATAATGACTATGGTTTAACTATGGTTTGGCAAAGAAGCTGTCGAGAGATTTTACATGGCATATCCTCATTTTGCTATTACATCTATTGATTTCATTCTGACAGGTATTGAGGAGGTTCCATCTAGTTTTTTTCAATTGCGCTAATGATTTTTCAGTGTCATTGCAGGATTTGGCCGAATCTGGAAGATAAGCTTGATCCGAATTTGAGGTGGTAACCGCCTCTTGGTTCTTCTTTTTGTTTTCTTGTAGATTCCTATCTTTGTTTCCCAGATTGCAGAGAGGTTTCCAAAAATTTTCAGATTTGGTTGCATATTCATTTAAATTCACAATGGAGTCCTCCTTGAGATCGTCTCTTGCTTCCTTGGAATTAGCAGATTCCTCCCAGAGACTACGCAACGCTTTGACCCAGCTCTTATCTTTGTGGCTCTTGATGAGCTTTACTTCTTTGATGGTGGGATCCCATTGTAAGTAGTGTTCGTGGTCTAAATCACTATCCCAAGTGTTTTGAGATTTCTGACTAGAGGAGGTAAAGGAACGCCCTGCTTTCATTTCTTGAGGAGGTGCCGAGATCCTTTCTTTTGCCAGTCCATAATGTACCAAACCAGTAGATCCAGCCAAGGGTGTGAATCCTGAATAGCAGAGATGGTCGCAGAGACATGGGTCCAATCTCCTCCAACATTAGGGAATGATGCATAATTATTTGGATCCATTAATTGACAGGGATCTCCTTCTCCGGAGTGTGTCGAGATTAGCTTCGAGATCAACCATTGAGTTTAATTTGCTAAGGATATGAAAGAAATTTATTTTTTGGAACTTGAATAGAACTAGCCTGAATTTTTTGAGAATGGAAGTTAGCTGCAGCTGAGAGGGATTCCTCTGCGAATTCATGGCATGAATAATTAATCTAGAATCTCCAAAGACTAAAATGAGAGGAATTTCCTACTAAGAGATAATTTAAGACCCTACCAAAGAGCGAGCGCCTCCACTCTATTGTTAGTTTCTTGGCCCAGACCCCAGGAGTAGCACAACTCAATAGAGCGTCTAGGACTCAGTATCACTCCTCCACCACCAGCCACTCCTGGGTTTCCTTTGATGGCCCCTTCAAAGAGCAAGCAGTGATCTTCGAGAACCGACCACCATTTAATGAATTCCTACTCTTCCAATCGGATTTCCTAATCGGTAATAGATTTTTATGGGGGGGTGAATCTAACCTCATGGTTTGGGACCAGTTATTTTAGCCATTGATCTTCCTTGCTGTCCAATGTCATAACATTTCTTATGTTGGATTTGACATCTAAGGCCTCTCCCAGTAGAGCTCTAATTTTAGAAACTATTCTTTTAGGTTTACAACTCTCCTCCATGAAGATTCTATTATTTCTCTCAAGCCACAGTTTCCAGCAAATGAATTTGGGAATCCACATCCACGCTATCTTGAGGAGGTATTTTTTGCTGAGGCAAAATGTAGATAGGTTGGCCCAAATTTTTAGCAGGTCCGGAATATTTTCAGGGAGATTGAATCTGTCAAGTCCTATCTTCAGGACATCCCTCGAGACTTCTCAAGCAAATGGGAAATTTAGCAACGGATGGTTTCTAGTTTCTTCATCTGAAACACATAGAGGACACCTGGAGGATTCTTCCATCCCTCACCTTCTAAAATTGTCTCTAGTGATGACGCTTTTGTGAGCCAGATTCTAGCAAAAGAAATTGATTTTGGGGATAGAGGGAAATGACAAAATAAATCTCCATTGTGAAGGATCTGAAGGAGCGTTTGGAATAGCCTTGATGCTTTTTTATCCTTCTATGCTAAATACGAGCCAGGGATTGAGCCCCACCCTCTTTTTTCCTTTGAAGATGCCTTTAAGGGAGCATTCCCTTGAAGAAAATCTATCAAGAAAGTGGCTTCTTCATCTAGAAAATCTGGAACTTCCCCCAGATTCCAGCCATCCCAAATCTTCTCTGCATCATCTGTCCATTTGGAAATGTCCCAAAGGGTTATCAGGTTGCTGGGTTGAAGCCAATTTCTGATATTTTCCAGATCTGCCTTGTGTCGGTAGGGCTGATCCCCAAGGATCGAGTCTTCCCAGATTCTAATTTTTTCCCATTATCGGGGATCCAGTAAAGCTTCGATTTGAAGTGCTCCATTTTTGTGAGACAGAGCTTGAAGACAGATGATCCTTTAAGAGTTGTTGGAGGCTGGTCCAAACATCTTGTGAACTACCCATGAAAATATTTTTTCCATAGAACTCTCTTGCTCCAAATGGAGTTCCCAGAGACAAGATTCCAGAGGAGCTTGGAGCCTAAAGAAAGGTTTTGAGCTGCAAGATCATGAATTCGGAGTCCTCCTTCCGAGAAAGGCTTCTTTAGTTTTTCCTAGCTTATTAAATGAAGCCTTCTTTCGTTGTTTTTCCCACCCTCCCACAGAAATATTCTTAACATACCATCCACTTTACTAATGAATGTTTTAGGGGCAAGAAGAATTGAGTTCTAATATAAGGGGAGGATTATGAGGACAGGTTTTAAGAGAATCACCTTTCCAACAATGTTTAGCCACGATGCTCCCCAAGCTTGAATTCTGAGTTTCAGTTTGTTTAGCAGAGGCAACCAGTGAGAAACTTTAGGATTTGATTTGAAAATAGGAATCCATAAATATTTGAAAGACTCTAAGGACAGGGATCCATCAATTTCTAACAACCTAGCTATCTCTATAATTTCTCTTGTCAAATAATTCTAGCTAGAAATCGTGCTTTTTGAATAGTTGATCTTGCTGCCTGAAATCTCCTTATAAATTTCCAACTTCCTTTTGAAGGACCTTGCTGAGTTTACACTTGCTCCTCCAAGTAGCAAGGTATCATCGGAAAATTGGGCATGTTTGATATCTTTAACCTTGTGAACCATCCTGAGGACTGAAAGTGTTTGGATTTGCTGGCAGTAGTCCAGTTAGAAGCCAAGCACCAAAGCTTGAATGGTGTAAAGAAGAGGGGACATTGGACAACCTTGTCTTAGCCCCCTTGAGGATTGGAAAAACTTCATTGATTGATCATTAACTAGAGGAGCTATCTAGGGAGAGGCTATATAGGCTTTCACCCAACTTATGAAAGCTTTTCAAAAGTTGAGCTTCTCCATAACTATAAACAGGAATTCATGTCTCACCCTGTCAAAAGCATTTTCCAAATCAATCTTAATAACCATACATTTTTCTTTCCGTTGACAGCTTGAATGAATTTATTCTTGCACCAGCACTATATTGTCAGGAATATTTCTCCCTTTGATGCAACCTCCTTGGTTTTTTTGAATCATAATCGGCATAATTTTCTTAAGGTGGTTGGCTATGATTTTAGTGACTAGCTTATATACTGTATTACACAAGGAAATGGGCCGGAATCTGCTGAAGTTGGTGGCTCTTTTTTCTTTCGGAATCAGGGGAAGGAAGGTTGAATTGGTGCTGCCTCCTAGCTTGGATAAATTCTGATATTTCCTGACCATTCTCAAAATATCTTTTTTAATGGTAGACCAGCAAGTCATGAAGAACCTTGCAATGAACCCATCAGGGCCACGTGCCTTATCAGGTTCAATGCAATCCAAATCTTTTTTAAGTTTTGTAGTACTGATCGAAGCAGTTAGCATAAGATTATCTGCACCTTGAACATGTTGAGGGATTAGATCTACCAGATAGGAGTGAGTATCAATAGGGGTATCTTCCGGGGCCGAGAAAATTTCTTTGAAGTAGGAAAGGGTTTCTCTCTTTATGCCTTCAAAGTCTCTAACCAAGGTATTTTGATAGTAAATTTCAATTACTACTTTGAATGCTTGCGGGCCTCTGCTTGTTTATGGAAGTAGCTTGTATTTTTGTCTCCATCTTGCAACCATAGACTTCTGGACTTCTGCCTCTAGAACTCTTCTTCCTCCCTGCTTGCTCTATGGTAATCTTTTTGCAGCTCTACTTCTTTGTGTAATTGGTCTTGAGTTACTTCGGAGTCCTCCAGGATCAATTGATGGATTTATAAACTATCATGTGCCTCTTTTATTTTGGAGGAAGGCATTTTCAACAATTTAGCCCAATCTTTAAGCTCTTTTTTAAGACCCCTCATATTTTCATCCCAGACAAAGAAGGGGGAGCCTTGGATTTGATGGTTCTAGGCCACGGAGACCACCTCCTGGTATCCTTCTTGTTGGATCCACAGGGGGTTGAATCTAAAAGGGATGGGGCCAAGGTTTTTATATAGGGAAAGCTCAAGAATAATGGGTTTATGATCAAAGGTATAGCTAGGCAGAATTTTAGAGGAGGCCATTAGTCCAAAGGTCAAGAAGGAGGATTGGACAAGAAATCTATCCAAGAGGGTAGCAATGTGACTGGGACCTATCCTTTTATTGGTTCAGGTGAAGTTTCCAATGGAGGGCTTGATATCCTCCAGGTCCCATCCTAACATGAGATATTCAACCCATTCTTTAGCTAGATCCCTGACAAGTGAGCCCCCATTTTTCTTTTCAGTAGCAAGAGTCACATTAAGATCCCCTGCAATAATAACATTTTTTGGGTTGTGCATGACAAGATCGGACTATAGCAAGTCCCAACAGATTATTTTCTCAGCTAGTAAGACCATAACATATAGGTTGAGAATACTTACTTTATGACCAGATACTTTGTGGAGTAGCTTGGTGAAGAGCCAATGGAGGTTCCTTTCTTCATATATCAGGTCATATTTGGAGCTGTCCCAGAAGGTAGCTATCCCTCCAGATGCGCCTCTAGCACTGATAGCTTTCCCTTGAACTTTTTTCCAGAATCCTTTGCTTGCATGGAGGAGGACATGTTCCTCCAACTTTGTCTCCTAGATGAGAAGTATTTCAGGCGAGTAGAATCTCACAATGTCTTTCAGGGCATCTTATTTCAGATTGCTGCCTAGTCCTCTGCAATTCTAGGACACATATCTCATTATTTACTGTCTCGGGCGGTTGTGGCACCCTTTGGAGCCTGGCCATGCTTGAATTTGGATCTGGTATTTATCATTCCTTTGAGGGTCTTCTGGCAGCTTTGGAGCACATCGGGATATGTTTTATCCTCTCTTTGTTTCTTCTTAGACTTCTGTCCGTTGGCCATATTGATATGAGTGACTTGAGAGTTGTTGATTTAGAGTCTCCATCTTCTAATTCTCCCCTTGAGTCGGAACCGAGGCTAATGTGCTCTTCATTTTATTATTTTTCCCTTTAATCATCCTATGAAGGAGGCAGATCTGTCATTGCCTTGGTTTGTTTCACTTTCTTTGAAGGATCCTCTAGCACCTCTTGGATCTAATTGGCATCAACCTTTTTCCCAGAAGTTAAACCTTCTTTTGGATTGGGTTGGGGTTTCCCCATTGGCCCTGAGCTTTTCTTCTCGTTTGGTTTTGGGACTGCCTTGCCCTTTATGATCTCTTTCCAGCCTTCTCCATCCACTTTTTCCACTGTTTGGGCTCTTGGACAGTTTTGTTGGAGGTGTCCATGTTCGTGGCAAGTTTTGCATTTGAAACGTAATTTCTTGTAGTCCAATTTTTGATAGTGATGACATTCACCAACAATGAGTTTTACCGCTTCGAGAAAGCCAGCTTCCAGATCAAATTCTACACAGATTATTGCACAAATGTATTGGCCTTCATTATCCTCTTTGACAATGAAACGACCTAGACCATTTGCGATATTTTGTAGAGAGTGGAAGCTCCAGCAATGGATCAGGAGATTGGGAAGAAAGACCCAAACTGAAACCTCTTTGGTGACATCGACTGAAGGATCAAAGTCAGGTGTCCACTTGTTAAGATACAAACCCTCGTTTCCCATGAAATACGGGTAGCTCCTGAAGACCAGATCACGATCTTCCTTGGTGGTGAACTCAAAAATGAAAAATAATCTTCCGACAGCATAGCAGATCACATTCTTTTTAAGCTGAGGTCTCCAGTTGCGCTGGATCCAATCATCTGTTATTTTTGTTGAGGGCCAGCGCCCCATAGACTTTCCTCCCAATTCTCTGTCAGCCAAAGCTAGGGAAATTCTTATTGGTTGTTCTTCTAACAAGGAAATATTTGGGATTTCATCGAAATTTTTAATAAATTTTGGGACTGAGGGGATCGATGGTTTCTTCCCTTTCTATGCAATAAGATTTCTGAAGGCCTCTTCTATGGAGATCGGAGTGGTGGGAGGAGGCTCCCCACCCCTTGGCATAGTCATGGCGGCTAGTTACTTGATCCCCTATGGCTACAATAACCTAAAACCTGTGATAGGCTATGGTGCAGAAAGTTCTCATTCGACACGTCATGTCTATAACGACTAATACATAAAATATAAAGTACAATGTATTGTATCTATCGAAAGGATTAATCAATATTTTTGCGACATTATCATAGTGAATCTTAGCCACCAACAAGTTTTAACTTTGCAGATATGGGCATTATCTACACCTATATTTGAGTCATCTTAAATTCAATCACTTCAAGGTGATTTAAGGCTTTGGCATATCTACTATAAAAATTAACAAAATTGCAATATATCAGATAACATAATTCAGGAAAATGTCTATAATATAGATTCGATAGTGTATGCAATCACCACAAAAATTCATTCAAGAGACTAATCCACATTAGTTTATAATAAATAGAGTGTTTTTATTGCATGTTTATCCTCCATTAATGAACCCCTTGATTTCTTTGAATACGACCGAGAATATAATCACGAGACGATAGCTTCACGTTGGGATTGGTTACATGTCTCCTTTAACCCTTGGATAAAATAAATACTATGTAAGAAGCTTTTATAGGTAGACATATTAATATGAAAGAAGAATCTCTTTGTTGTCAACCAAAAACGAGGGTGCATCTATATTCTATAGTTTGTAGAATAATTTAATGTATTACTGTTCCTAAAAAATCAAACAATGATCTACCTTATTACTATTATTAATTAAATGTTTCCTAAAAGTTTATGCATTGTCATGTCTTATCGGTCATATTTGACATGTTATATAGGTTTATCCAAACACCTATCATTTATTTTCATTCTCAATAAAGCTTTTCTCATATTATACATTTTCATGTCATAGACATATAGGCTAGAACGTTGAGCTGCATGTCAATTGAGTATAATTTTAATTAACTTAACAGTTGTAGCCTATTTGAGAATAGTGTTTATACGTTTATAATTATATTATGAAAAATAATAAGGCGTATGTTTGAAATTTATCTCATGCTATCAATTTTTTTTTTTTTTTTTTTTTTTTTTTGTCTTTCTTTATCTTTTCCTATTTTTTTTTTTTGCACAAATCATGTACCCTTGGGCACTTCCCTTTCCCATTCCCTCTTCCTTTCATCACTTGTCTAGCCCCTTCTCTTCTTCCTTAACCATGCTTATAGTTTTTCACCACCTATGACTTCAACTTTTCACACTCGACCTACCACTTCTTGAGCTCATCTTAAATGATGGGAAAAAATAAACTAGGCACTCGTCACAGAAGAAGTGACGACGTGGTGATGAGATGCTTTAATGAAATTTATGCAATACAAAAAATTATGTATTTAGTGTTTATATATATTTCTAATCATATGGGATTCATTGGAGACAAAAAAAAAAAAAAAAAAAAAAAACTTCAAGATTATATTAAAGGAGTGTAAATTGTACTCTACAACACCATAACTAAAATGGTGAGAAGTAAATAGGACACAAGGGAGAGACATGCACATTTACTCTCAATGAAATATATGGATGGAATCATTTCGTGATTTATTTTATATTTTGTGTATATGGATGGAATCATTTCATGATTTATTTTATATTTTGTTTGATCTTATAAGATACCATTTGATTCAATCTTATCTTCTACTAATTTCCACCATAATGGTATAGGGTACTCCATCTTGCACCCATGTTGCTTGAGACATTCTTAATGAATCCTCTAAACCTTTTCTTACGATTGTGTTATTTTATGGAATAGAATTCCATTCCAAATTCATTTTTTCATAAATAAGATCAAAACATGACATTCATATAGAGTTTTGCATTACTCCAAATTTATTTTCCTCAACTTCTCTCGTCTCTAGCCCCCATCACCATTAGTTGTCAATAGAAATACTAACTTACATACATGGGGGAATTTAATCCCACTAAATCGATGCATGAGAACCTATCACGATGGCGGAAATCATTAGAAGAAGGAATAAAATTGAAAACCACAAATATATGAACTCCTAAATCTAGTGGCATAAGTAACCTAGCGATTATGTAAATCTTAGAGGAATTGCTAAGTTGGGAAAGAAACAATTAAATCCCTCCATGAGGGTGTCGACACTCTTTAACATCAACACTTTAAATTTTAGGGCCATGGTGTAGTGCTTCATAGCTAATCCTGAAACCCTCTTTTGATTTTTAGAAATATAAATAATTTTCCTGACAATCATAAGCCTAAAAAAATACAATTAGGGTTATGGAAACCCTCCTTCTATTAGGTCAATAGTCCGTCCTCACTCTCCTTATGTCAGATGAGTAGTCACACCTCCCCTCTTTATGTCAACTTAGTGATTTTGCACATAATAAATCACAAAATACCAACTCACAAAATACCAACTCAATAGTTGGTCATCCACTGCTTAGTCATCCATGGAAAGAGTATGGTGTTGTTATCATTATAGAAATTGGTGTCTATGTATTGTTTAACAAACAACATTTAGTCAATTCAATAAATGTTTTTTTTTTTTGTAGATTTCTACTTTTAACATGAATATATGTAACAAAAATATTTAGTCCAGTCCCAAATTTCATTTGCTCCAATTAAAATTCCATGTGCCCGTGTGGGCTCCACTGTCATTTACAATCATCAACATACCCCTCTCTATTTTGGTGTTGCTGTTGCTTTCAGTAATTGATGAACAAAAAGTGAAAAATAACTATACACCATTGTATTCAATCAATTTCGAAAACCCTATAAACATGATTACAAGGCATAGAATTATACTACTTGGACTCTATGAACCAATTTTGAAAACCTTAGAAACATGGTTACACTAAGAATTAAACTACTTTAACTCGAGGAATTTTAATTTTAATTTAAAAATTAAGCTCACATATTTAAAATAAATGTGATGCATCACATTGTGGTTTATTTATTTTATTTTTTATTTTAATACAATATAAATGTGATGCATCACATTGTGGTTTATTTATTTTATTTTTTATTTTAATACAATATAGTATTTTGATTTAATAATTTTTATTGTATTGTAACTTTTTAATTGAAATATAAATTTAATTTTATTAATTGTTTTATATTCAAATTAATTAATAAAAAATATATTAAATTTATAGTATTCAAAAGAGAACATTATAAATGAATGAAAAAAATACCATCTTTGAAAAAAAATATTCAAGTTTATTTAAATATTCAATTTTAAATATAGTGTGATATAGATGTTATTAACAGGCCCAACGTTCCTCTTTCCACCAATCTACGTGCTACGATGATTGAGCTAAATGTTATACGTTGGATCTTCTTGAAAATGCACATATTGAACTTCTTCTTACGGATTCCAACCTCATTTCGGGAATCATTCGACATTATTGATGATTTCAGTTTTTCTTATAAATTCACAACTTATCTTGTACATCTTTTGTTGTTTTCTTTGTTTCTTAGAGTTGCTATTGCCTTTCATGCATTTTTTTTTCTTTGTTTATTAGAATTTTTATTTATTTTAATGCTTTAGCTTTCAGTTGTGAGTTCCAAAGTTATCTTTTTTGTTGTTCTTTTGGTTGGTTTGGTGTTTACCCTTTTTTGTTCTATCAATTCAAAGATCGAGGATCATACATAGAAGATTCTAAGATAACATTAGGTAGAGGATGTACCAAATGCTAGTGCACTCCTGCTAATATATATGGGAACCAATATCCCTTCTCATGTCGTGTTAATCTCGAAAAACATGCAACAAATATAAATTAGCGGTTGCCCTTAAACGTGCAAAGATACACTGAAGGTAGTTCATCTCGTCAAGATTTGGGAAGATTTGTCTTTTATTGTTGTGCTTGAAGTAGCAATGTAAAATCATGTTTCAATTTAATATTATCTCATCATGTGGCCCAAAATTAATAAAATACAAAAAACATTCATTTTGAAAAGAAGAATTGCATATGAAACAAATTTAGTGATCCGTGAGACTTGCTCCTCCTATTAATATTCAACATATAAACCCTAATATCATATATTTAATAACATAAATAAATTAGTATTGATAAAAATGTGGTTGCAAACGGAAATGGATGGCCAGATGAAGAATTAGTTACAACACGGTTCTTTATTTCTTAAACTGATCCGTAGGAAATTTGAAATACTCATTTATGCTTCATTTCAAATATTACAAATCTGATAAAAATCCATCCCTATCACATATTCAACCTATCACATATTTTACAGTATTCTATATCATATTAGAAATGAACTTTGTACTACAGCATGAATAGAAAAAGATAAAGCATGTATTCAATCTGCCAAACTGAAAAAGGTGTATATATATGTGTGTGTGTGTTTTCCTGTTATACATTAAACACCAAGAAGGAATAAATCTGTGTGGCAAGATCATATTAATCTTATAATAATGCGGTTAAATACATACATAATATTTTAAATTGCTTGCTGGAGGAAGCCTCAACACATGCATAAGATGACAGGCCTTAAAGTCCAATTATTATACAGTTCTATATAATAGTGCAGATTTGTTAATGGTACAAATTAAGGATAACAGTATTCTGTCCTGTATTAACATTAATGCCAAATACTCAACTCGAATGGAAACCAACCTGAAACAAAACAAAAAGCATCAAACCTAATTATGGGTTGAAGCGTGAACTCGAGTAGTGTAACCAGTTTCAGATAGTGGTATAAGAGACTTACCTGTAGCCACAAGAAAATATAGTTAGAATATGTAAACAAGGTTAAAAACGAACTAAATTTAAGCATGGCCGAGAGACAACTAAAATTACAGTGTCTTCCAAAATCATTACGAAACTAAGTTAATATAATGTGGACCATTAGAGTCTTCTGTTGGGTCAACCAGAAATATCTATGGTTCTGCATTAACTATAGAGAGGGAAACTTGACAACGATAGCAAATAAACTAATAGTGAGCATGTTGGAGGTTAAAAATAGCCATTTAAAACCAACACAGACAGTAGAGACAATTAACGTTAAACCCTTGAAGGAACTACCAAAATGCGTACTATACATTTGCTAGTTCCCAAGTGTAGGATTTGTAGAGGAATGAAATCAAAGGTGCACATTATCAAACTTTTGTCTGTGTTGCAAAAGCAATGCAGTTAGAGTCATACTCTCTAATATGTAAACTAAATAGAGTGCAGAATAGATAGGAAATATCGGAAAGTAAATTCAACTACTTAGATAAACATTAAATTAAACGAAGACATTATTAGAGGTCTGTGAAAAAGGAAATATCATAGCATACACCTTAAACAGCTTGAATTTGAAGGGTAGAAGCCCACTATTGTGTTTTAGAAACGCATTGGGCTTAGTGTTTTGTTAAGATTCCAGCATAGTAAAAACCTCGTATTCCATATGTTCAATTGAAAACAAACCATTCAAGAAGAATATCTACTCGGAAACAAACGTCTACCCCTAACATTCTGAACTGAAGACTTAAAGTGTGGCTACAACAAATTAGCAATTCGTTGCAGATTAACAATGAAAAGGGAGTCAGTGCTAGTCAGTGCTTCTATTATAAATTATCTACAATAGCCGATACATTAAGGGAAATGATTATTTACCTTCAGTACTTCTATGGAATACATTGGAGTAGGAGTTCGGTTATGAGACCAAATCGGCATTGCCTTGAAATTTCATTCACTTGTCACATAATTAAATAGAGTTATGTTGGCATTGTAGGAACAAAAGTAAATAGAGTTATAGTTATAAACAAAAATACAAAGGGATAACCAATAACAATGTAAATCCAAAGTTAGCCAACAAGTAACGAGGAGAAAGTAAGATATAACACAGTAAGTTGATAACCACCTTTGGTTGTATAGTAAAACACAAGAATGTTTCTTTTTATAAAATGGTCAATTTTAGAAACTTCTTATAATTCAAATGAGACATAAACAAAATTAGCAATTTTCCAAATTCATCATCACTTAAGTAACCGATATATACAGATCCAAATTCTTTAGAATCAAATTTTATTAATAAAAAAAATTCTTTTTATAAAATGATCAATTTTAGAAACTTATTATAATTCAAATGAGACATAAACAAAATTAACAATTTTCCAAATTCATTGTCACTTAAGTAACCGATATTATACAGATCCAATGGTGGACAATGTGACAGTTGTTTACTTGAATCAAAAGCAGAAAATAAAATGGTCGACTATGGTTAGCTGTGGAATGATTCAAAAGTAAACACCTTCAGTGTAAAAATGGTCAATTTTAGAAACTTCTTATAATTCAAATGAGACATGAAAAAAATTAACAATTTTCCAAATTCAGCATCACTTAAGTAACCGATATTATACTGATCCAACGGTGGACAATGTCACAGTTGTTTACTTGATTCAAAGGCAGAAATTAAAACGGTCGATTATGGTGAGTTGTGGAATGATTAAAAAATAAACACCTTCGAAGTAATTAACATCAATATGATCTATCGACAAACGTACAACAAACATAAGTTAAGTTAAGTATGATATATCCATTACACATTTCATATATGCATTCTCATTATATTTTTGAGATGTCAAGATTTGAGGCATAATTAGCTCACAGTTTCTAGTATAATAATGTATATAACAAGTAAATAATAGCCAATTTTGATGATTGTTAATCAAATTTATAATCAATGTACATACAATTACATATAATGTTTATCTAATTAAAAATATTGGTCATTATGAAAATATTTGCGAAAAATGCTTAGTAATAGCAGTGAGAAAGGCATGAGGAACCACAAAGTTGTGCATTGTATGTCTTCATTGTTAATGATAATGAGGGAAGAATAGAAAATGTAGATACTTTTCTTCAAAAATGAATAATTTCTCATTACGTCAAATACATGCTTAACTCTCATAATTTGAACCTTCTAAAAATTCATTAATATGATTAATATTATAATAAATTTATTTCTTAAAATACTAATTTTCACGTACCTAAATATATTTAAAATTTATTAACATAATTAACATTATAATAAAATTAAATTGTGAAATATAGTATTTGTTAAAATTAATATTTGTATTAAGATGTTGATGTTGGTGAGGTTGATGTTATATTTAATATTAATATTGATATTAACATTGATATTAGTATTTATATTAACATTAATGTTAATACTAATACTAATATTTAAATTAATACCAAAGTAGTATTATTAACATTAACGCTAATAATATTATTAGTGTTAATAATAGTGTTAATATTAGTTTTAGTGTTTGTATTAATTTGTGATACTCTTAGTGCAATCTCTTTTGCAAATATTGTAGAAATATTGGTTTGGGTTAGGACTAAAGTTGACTGACAAAGGTAAATATTAATATATTTTGGAATGAAATATTATCTACTCCTCTTATTTTTTATTTGGAAATATAAGAGGATCCACCACGTGATTAATTCGGCTTCCAGCTGTAAGAAGAAAGTTATGAATCAATTGTTGTCCAAGGAAGGACAATTTTGATGTGACAATCATAACAGTCATGCAAAGAAATCCTCCATATTTAAAACTATTCCTACCACCAAAATTATGATGACAAGAAAATAAAGTCATGGGGAGGAAAATAAGAAGATATATTGACTGAGATAAAGACAATCTGAAAGCATATATACCAGTGCTTGAGGAATAATTTTCTTGGAAGAATTAGTGTCAGCAGGATGTTTCTAGGATCCTATGAAGGAATACTATTACAAATATTGATAATTGTTTTTAGATGAATGATAGCTTGAGGGTTGGGGAGAGTTATTGAGGTATAAATTAGATGGTTGAGTGGAGCTTGGTTGCTTATATTATATTTCCAAACACTCAAATAACTGAATGGATCGATTTTTTAAAATATGTTGCGAAATTATATTATGTTATTAAATGGTTCCTGATAAAAATATAAACTTGGTGATGAGTTTGGTCAAGTTTTTTGGTTAAACTAGCCAAACTAATTTTGTTTGCAACTCTGAGAAAAATATTTACCCAAATCTTGAATTGATCGTATACAAAGAACTATGAATAAAGTAGGAAGTTGTTTCAATTAAGAAAACAGTAAGAAAATGCTCTCAGGTTATCCCTCAACCAACATGTAGTCCTTGTCCAATATATGTTATGATATATATTTACATTTCATAAGATTATCAATGTCATTTTAGCTATAACAAAAGGTATCGAGTCATTATCTCCCATAATATACACTCTCTTTATTAAATTGAATAAAATATCTCTTTTCCTACCAAATTGAAACATTTTTGTAGCCGACTAAATTTTCTGTAGCTCACTCCATGGTTAGACAAGATGTAGAGAATTTCAAAGTAAAAAAACGACATGAGAACATTCCAAATGTCAAGGACATGCTTATCAACCTATTACGCCGACTCAAAATATCGACTAGATTGAGAATCTATTTGGTCAAACATCTGGGTCATCATTGTTCTTTTCATGTGTGAGGGTTTTAGGAAGTGGTTCAATATCAAGCGACCATGGAAAAGATGATATCAAGCGAGAAAGTATCATGATAATTGTTAGCATATGTGTAGAATAATATGATGTACATGATTTTCTATGATAAATAAAATCATGCCAAATCATTTTCTCACTTAAATCGAAATACTTTTTGTTGATCCATGAAATTTACTCTCAAAATTTCTTTATTTAAATTATTAAGTTATCTAGTGCATAAATATCTCCTTGATTTGCAAGTCAAAGAGATAGAGAATAGATCATACATGCTCTATCTAGAATTGTTGAAGACTCTTTTTTATTATTATACAAGTACTATGTTCCTGAAGTGAAAATGTGCCCTTAGATGAATTCATAGTGCCTTACACTCAACAATAGGGCTCCCTGGGGAGCTGTAGGATATTTTAGATGATTTTTTTCAATTAGTTACAATTTTATTGGAAGTTAGTTTACTTTGTTCACGTTATTTACTCACTATTTATTTTGCTGACATGATTGAACGCTCTTTAAAATTCAAGACAACAAAAAAAATTTAATTGTTATTTATTTTCATTGATATCCAGTTAGTCTCAGATATATATGTTTAGATTGATTCAGATATATATTGTGAAGATTAGTAATCTATCATAATTTGAAGCTTTTTTCTTGCTCTTTAGTTCTTTTGATTTCAAATAATTAGTTTCAATTTTGTTTGGTAGATTAGTGTTATAATTTGTTGTAGTATAACAAGATTACATGTCTTCAAGTAAATTATCCTTTCCATTTAATGAAAATATAACAATTATTTCCATTTGATGTAAGTAGAATAGTTATTTCAATTTTATGCAATTAGAATAGTCATTTAAATTTTATTCAATTCCTGTCATTTGATCTTGTTCTTAAAATAATAGTTTGTCCTTTTCGAGTATGATAGAAAGAACATGTGTTTGAAGTTGAGTTCAATTGACCTTGATTTAGCTAGGTTCTGAAATATCCTTTAATAGATTAAACATTTCTTTGATAACATATAGAAATCCTAGAATATATCGTGCACATGGACATCACAAGTACGTGAACCTTGATTTGAAAATTAATGAATTAATTTAAATACTAATTAAATTACCCAACATTTTGGTGATGTTGTTGAGGAAGTGTATATAGTACGTTTTTTTCATATCAAACTATATGCATTCATTATTTATAAGCATAAATAAAATTGCATTAAAATCATTTAGGATGCATCTATAGAGTACGAGATTCTAGGGGTATATTTATAGGTAATTGTAGAGGATGTAGTTCAATACCAACATCACCAACAAGCCCCGCCAGACCACGTAGTGGCGCACCATCCAATGAAACTTGCATCCATCACAAGTAAACATAGACTCCGTGAGGTATGTAGGTATGAAATTAAACCTAGGGACTCACCAAATTCATCCACAAAAGTTGCAGTTGAAGAATCAACATTCCCTATGGAAAGAGTTATATTTCTCTCTTCAACAGGTGAACAAATCCTAGGACAAGAGTTTGAAGTGCTTTGTGAGGAAGAGGAATAAATATTTTGTTAGGTTCCTATAATATTAGTGTATCTCCTTATTATTGTTAGTATAGCCCCCTTATTTTTATTTTTGTACCCCTGTAGCCCTTATATTTCTATTTTTGTGCCCCATAAAAGCCACTATTGTTATTGTTGTGCCCTTACATTATTATTGGTAGGTCCTCTAGGATTATATTGTGACCCCATGGACTCCTATATATAGAAAGGAGGTCTTGTCATTTGTATCATCCAAGAAATTTTCATTTATGTAATGTAAAGGAGGCTTCCCCCTTGGAGTGGTTTAATTCTAAGGTGTTGATCTCTATTTTCTTCTATTTTTGGAGCTGGTTTTATAACATTTGGTATCAGAGCTTTGGATTCTATGGTTTCGTTGCTCCAAACAGGTCATCGTGGAATTTTATCTATAACTTTTTTTTGACGAAGGTTCAAAAGCTGAAATTTTTACCACGAGAACCCAAAATCCTGAGGATGTTTGTGTAAAAATTTTAGACCTTGGTTCTCAATATTGTAGGAGATATGATCTGTGGAAGTTAGGGTTTTTGCAGGCTCATGAATTTCATCTAAAAGAGGTGACCTTGGAAAAATCATCATAACTCTCTATCTGAGCATCGGATTGGAATTCTGTAAAAAGTGGTCAAAATTACATGGAATGTAGTCTCTTTTATATCAATTTCAGATCCAAAGTAGGAAACAATGACATGTGGCGCATCGTATAAGTTTTCTCTACTGAACTAGTCCGTAATTAGGTCATTATGGGATATTGGAATTAAATTTTTCTTGAAGCATCCAAATTAGGTCAGACTTGTTGCATTGGAAAGAATATTTAGAGGGATATTACAGGATGAAATTTCAGATATTGAATATATGAAATAATAGATATAAGTCAGGTTCAATATTGACCTTCTAAAAAGAAATAAAAAGGTGTATATTTGTTTTTCAAATTACATAAGTCTTGTTTGAAAAATCAGTTTGAAGTGATTCCAAGGGCATATTGGAGCATAGACATCAGTATTGGGTTCTATAATTCCTCCCAAAAATAATTCCCCACCCATTAAGCCCTCATAAATCTCTAATATGACGCATGGAGAAGAATAATTGTAGTATGAGATATCAAAACTACGCGACCAAGTGCAACAAATTTTGATGTTACAAAGAGCAATAAAAGATGACATAGATGGTTTAAAATAAAAAATGTAGGCTATGTTGGATGCTTTCAAGGATCAAATGAAAGCTAATATAGATGATAAAGTAGTGGAAGATCACATCGAGCATCAACAACAATTTCTCCAACACTCAAAGGATAACCTAACTTTGGTGTGGAATTGAATTAAACAACAGGAAGATCAACATCACAACGAAAGAAGTTCTAAAGCACTCACAGAAACAAGAACTTGAAAACTACCAAATCGATCAATTTCAGAGTATCTCAGTAAGTGGAAGAACTTACCCGTTTAATATTCCACATGGGAGGATGAGAATTTTATACAAAAGCATCTAGAAATAATCAAACGTTGAGGGAGACACTTGTTTGAAGGAGAGGGGCATGTTAGGTACCTATAATACTAGTGTATCCCCTTATTTTTGTTATTGTAGCCCCGCTATTGTTATTGTTGTACCCCTGTAGCCCCCATATTTTTATTATTGTGCCACATAAAAGACACTATTGTTATTTTTGTGCCATTACATTATTATTGTTAGGTCGGATAGGATTATATTGTGACCCCATGGACTCCTATATATAGAAAGGAGGTTTTCTCATTTGTATCATCCAAGAATTATTCATTTATGTAATGTGAAGGAGGTTTCCCCCTCAAAGTGACTGAATTATAATGTGTTGATCTCTCTTTTCTTCTATTTTTGGAGCTAGTTTCATAACACCTTTTTTTATATACCATTAGTAGAAGAAATAGCGGAAGAAGTAGGAAACCATATTGTTGAACCTTACATTAGCTCTAAGGAATATATAATGGAAGGAGAGGGAGAAATAGAATTACACAATGTAGATGGTGAACTTAGGATTGGTAGAGGAAGAGGTATAGGAGGAAATAGAGGAGGTGTATGAGGTGGTAGAGGTGGAAGGGGAGATGATAGAGAACAAGACCCTTATGAATTTATTGTATTCAATGAATACTCTATAGCTACCATGAAAAATATCCCACCTTCTATTCTTCCTAAATTTCATAGCTTTAGAACTGAGGATCTCGAGAAATTTCCTTTTGATTATGATGTATTGTGTAGATCTTATGATTATTTACTTGATACACAAAAATTGATATTATTTCCAATCACTCTATTAGAACATGGGCTGAAACGAGGGGAGTATTCCTATAAAAATACAAATGTTATTATATGTGTCGGAACCTTCAGTATGGAGTCTTTAAGATGGTTCAAAATGAGGATGAAAACCTTAAAGATATGGTAGAAAGGTTTTCCTATAATATTAAAAAGGGTTAAAATGCATAATTTAGATGAAG
Organism: Pinus albicaulis; assembly: GCA_034641835.2. Classification (NCBI taxonomy): domain Eukaryota; kingdom Viridiplantae; phylum Streptophyta; class Pinopsida; order Pinales; family Pinaceae; genus Pinus; species Pinus albicaulis. Next base: position 158,843,749 of record CM076572.1, on the reverse strand, counting down.
ATATGCTTAAAACTATTAGATATGAGTAGATTGATCTCCTCAATTTAATGGTAAAAGGATATGCCTATAAATTGTAATTTAATGAAATTTATGAATTTTGTAAACACATTACAAGAGGCAAGTCAAAATATGGAAAGAATGCAAGAGACCCAATCATGTTAAGGGTAAGAAAATGTGCATCTGGAATAATAAGTCAATAAAATTTAGGAAATTTTCTTAATAAATTCAAAATATATATCCTTGGAAACCTTAGTGACTAATTGGATACTCTCGGAATAAAATAAAAGCAAAAATTTGAGAATGTTGCATTATATTTTTTTTTCCTGGGTGTAGGAAAAGGCATGAAAAACGAGAATGTCCTTGGGATATTATTGAAATATGTGCCATATATGCATAATTTCATGATACAAAAGGGCGTCCTAAAAACCTGGGCTTAAGGGTGTCTTTTAGGATGAGACTGGGACAATTCAAGTTGAATCACTTTTCCTTATTTCTAAAAAACTATAGAAACCTCAACAAATAGCTATGTCATAAAGTTCCAATGTTTAATATAAATCATATGCACAACCAAAACACAATCGGAATACACACATGCCTTGGAAATCATGGCCACCTAACCTCAAAACCCATATTGGGCACAAGGTTGAAAAAAATATTACAGTAGAAATCCTTAGTATCCTCAATTCGAACAACCATATCCTCAACAAAAACCTCAGTACTACCCTCCTCAACCTATTCAACAACAATTCCAACCCCAACCATCAAATCACCCACTTCCCTTTCTATCCACTAAATTTCCTCAAAAATCTAATCAACTACATGCTCAACCACTTCTGAATCCAAATAATAAGAATCATAAACAAACCATTTATAATCTTGAGGGTCAAAACTTTCAAGCTTGCATGATGGCCCCTCTAGGTATAAATGATGTCTAAATTATATATCTTAGGGTTTTGAAAAATAAATCACTACGAGTTTTCATCCAAGATTTTAGGGAGGATACAATTCCTAAAAAAGAGGCATCTCTTGATCAAGAGAGGACTCCTCCAAAGGACGATGTTACTACAAAATTAGATGAAAACCACATAAATCCAACTCCTACAATTCCTTTTGTAGAATAACCTTCGTTTCCTTGCAAAATCCTCCTTTTCCTAAGAGACTCAAAATTATTAAGGGAATAGAAATGAAAATTGTTTTACTTGAATATGATATGCTAGTTGAATTGATTTTTTCGTATCAAAATTCCTTTACTTCAAGCTATAAAGGAAATACCTATATTTACAAAAATAAATAATGTAGTTGTGCATTAAAAAACTAGGAAGAAAATAAAAAATGTTAATAAGATCAATTACGAGGAAATATTATAGATATTATGATGGGGAAACCAATAGTTCAAAAATATCTAGATCTTTGTAGCCCTATTGTAAAAATACACATAATTGGTATTGAACTTCCAAATACTTGGATTGATTTAGAAGAAACCACTAATATCATGAGTAAGAAAACTATCGATCAATTAAATATTCTCAATCTTCAATATACCCCTACCTTGTTATTATTTTAAAAAATATTTTTTATCAAACCAAATGGTATATTAGAATACTGTATGTATCTTCGTATTCATGGAAGTATCCTGATGATTTTATGATTTTAACTCCCAAGAATAATTTAGAAGGCCATCTATTGATCCTCGGCATACATTGGATAGCTATAGTTGATGCGTTCATAAGTTGTATATCTGTCGATATGTACATTTCTGATGGTAATTATACTAAGAGATTCACATTGTATCCACCTTATAAAACAATCACCAAATTATAAAGTGAAGTTTGGATTGATGATGTAATGAAGACTTTGAGAACATTCAACTAGTATTTACTTTTTCACAAATAGATGAAAAGGATGAATTGATCAATTTGATAAATTCTAATGGTTCTTCTTCACTTTGTGAACACGATTAATGTTTTCAAGAACAATGCAATATTAAATATTTATAATATCATCAAATAGCTATACATTCTATGGAACAGTTTGGCTTCTCTTTAGTAGAAATTTTAAGAGGCGAAAAATTAAACATTAATAATAACTTGGAAGAGTTTCAAAAGAGAAAGTTGATAAATATTCTACAAAAATATTCTTCTTCATATGCATGAGAATACACTTATATGAAGGAAATTGATCCTAACACATGTATGTGTAAAATTTTCATTTAGGAAAATTACAAACCAGTTAGTCAACCTCACAGAAGGATGAATCCCAATCTGAGAGAAATTGTTGAGGAGTTAAAAAATTTACTTAATGTGAATTTAATTTATGTGATATCAAGGTAGTAATTGGGTCTCACATTTAATTATTTTTCATGAGAAGAATGGAAAGTGGAGAATGTGCATTTATTATAGGGAATTGAATAAGGCTATTTTAAAATATCTCTTTCCACTACCTTTCATTGATCAAGTACCAGATACCTTAGTAGGGAAGAAATATTTTTCATTTCTTAATGGTTTTAGTGGTTATAAAAAAATCCAATCGGTACCAGAATATGAAGATAAACCAACCTTTACATGTCCATTGGGTACATATGCTTAAAGGGTACTTCCTTTTTAGTTATGTAATGCACCTGTAACATTACAAAGAGAAATCTTAGGTATATTTTCTAATCTAATTCATGATTGTGTAGAATTTTACATGGTTGATATCACTGTCTATGGAAATACTTTTGAAGAAGCTCTTGAAAATTTGGAAAAAGTTCTCATTAAATGTAAAGAGGTAAATCTTTCATTAAGCCATGAGAAATGTTTTATGTTTTTTAATGATGGAATTGTATTAGGCCATATTTTAGGAAATGGAATTAAGGTGGATGCATCTAAGGCACAGGTAATTTATAAATTTTCGGTTCCTATTTGTCAAAGATATGTTATAATTTTTCTTGGTTTTAAAGGATAATAAGATTCATATAAAACTTCACAAAAATAGTCTCTCCACTCTTTAAACTTCTTAAAAAATATTTTTATTTTTTTTGGAATTATGACTTCCATAAATCATTTCAACCATTGAAGTATAAAATTACCAAGGCACCAATCTTAAGAGTGCTTAATTAGTCTCTCCCTTTTCATATTTCAATCGATGCTTCAAATAGAAATTAAGGAGTTGCGTTGGGACAAAAATATCGAATTCATTATGCTATTTAATACACAAGTAAAATTTTCACTCCCGTCGATTTAAAATACACGGTAACTTAAAACGAGTTTTTACTTAGTGTTCATGACATTAATAATTTTCGACACTATATAATTGGATATGAGATTTTTAGTCATAAAAATAAATTTTATATTATATATCTACTGAGTAAATGGATTACTAATGGTAGGATTAATAGATGGTTTTTATTATTACAAGAATTCAATATTACTATTCTAGATAGACCAAGAAAGGAAAAGATAGTCATTGATTTCCTTTCCAGGATGTAATATGACAATATTGACACCCCTATGAACGATAATTTTTGTAATGAATATATTTTTGTGGTTTCTACTAAAACTCCTTGATTTGCAGATATTTATAAATATTTTTCTATATGAAAGTTTCTCTCACAATTATCAGCTAAGGAAAAGTATAAATCCATCAAAGCTAGTGTTGGGTGTGGAGCCTGATTATCTTGTTTACTTTGTATCACAGCATTGGACCCCTGTACCTTAAAAGGGGCGGCAACGCCGCCCGTAATTAATCGGTGTCGTGGGGGGTTGAGTGGGGGTGGCAACGCTTTTCGGAGCCCCCCCTTGGCGGGGGGTTTCGGGGGCAGCATCCCCGAAGCTAAAAACAGATGTAAAATTTCCTTGTCAAAGTATAGTAATTTCTAGTCAATCTGGGCCGTTCATAGGCGGATGATCTGATAGAAGAAGTTATGTTTAGTTTAGGGTTTTTTTCCCTAGAAGGCAACCACCTTGTATATATGAGGGTATTATATTGCGGCTGTGTATTACGGGTGTATTCTCAGAGCGAGAAACAGATAGGGAGACTGTGAGAGAGAACAGAGGATATTACAACGGATCTGTTGTAGGTTTTGTCTCTTCAATTTTTGTTGGATAATAGAAAGGAAGGACTAGTTGTTCGGGGTGGACGTAGCCCAAACTAGGTGAACCACGTATATCTGTGTCTCTTTGGTTTTATGTGTTTTGTGTGCTTGTATTTTTCGCATATTTTATGTGTTACATTGCTCCATAATATATAATTTTCTAACAACTGGTATCAGAGACGAAGGTATATTTGGCTGATAAACTCGCAGGAAAGAAGGGTTCTTGGTTCGAGTGGGAGAAATGGCGGAAGATGGTAAGTTTAGGGTCGAGAAATTTAACGGCCAAAACTTCCCACTATGGAAGATGAAGATGGAAGATTATCTGTATCAGAAAGATATATATCTACCATTGAGTGGAAAAACAAAGAAGCCGGCGGCCATGACTGGCGCGGAATGGAACATTCTCGATAGAAAGGCACTCAGAACAGTACGGTTGTGCCTTGCGGCGTCATTCGCCTTCAATATTTCAAAGGTAACAACAATAGAGGTTTTGATGCAGACGTTGGCGAAACTATATGAAAAACCCTCAGCCTCAAACAAGGTATTTCTTATGAAATGATTATTTAATATGAAGATGTCGGAAGGTGGATCTGTTGCAAACCATTTAAATGATTTTAATACAGTTACCAGTCAGTTAAGTTCTGTAGGGGTAAACTTTGATGATGAAGGTAGGGCTATTTTATTTCTGTGCTCATTGCTAGAAAGCTGGAATGGTTTAGTTATGGCCATTAGTAACTCTGTCTCTGGATCTAGTACTTTAAAGTTTGATGATGTTGTCAGTGATATCCTTAGCGAGGAAATGCGAATGAAAAGCTATGGTGAGACATCAGGTAATGCTTTGAGTGCAGAGTCTAGGGGAAGAAGAATGGAAAGAGGAAAGAGCTCGGGTTATCGCAGTAAATCAAGGAAAGGCAGATCCAATTCCAGATTAGGGATAGTGTGCTGGAAATGCGGAAAGAGAGGACACCTAAAGAAATATTGTAGATCTTGGAAGGGAAAAGAAGGAGATGCACAACAAGAAAACAATCATGAAGAAAATGTGACAAGTGATGTGTTACAAGATGCTTTGATTCTTTCTTTCGAAAATGTTACGGATTCTTCGGTTGTATATTCAAGGGCTTCATTCCATGCCACACCTGATAAGAAATATTTTCATGACTATGTTCAAGGAGATTTTGGACAAGTTCGTTTGGGTGATGATAAACCCTGTAAAATTATTGTAATGGTTAAAGTTCTCGTAAAACCACAAAATGGAAACCAATGGCTACTAAAGGAGGTAAGGCATGTTCCAGATCTGAAGAAAAATCTGATTTCAACAGGGCAGTTAGGAAGTGAAGGTTGTGTGACAACTTTCACAGATAAAACTTGGAAGGTCACCAAAGGAGCGCTGGTAATAGCAAAAGGTGAAAAGGTTGGTAAATTGTATTTATGCAATGGTATTTCTAACTCTATTAATGCTTTAACTTCAAAAGAAGAAGATGCAGGATTATGGAATCATAGGCTCGGACACATGAGTGAGAAGGGAATGAAGATTATTTACTCAAGAAATTTGTTGCCGGGTTTGAATATTGTTGATTTGGATTTCTGTGAAAATTGCATTTATGGAAAACAAAAGAGAGTCAGATTTCTCAGAGTTGGGAAAGAAAAGAAGAGATAAAAATTGGAGCTTTTGCATACAGATGTATGGGGACCTGCTCAAGTATCATCTCTTGGTGGCTCTCGTTATTATGTTACTTTTATTGATGATGCAACTATAAAAACATGGATTTATTGTATTCATAATAAATTTGATGTATTTGATACTTTCAAGAAATGGAAAGAAGTTGAAGTGTCTCAGATCAGATAATGGAGGTGAATGTTGCAGCAAATAATTTGATAGGTATTGTTCAGAGCATGGAATTCGCAGAGAGAAGATAGTTCCAAGAACACCACAAGAAAATGGTGTGTCAGAAAGAATGAACTGAACAATCATGGAGTGTGCAAGGTGCATGAGATTGCATGCGGGATTGCCTTTACAATTTTGGGCAGATGCTATAGATACTTCTGTTTATCTAATAAACAGAGGGCCTTTAAGTTCCTTGGATGGTGGTATTCCAGAGGAAGCATGGACAGGTAAAAAGGTAAAATACTCCTTTTTAAAGCCTTTTGGTTGTGAGGCCTTTGTCCATATTAATAAAGAAAATAGAACCAAGCTTGAGGCAAAATAAAAGAAATGTACCTTTATTGGATATGGTGTTAATGATTTTGGTTATCGCTTATATGATTATGAAAATCACAAAATCATTAGGAGCAAAGATGTAGTATTCAATGAAAAGGTATTGTATAAGAATCAGTTGCAAGAAAAGAAACAGGAAAAAGAAAGAAAGGAACACACGATTCTTAATGAGATAACTGAAAAAGTAAAGGTGCCTGAAAATAATAATAATCAACAACCACAACAGTAACAACCACCACAACAGCCACAGGCACCTCAAACACCTGAAAGTGGTGTTAGAATATCTACCAGGATAAGTAGATCGCCTGAACAATACTCTCCTTCATTATATTATTTATTGTTGACTGATTCTGGTGAACCCGAATGTTATGTATAAGCAATGCAAGTTGAAAGCAGGAAGAAGTGGGAGCTAGCCATGGAATAATAGATGGACTCCTTAATGCATAACCAGACTTGGGACTTAGTTAGGTTGCATGTAGGTAAAACTGCATTGCAGAATAAATGGGTTTACAAGCTGAAGGAAGAAGATGGAGGAAAACAAAGGTACAAAGCTAGACTTGTGGTGATGGGGTTTGCACAGAAGAAAGGTATTGATTTTGATGAAACATTTTTTCCTGTTGTTAGGATGACTTCAATTAGAACTATCTTAAGTCTTGTAGCAGCAGAAGATTTACATCTTGAATAGTTAGATGTAAAGACAACATTTCTCCATGGATATTTAGAGGAAGAGATATACATGCAACAACCAGAAGGATATGAGGTAAAAGGGAAAGAAAAATTGGTGTGCAAGTTAAAGAAGAGCTTGTATGGCTTAAAACAGGCTCCAAGGTAGTGGTATCTAAAATTTGACAAGTTTATGTCTGAACAAGGTTATACTAGATGTCACTCTGATCATTGTGTTTATCTGAAAAGGAAAAATGATGGTAGCTATATTATATTGTTATTGTATGTAGATGAGATGCTTGTTGCAGGGTCTAACATGCAGGAAATAAATGTGCTCAAAAGAAAATTGGCAAATTCATTTGCAATGAAGGATTTGGGAGCTACAAAACAAATCCTTGGTATGAGGATAGCTAGAGATAGGAAAAATCGGAAATTATCACTGTCTCAGAATGAGTACATAGAAAAGGTGTTGAAAATATCTAATATGCAGAATGCAAAACCAGTTAGTACACCTTTTTCTAGCCATTTCAAACTTAGTAAGGAGATGTGCCCCAAGACCCAAGAAGACATGGATTATATGTCTAAACTTCCATATGCATCAGCATTTGGAAGCTTAATGTATGCAATGGTCTGCACAAGGCCTGATATTGCACATGCAGTGGGAGTTGTAAGCAAGTACATGGATAATCCAGGAAAAGAAAATTGGATGGCAGTAAAATGGATTCTCAGATATTTGAGAGGTACCACAAATCAAGCATTATGCTTTGGTGGTCCAAACATTGCTCTGCAGGGACATGTTGATGCAGATATGGCAGGTGAAAGAGATAAAAGGAAGAGCACTACAGGATATGTATTTATTGTAGGTGGAACAATTCTCAGTTGGGTTTAAAAAATTCAAAGTGTTGTTGCACTTTCAACAACAGAAGCAGAGTATGTTGCTGCTATAGAGGCTAGTAAAGAAATAATTTGGTTACAAAGGTTTATGGATGAATTGGGTAAGAAGCATGATATGGGCACATTATAAAGTGATAGCCAAAGTGCCATTCATATTGCAAAGAACTCAGCATTTCATCCCAGGACTAAACACATACATCTCAAGTACCATTTCATACGGTCAGTATAGGAAGATGGAGAGTTGAAACTAGAAAATATACACACTAGCCAAAATCCTGCAGATATGCTAACAAAAGTTGTAACCAGGGAGAAACTGAGAATGTGCTCAATTTCAATTGGTCTTCAAGGATGTCGATGAAGATGAGGAACATCCAGGTCCAAAGAGGAGTCATTGTCCAGCAAATGAAGTAGCGGTGGATTCGCTACAATCAGTCTCCAAGTGGGAGATTGTTGGGTGTGGAGCCTGATTATCTTGTTTACTTTGTATCACAGCATTGGACCCCTGTACCTTAAAAGGGAAGACAACGCCGCCCATAATTAATCGCTGCCGTGGGGGGTCCAAGGGGGGCGGCGGCGGCACTGAGCCCCCCCTAGCGACGGGTTTCGAGCTTCCCTGAAGCTAAAAACAGATGTAAATTTTCCTTGTAAAAGTATAGTAATTTATAGTCAATTTGGGATAGGCAAATGATCTGACGGTAGAAGTTATGTTTAGTTTAGGGTTTTTTTCCCTAGAAGGAAACCCCTCGCTTTTATGAGGGTATTGTATTGCGGCTGTGTATTGTATGTGTATTCTCAGAGTGAGAAACAGATAGGGAGACTATGAGAAAGAACAAAGGATATTACAGCGGATCTGCTATAGGTTTTGTCTCTTCAAATTTTGCTGGATAATAGAAAGGAAGGACTGGCTGTTCAGGGTGGACGTAGCCCAAACTGGGTGAACCACATATATCTGTGTCTCTCTAGTTTTATGTGTTTTGTGTGCTTGTATTTTTCACATATTTTATGTGTTACATTGCTCCATAATATATATATTTTTTAACAGCTAGTACACCTTACTCATGGATTAAGGGAGAATTGTACTAAATTGGACCTTATATGATCATCTAGAGATGTCTTCAAGATTATGACGTAACAAAGGTATTAAAATATTTCCATGATGAACCATCTGGAGGACACTTTGCCAATAAAATAACTGCTTACAAAGTTCCTATTTTGGGATATTATTGGCCTTCTCTTTTTAAAGATGCCAAGGAATATGTCAAGGGATGTGATAGTTTCCAAAGAATGAGAAAGCCCATTCCATCGGATGAAATGCCTCTACAAACTCAGATACTTATAATGCCTTTTGAAAAATGGACTCTAGATTTCGTCGGTCCAATCAATCCTCCATCTAAGTAGAAAAGGTATATACTTGTTTGTACAAATTATGTTACAAATGGGTAGAAGCTAAACCACTTTATTTTTCTACTGAAAATGTTGTAGGTTTTTTTAAGGATATTTTTACTCGTTTTAGTGTCCTAAGGGGAATTGTAACAAATTAAGGTACTCAATTCACATCCAAGTTGGTGCATAAAATAATGAAGCAATACAGAATCAAACATCGAAAGTCTACTCCATATCATCCATAAGCTAATGAGCAAGTGTAATCTACCAATGAAGTACTTGAAACAATTCTGACCAAGACTGTAGACTTGCATAAAATAGATTTGGTAGATAGGATTCCAGAGGCACCTTGGGAATACTGTACCACATGGAGGAATACTACTGGACACAATCGCTATGAGCTTGTCTATGGGAATAAAGTCTTGCTTCCAATTGAATTCCAATTGGGAACTTTAAATGATAATAAACTATCTGATCTTATCTAAAGATCAAATACAAAAGTTAAAATACTTTAATGAGCTATATTGTATCAAATAATATTCTATCCAAATAACCAACATATTTCAACAAAAAATATTAATATGGAATGAAAAATTCATGAAAGCTAAGAACTATAAGTGAGGTGACTCGACTCTTATTTTTAACTCTAAATTCAAATATTTTTGTGTAAAATTTCAGATTGACTAGCTTGGTCCCAATGAGATATATATTGTCTTCGATAATGGAGAAGTTAGAATCAAGACTTTCGAGGAAGAAAAGATCACCTTCCTTGTTAATGGCCATAGTATAAAGCTATACCACAAATGCTTGACAAGAGAAGAGTTCGCAAAATAATACTGATTTCAAGTTGGTTGAAAAAGGAGATCATTCTCCTAATCTTCCAACTATATATATATATATATATATATGCATGAAAACCAACATTGTTTTCATGCATATATATAAGATATTAACTAAAAACAAAAACAAAAAAATGGTTGTTTAGATTTTCATAATTCCTTGTCTTGTCCTATTTCCTTTTTATCCCTCCTTTGTCTTCTAATAAAATTTTCAAGTCTAATAATTATTTTTGGAGACTCTTCTTCAAGAATTTTTGGAGATTAGAAACATTAGTAAAGATAAACCACAAAAAACAATTGCAAGTTTTCCATAAAAGTTATAAAGTTCAGAAGGCAGCTACAAAATTCGACAATTTATGTAGCTCAGTTCAAACTCTCTAGCTAATCATAGACCTAAAAAAGTATCATTTAGTAAGAATTCATAAGGAACCATGAAGAAATGGTTTCATTAAAAGGTATGTAGAAAGAATATTGTCATTCTTCATTAAAGAATGACAGATCTACGGGATTGTAAAATAATTTTTAATACAACTTATTTTCGAATTATGACTATTTAATATAACCTATCAGGTTCATACCCAATCACCCTTATCATAATACATCTCATTATGATAAAATCATTCCACTGTATGTGAATTATTTGAACAATATTAATGGTCTGATAAAAATGGATCAAACCAACTTGTGGGAGATCATTAGTAAAATATGAATTCCATTTGTACTCAATCACTTGCCTATTTTACCCATACTCTGCCTCCATCATCCATCAATCCTTCTCCATGTTGGGGAAAAGACTAAGAGAAGGGGAGGTGGGTGAATCAGTATTTACATGAATCAAAATCAATTTATTTTCTTTTATAGATTTCTATACGAGACTTTCGTTAGCCCAACTAGCGTATGTACATGTCTATCCCAAAAGAAACTTGCATATACCCAAATAAATTTATTTTTTAGATAAATATTCAGAGACATTACTTAGCCCGGATCATTATTTTTACATTATATAGTTAAGCAGTAAATATGTGCATAAATCAGAATAATTAATCACACATGAACACTAATATTTAAGGTGGAAACCCAAGTCAGGAGAAAACCACCGCTATTGTCGTCTATGTCTTCAATATTTATTATATAGAAAATTTCTTACAAAGTTGTACTAATGCATACTCATATCAGTATGCAGGCACCCACCTTGTTAGGTCCCTATATTACTAGTATAGTCCCTTATTATGTTAGTGTATACCCCCTTATTGTTATTTTTGTACCCCTGTAACCCCCATGTTGTTATTATTGTGCCCTTACATTATTATTGTTAGGTAGGCGAGGATTACATTGTGGCCCCATGGACTCTTGTATATAAAACGGAGGTTTTTTCATTTGTATCATCAAATATTTGTTCATTCATGTAACGTATTGGAGGTTTCCCCCTCGAAATGGCTTATTTCTAAGATGTTGATATCTCTTTTCTTCTATTTTTGGAGCTGGTTTCATAACATTTGGTATTAGAGATTTGGATTCTACAGTTTCTCTGCTCCGAATAGGTCATCATGGAATTTTTGCTATAATTTTTTTTCTATGAAGGTTCAGAAGCTGAAATTGTTAGAGCACGAAGCCGAACCCTTTGAGGAAAATATTCAAAACATTTTAGAGCTTGGTTCGCAATAATTTCAGAGATATGATCTGTGGAAGTTAGGGAAGTTTGCAGGCTCCTGAATTTAACCTAAACAGGTGATTGTGGAATTTTTAATATAACTTTTTTTTTTCTGCGAGGGATCAGAAGCTAAAAGTTTCACAGAGAAAAACAGAAATCTTGAGGAACCTCCTTTAGAAATTTTAGATCTTGTTTTGCAAAATTTTGTGAGATATGATCTATGGAATATATTGTTTTGGGCTCATGAATTTCATCTCAAAGAGGTGACCGTGGGAAAAAAACATAACTCTCTCTCTGAGCGTCAGATTGGGATTTTGTAAAAAGTGACTGAAATTACATAGACTGTAGTTTTCAGCATATCAATTTCAGAGTCGAAGGAGGAAACATGGACAAATGGAAAGTCGTACAAGTTTGCTCTACTGAACTAGTCCATAATTAGGTCATCGTGGGAGATTGGGCATAACTTTGTCTTGAAGAATCCAAATTAGATTAGAACTATGGCATTCGAAAGAAGATTCAGAGGGCTACGTTAGGGCCTAATTGCAAATATTGAAGATCTAAAACCACAGAGATAATTCAATTTCAATATCAAGCTCCTCAAAATAAAGAAAAAGGTGTGTATTTTTTTCGAATTACATAAGTCGCGTTTGAAAAAAAAAAAAAAATTAGTTTGAATTTATTCCAAGGGAATATTGAAGAATAGATATTAGTATTGGGTTCTAAAATGCCCCCTAAAAATAATTCAACACCAATTAAGCCTTCAGAAGGCTCTACTATGACTCATGAAGATGAAGAAACACAACATGAGATATCAAAATTACAAGAGAAAGTGCACCAAATTTCACTATTGCAAAGAGCAACAAAAAATGAAATTGAAGTTCTGAAGAAAGGCGTGGAAACTAAGATGGATGGTTTGAAGAAAGGCGTGGAAGCTATGATGAATGGTTTGGAAGCTAATATGGATGGCATGGAAGCTAAGATGGATGGCATGGAAGCTAAGATGGATGACATGGAAGCTAAGATCGATGAAAAAATGAAATACAACATGGAAAACATGAAGAATGATTTGGCAAAGTTGATGCAATAAATGTTTCCTAATGGCAAAAAGATAATAGAGGAAACTCATGATGAGAACAAAATAAATGTTAGTCCTGATTTCATAAACTCTAATGTTGGATGGAAGAACCACCATATTCCAAATATGGATATGAGGAAGTTTGATGGCAAGGATCATGTAACATGGATACTACGTATGGAGCAATATCTTGTCTCAATAATGTGAAAAACACACAAAAGGTACGCATTTCAACTTTACATTTAGAACAAAATTTATTTGTATGGTATCGATGGCTTTGCTCTCGTAAAAAAATTTTCACTTGGTCAATTTTTACGGAGGAAATGATAGCACATTATGAGGATACAAAAAGCAACACCTTCTTTAGCCAACTGATAAATCTCAAACAAAAGGGTTTAGTGGTGGAGCACATCAAGGACTTCAAAAAATTGAATGTAAGGGTAACTGATATTCCAAAGGAACACAGGATTGATGTCTTCAGAGGGAATTTAAAGGAGAACATCCAACATAAAGTTCGCAATTGGGAACCTAATTCATTGGAAAAGGCATTCAGGTTGGCAAGGAAAATTTAATGTAAAATTATGGCAACAAGGAAGCCTACCACTCACATCTATAAAGATGGAAGTGTTTCTACTCCTAGACTTCCACAACCTACAAGGTTGACACCACAAAAATTGGAACATAAAAGAGCAAAAGGGCTTTGCTACAGTTGTGATAGAAAATACAATAAAGGTCATAAGTGTGCTGAGAAGAAATTATTTTACATAGATTGTGAAGAGGAAGAAGAAAATGAACAAGAATATTCAAAAGAAGAAGATATACACCAGGAACCAACCCTATAAGAGGAAGAAATGAGTTTGACCATATCGTGTAATGCATTGGCAGGAATTACCACTCCTCAAACTCTCAAGATAGAAGGACATATCAAGAAGAAAAATGTAATAGTGTTGATTGATTCGGGTAGTACCCATAATTTTATTCATTGTAAGGTAGCCAAGGAATTGAATTGCTTCTTATACCTAGCACCAGAATGTCAAGTGATGGTTGAAAATGGAGGAACTATAAATTTTTCTGGAAAAATCCATAATATCAAGCTAACCATGGGGGAATATGTATTGAATATTCCAATGCTTTCCATTCCAATGGGAGGTGCCGATGTTGTACTGGGAGTAAAATGGTTACAATATTTGGGGACGATAGCCTTTAATTTTCAAGAACTTTTCTTGAATTTTTTCGTAAGGAAAGGAAGTTAAATTAAGGGGTACCGCAGTAGCTTTAAAAGATAATAAGCTCTGATGTCATGACAAAGCTTATGAAGAAAGAACAACGAGGCGTAATTGCACAATTATGCTCACTAGAAGTTCCAACATCAAAATCATCTATTTCTGCAGATCTCCAAAAAGTCTTGGACAATCATTCCAAGGTGTTTGAAACTCCCAAAGGACTCCCACCTATTCGTGATTATGATCATGCTATTCATTTGATTCCAGGAAGTGTTCCTACAAACATCAGGCCTTATAGATATCCTTATGTACAAAAGAGCGAAATTGAACGTATGATTTCAGAAATGTTAGAGGCGGGTATAATTCAACCTAGTCAAAGTTCTTTCTCTACTCTAGTAGTATTGGTGCACAAGAAGGATGGATCATGGCGCATGTGTTCGGATTATAGGGATTTCAATAATATCACCATTAAAGATAAATTTCCCATTCCTATGATTGATGAGTTATTGGATGAATTACATGGAGCAATTTATTTTACCAAGTTGGATCTTCGTTCAGGATATCATCAAATTAGAATGAAGACTGAAGATATTTCGAAAACAACATTTCAAACTCATGAGGGTCATTATGAATTTTTGGTCATGCCTTTTGGCCTTACCAATGCACCTTCTACATTTCAAGGGTTGATGAATTCCATTTTCAAACCTTCCTTAGAAAATTTGTGCTAGTATTTTTTGATGATATACTAATCTACAACAGGTCTTGGAAGGATCATGTTGAACATGTTGACAGGGTGCTCAAACTATTGCAGGAGAAACAATTATATGCAAAAACATCCAAATGCTTCTTTGGAGTACAAGAGGTGGAATATCTGGGTCATATTGTATCTCACGAGGGTGTTAAAGTAGACCCTAACAAAATTAAAGCCATTAAGGAATGGAAAATTCCCACAACCATAAAGCAGTTGCGAGGATTTCTCGGGTTAACAGGGTATTATCGCAAGTTTGTTAAGAATTATGGGAGAATAGCAGCACCTCTAACAATATTATTGAAGAAAGATGCATTTTCATGGACTCCTGAAGCAACTAAGGCCTTTGAACGTCTTAAAGAGGAAATGTGCCTAGCACCGGTCTTAGCTACGCCAGACTTCACAAAAACCTTTATTGTGGAATGTGATGCCTCAAGAAATGGAATTGGTGTTGTTTTAATGCAAGAAGGAAGACCCATTTCTTTTGAAAGTCGTCCAATCAAGGGCAATTATTTACATAAAGCTATTTATGATAAGGAAATGTTAGCAATACTACATGCACTAAAGAAATGGCGACCTTACCTAATGGAATGACACTTCAAGGTAAAAACTGATCATGATAGTCTTAAACACTTCTTGGAACAAAGACTATCTTTAGAAGAGCAGCAAAAATGGGTCACAAAGATGTTGGGTTATGACTTTGAAATAATCTACAAAAAAGGGAAGCTAAATGTTGTTGCAGATGCACTCTCAAGAAATAATGAAGAGGTGGAAGCATTGCTTTGTGCCATTTTTATTATCCAACCAGACTGGGTAGCTAAAGCAAGGGATGAATGGAAGAAGGACGAAGAAGTGTGGACACTTATTCAAAAATTGCAGCAAGATCATAGTACATCTGATACATTTAGTTGGAAAAATGATTCGTTATGGTATAAAGATCGCTTATATCTTTGTAAGAATTTCCAACTAAAAAAAATATTCTTTTGGAATTTCACACTTCTCCTTTAGGAGGAAACTCTGGATTTTTAAAAACTTACCATAGGGTGAAGAAATAATTTTTTTGGGATGGCCTTAAATCTAATATTCAAAAGTTTTTTGAGGAATGTTTGGTTTGCCAACAAAATAAATTTGAGACAATTAAGACCCCGGGTCTTCTACAACCTTTATCCATTCCAAGTCAACGTTGGGGGGAGATTTCAATGGATTTTATCACAGGTTTACCTAAGTCCGAAGGAAAGAGTGTCATCATGGTGGTAGTTGATAGACTTACCAAGTATCCACACTTTTGTGCAATATCTCATCCATTTAAAGCAAGTATAGTTGCTACTACATTTATGGACACAATTCAAAAGCTACATGGAAGCCCAAAGGTTATTGTCAACGACAGATATCCCATTTTTACTGGAAATGTTTGGACAAATTTATTTTCTTGTTTGGGTACTCAATTAGCTCATATCTCATCTTATCATCCTCAATTCGATGGTCAAACTGATATAGTGAATAAATGTTTGGAAGGATATCTTCGTTGTTTTGTATCTGGTAAACAAACGCAATGGGTCAATTGGTTACCTCTCACTGAATGGTGGTATAACACTTCCTTCCATACTGCAGCAACAATAACCCCATTTATGGCACTTTATGGATATCATCCACCATCCATCACGTCATCCTTAAGAGAAAATTCTAAGGTTCAAGAAGTGGAAGATCACATCAAGCATCAACAATAAGTTCTCCAACTCTTAAAGGATAACCAAAATTTGGCACAAAATAAAATGAAACAACAGGCAGATCAACATCGCAGCGAGAGAAGTTTTGATGTAGGAGACTGGGTATTTTTACGGCTAAAACCATACAAAAAAATTCCCCTCAAGCAAGCTAAGAAGGATAATAAATTATTGCCAAAGTATTATGGTCCTTACAAGGTGTTGCAAAATATTTGTACTATGGCATACAAATTGGAGCTTCCTGCTTCTTCGCGAGTGCACCTATTTTTCCATGTTTCATGCTTAAACAAGGTTATAGGTGAAAATCTTCCAGTTCATACAATATTGCCAAAAATTGATGAGGAAGGAAAAATCATAATGGTGCCTGAAGCGGTCATGGAAGAAAGAAATTGACAGCTACAAAATTGATTAATTTCAGAGTATCTCATTAAGTGGAAGAGCTTACCCACTGAAGATTCTACATGGGAGGATGAGAATTTTTTATAGAAGCACCCAGAGCTACTCAAGAATTGAGGACAACACTTTTTTGAAGGAGAGGGGCATGTTAGGTCCCTATATTACTAGTATAGTCCCTTATTATGTTATTTTAGACCCCCTTATTGTTATCTTTGTACCCCTGTAACCCCCATATTGTTATTATTGTGCCCTTACATTATTATTGTTAGGTTGTCTAGGACTACATTGTGGCCCCATGGACTCCTATATATAGAAAGGAGGTTTTTTTATTTTGTATCATCAAATAATTGTTCATTCATGTAATGTATAGGAGGTTTCCCCCTCGAAGTGGCTTATTTCTAAGGCGTTGATATCTCTTTTCTTCTATTTTTTGAGCTGGTTTCATAACACACCTGTAGAAGGCTGCAACCTTCTCTCGTTCTCTAGCTTTTCCTGGAAGGGAGCTCCAAATCCCTGATCTTGTTTACAGGCCACTACTGGAAGGGAGCTACGATCCCCTAAACCAAACACCAGATTCTATTGACAGGAAGCTTCTACTTTCACACTGAAGCCTTTAACCCTCAGACACAATGCAGACCATGTTTCATAAATTTTCACACTAGATCCAACAGTGTCAACACATCTCAAGTTGTATATCAAAACCAATAGCCATAACCCAACCTTTAAACAGAATACTGAGATCATTGTAACCAGAACACAGTAATAAATCCAGACTTCTAAACTAACATGCATATTTAATTTCACCCTTGATCATTCATAACAAAAAATGCATACGCTACTTCGCTTTACTGTAACCTATTTGTATATGCTCTTTTCTACATACCAAACTGTATATAGATATATGTATAATGAATTTTAATAATTTGATATGACTCCGAACAGAACTGATTCATTTAGTGATACTTTTCATATTTATAGAACCCTTTTTCAGCCAACATCATCCATCATATTTAATCACTCAATCATTGATCATATTTGTACATTATCAACTAGCAACATATACAATATTAAAACAAACCATATCTACATGAAGACTTCATTGACAAACAACAAACATATAGAAGAAATAAGCGGACAACTTCTTTAGAAAGCTTCAAAAAACCCTAACTTCCATACATGCTTTTGCTAAAACGAACCCGCATGTATGAACGTTTTTACCATGATGAAACTGCATATAGATCTGTAAATATACATGACCATTCAAATTTTAAGATCAATATACTTAATTGGATCATACCCTTTACTTCAACAAACATGCGCCAGATTACAGATCTACACATCTCACAAACAGATCAAGAAAATACATGGTCATTTCAAGTCTAGAGATCCTGATCCATCATTGTATTCATAGGTGCATCATTATTTAGGATATATCAATAAAATGTAACCCATTACAAGTAGATATGCTTCAGAGTGAAGTATTCAATTGAAACCCATACACATACACCCCTTTTTCACTATGATATTCTTCTCTTTATATAGGTTGAGCCTTTCCCAATACCATGATCCAAAACCACACAAGTGTCGATGGAATTCTTGGACGAAATCAAATAGATGATAGAATGCTCAAAATTTTGGGCTAAAACCATGGTAGTGACCCTTGGTATCATAATTTTAGAGTGCAAAAGGCACACACTACGTTTTTTATTCTTTTCCACATGTATACGCGACTTTGCCTGCACGAACTTGCGTATAGATCCTTAAATATGAACATTAACCATATTTTTCTAGAACTTCTGCTATACCAAGGTGCTTCTCCAAAAGCCATATACTTCATATTTTGCAAGAGAGTTTCCATCAAGGACAACATATGCAATCATAAGAATCATAATTCCAACAATATCCATTTTTGGACTTGATGGAAACCATGTTGTATTTTTACCACCACTACTAGATATAAGATATAAACATTATTCAAACACCCAATACAAAAAATACTCTGCCCCTTTGACATCAAGAGAAAAGGGCAGACTAATTCTCCTCCTAAGCACATGCTGAGCCTTCATATTTTCGATAGAATACATGACTCTATAACTCAATTGAGTATGACCTTTCCTAACACCAAGGACTCATACTTACATCAATGATACAATTGAGTGTAATTTTACTCAACTATCCAACCAAGTGGGTTTACATATTTGAACAAGTCCATACATGACTAAATATGACAATATTTACATCATAGGTCTCAACATGACTCTTTCAAAAAATTACAAAAATGTATTTTTATAACCAAGACCAAAGAATCTCAAAAGAGAGATCATAATTTAGCAACCAACATATAGCCAACAATACATTCTTCTGAGCAAGGCTAATGCTCCCCCTAAGCCTATGCATCATGAACAACTTAAACAACCAATTCATCAAATCATATTTATCAAGTAGATAAATATAAAGGAAGGGAACTGTAAGATGAATACCAAAAGAGAATAATTTTCCCATCAACGCTTGAGAAACGGATCCAAAAATATGACACAGATTGTTTTGAAATCTGACCAATAGATTTTATGACAACAAGATCCATACGCGACTATATAGAGAGAAACATGTGTGTATACGTGACTTGGCTTCATGAAACTTGTGTACCAAATTTAATCTTCTGAAGTCAAACAAATTTTATCAGTGAGGTAGAGAAAAATCCTACATTCTGTCTAAGATATTCAAATGATTCCCTAGGAAGAGGTTTGGTAAATATATCAAAAAATTGTTCTTTGGAGCGAACATACTTCAATTTAACATTTTTGTCAAGCACTTGTTCTCGTAAAAAGTGATACTTGATAGGAATGTGCCTAGATTTGGAATGCATAACAATATTTTTTGAGATATTGATGGCACTTGTATTATCACATAGAATGGCGATGGGATGAAAACATTTGATTTGAATATCTTGTAATGTCTTCATCATCCAAAGAAGTTGTGTGCAACATGATGTGGTAGCCACATATTATGCTTCTGCTATAGATAAGGCAATGGAAATTTGTTTCTTGCTGACCCAGGATACTAATGGGGGCCCCATATAAAATTCACCACCACAAGTGCTTTTTTGATCATCAATATTTCTAGCCCAGACGGTATTTGTGTAAGCATGAAGAGAAATATTAGCA
The DNA here is from genome assembly GCA_034641835.2 of Pinus albicaulis. Lineage (NCBI taxonomy): Eukaryota > Viridiplantae > Streptophyta > Pinopsida > Pinales > Pinaceae > Pinus > Pinus albicaulis. The sequence continues at coordinate 158,823,702 of CM076572.1, read as the reverse complement.
TTCTTTGGATACCATAGACCAAAATCTTGAGTTCCTTGTAGATATTTGAATATTCTTTTTACAGCCTAAATATGTGACTCCTTTAGATTGGCTTGGAATCGTCCAACAATCCCAACTACATGCATAATATCTTGTCTAGTCCTTGTTAGATAAAGTAGACTTCCAATCATAGATCTATACTCTAGTTGGTTTACCATGGGAGAATCATCATGAGAAATGAGGTTACATCTGGTCACCATTGGAGTGCTCACAAGTTTGCAGTATTCCATCCCATACTTCTTCAAGATTTGCTTGAGATATTTTGCTTGTGAGAGAAATATGAAATCTTTTTCTTGTTGCACTTGTAAGCCAAGAAATATGTTAGTTTCCCAAGTAAAGACATTTCAAATTCGTGCTGCATAACAGAAGAAAATGTTTAACTCATGGATTCCTCATTACTCCTAGAAATGATGTCATCAACATAAACAACAATAATTAACAATTTATCATTATCAATTTTTGTGTATAAGTTACTGTTTGCAGATCCTTTTGTGAAACCTTTTTGTTGAAGACATTTGTCAAGATGATAGTACCATGCTCGAGGAGCTTGTTTTAGACCATATAGAGCCTTTTTGAGTTTTCAAACAAGTTTTTAAACATTTCCCATAATGAATCCTTTTGGATGTTCTATATAAACTTATTCTTCTATATCAATATTGAGGAAAACAGATTCTGCATCCATTTGATAAAATTTGAATTGTTGAAAACTTGAAAAAGAAAGAAACATTCTTATGGCTTCAATTCTAGCTATAGGCGAAAATATTTCTTCAAAGTATATACCTTCTTGTTGAGCATACCCTTTACAAACAAGTAATATTTGTTTTTAATGACATCTCCATTCTCATTTAACTTGTTTTTGAATATCCATTTTGTTCCAATAACATTTTTATCATGAGGTCTTGGAACCAATTCCCAAGTATTATTCTTTCCAATTTGATCAAGTTCTTCATTCATGGCCTCAATCCAACATTCATCTTTACTAGTTATGTGGTTCAATTGCCAGATAACTGGGAGATCCTACAAGAGTTCTTCTTGTTTGCAAACGTGATCCATTTTCTCCCAATATTTGAGATTTTGGATGATTCTTTTGAACATACCTGGATGGAGACTTTTCTGATATATCGTCTTCTGGTGCTTCATTGGGTTCTCCTTCTATATCGTTGTTATTTTATGAGGGAAAATATATATATCATCATCATCCTCACTTGTTGTTATTTCCCTTTTGGGAGCTGTCAGAGACTCATCAATTACAACATCAATACATTCAACAATGTTCCAAGGTATTTTATCATAGCATTTATATGCTTTATTTCTAGAAGAGTAACCAAGAAATATTCCTTCATCTACTCTAGGCTCAAACTTACCAAGTTTTTCATCATTATTTTTGATAAAACATTTTCTTCCAAAAACTCTAAAATGTTTCACAGTGAGAATATTTCCATACAAGAGTTCATAAGGAGTCTTACCATTGTTTACACGAACGTGAGCCTTGTTGAGAATATTTATTGCAGTATGTGTTGCTTCTCCCCAAAATGTTTCAGGAGTCTCGGACTCATCAAGCATAACACGATCCATTTGTTGAACTGTTCTATTCATTCTTCCTTCCACGCCATTTTATTGTGGAGTTCCAACTACAAAAAATTATCTCTTTATGCCATATTGTTCACAGAAAACAAAGAATTCATCTAATATGTATTCTCCTCCTCGGTCAGATATAAGACATTTGATTTTTAGATCTAATTCATTTTCAACCAAAGCCTTGAAGATCTTAAATTTTTCAAATGCTTCATATTTATGTTTCAATAAACCAATCCAACACATTCTAGAAAATTC